>CM035162.1:29715820-29835408 GCA_020205615.1 Panax quinquefolius | reverse complement strand
ATCCATGTCCAACAATACCTCAAAAATAATCATAGTGGTGTAAAATTCAAGAATGATCAAAAACATGGATACAATCAAAGCTAGTATCCGTATAGATATTTTAGACGAAAAAGAAAATTTTCATTTTCTATGAATAATCTTGAGTGATTCGTGAATAGTCTATAGATATCGTGAATAAGTACAGTATCACGTGAATAGTAACTCAGACACCAAAAGATAGAAATTCCCAAAAAAAAAATATTTTCACGCTTCATGAATAGTACTGGTGAATAGTAATCTTCGTGAATAAGAACTCAGCTGAATAGTAACTCATGAATAGTAACTCATGAATAAGTAACCTCGAGCATGAAAAAGTTCCAAATTTGATAAAAACTTCGATCAACATTTCAAAGTAATGATATTGAAGAAATAATATCATTCTGAAAAAAATAATATCCTTACCTCAAAGAATCAAGATTTCTAAGGAAAGGCTCAAGTGATCTTTGAATGAAACTTGTAATGAATAAAGAACTCTCAAAGTATCTAAATACTCACAAAATACGCTCAATAATATAGAGAGAAAAAGAGAAAACTTTGTTTCGGTGTGATTTTCAATTCTAACTTAGCCCTTTCTATTTATAGGAAAATGTTAGCTACTGTGCAGGCACTTGACTTTCAACCGATGGCTTTACCGCTACTATTACCACCCACCACATTTGAAATAAAATTCAAAGACATTTTTTCACCAACCACAAGTGGGGCCCACTCAAATCTAGAATTTTCCACCAAAATCAATTATAACCCCGATTTTGAATCGAGACACCTCTTAAAATTCATAACAAATCATTCGTGAATTTTAACGGTTCAAAATTTGTGGACATATACTCAACTTATGTATGTATAACATACCCAAAATTACCACAATCCAACTAATTGATTAAAATTATAACCCCGCAATATATCTCTCAAAACCCACGATTTAATTTTTAATACCTCCAATCCGATAAAATACCGATAAAACACCTCAACATTAATTTCTTCATTTATAACCACATAAATAAATCCATCATTTATATCCACATAAAATAAATATTTCTTTATCATATGAATCAATAATTAATTATTCACAAATAATATTACGTAATCACAATTATGACAACCAGCCGCTCCCGAGAAAGAGGGGCTTTCCAATAAGGATCTCTCCTCATCATGCCGCAATTAGGTGACCAAACCTCTCCTGTAATGTAACTTTCTAGACATTGCCAATAATGTTATCTAATAATATTATTCAAATAATATGAATTATTGATCCGATAATGGGAAATAATCATGCGTTGGACAATTATTGAACAACAATAATATAAAATATCAACGCAAAGAATTATCAATCAATAAAATAAAATATTGAATAAGAATTCACCGTGGAAAATTATTGAGTAGTGCCTTCACGTAAGGATCAATAATTCAACAATACTGCAGCAATACCGCAGGTGTCTAATCAACAACCACGCCAGACATTAATGTATTTTAACCACCGGGTATTCCAATGTCTTAACTTGAATAACAACGCCAAGTTATTTATAACCACCCAAACTTTGTCGCTTTCTCATCCAATCGCTTTTTCATGGGCTCACACATGGTACATTGCCGTGCGAATATTCCACAAGCATCTAATATTCCACGACCCAAACGAATATTCTGAAAAGATCTGAATATTCCACGACCAAACGAATATTCTCGACAAAATGAATATTTTATAACCACTCACTTATTTTGAAATATTTGCGTATTTAACCCTTTAACTATCCACATTAATCAAATCAACCCTTACTATTTCAAAATAATAAATAAAGGAAATTCCTTTTTATTTAAAAAATTTTGGGTCTTACAACCTCCCTCCTTATGAAATTTCGTCCCTCGAAATTGACGTCACGTATTCTGTGTTTCGGGGTGGTGAGGATACCTCGCTTTCATTTCCGCTTTCCAATTCCCGGTGTCATTTCCTCTATAGCATGATTCCTCCACAAAACTTTAACTTGTGGTATGACCTTTCTAGCAGTAGGCGTATGCTCCTTCCTATCCAAGATCTTGACAGTACCTCCTCATCGTTAAGTCTTCTACTATCTCGTCCGGCCTTCTAACTCAATAACGTGGTTCGGGTCTTTCACATATTTATGAAATACGATATGTAAACACATTATGAACACGAGACATACTTTGAGGTAACGCAAGTCTATAGGCTACATTTCCTACTCTATCAAGAATTTGAAATGGACCAATAAATCGTGGATTGAGCTTTCTCTCTTCCCAAATCTTGTAACTCCCTTCCACGGAGCAACTCGCAACAATACACGATCCCCTACATTAAATTCCACGCCCTTTCGATGAAGATCCGCATAACTCTTTTGTCGATCTTGTGCCGCTTTGTATACGCTTGTCGAATCATTTGGATCTTTTCTAGTAGTCATACATTTTAACTCGGGTCCCAACAATGTTGCTTTCACCCATCTCATCCCAACATATTGGAGAACGACATTTTCGTCCATATAATGCTTCGAATGGAGCCACGCTTATACTTGCACGATAACTCAAGTTATTGTAGGAGAATTCCACCAATGGTAAATACTTATCCCAACTTCCTTTGAAAGTCTAGGACACGTAGTCTTAATAAATCTTCAAGAGTTTGAATAGTCCTTCTCGATTGTCCATCCGTTTGGGGATGGTATGCTTAACTAAATCGTAAATTGCGCCTATAGCTTTTCTGCAACTAACCCAAATCTTGAAGTGAATCTTGGGTCACGATCCGGAAACTATGGATACAGGCATGCCATGCAAACTCACGATCTCATTTACGCATATACTAGCAAGACGTTCAAGGAATAAGTCTCCCAGTATAAGCAAGAAATGAAAGCGGCACTTGGTTAATCTATCAACAATAACCCAAATAGCATTGATGCCTTGAGAAACCGTAGGAAGACCCGTAAATCTAAATCCATGGTAATGTGTTCCCACTTCCATTCCGGAATCTCAAGTGGTTGCAACGGACCCTTAGGTACTAGATGCTCCAGCCTTTACACGCTAAGGCAAGTTAAACACATCGAGATAAACTTTGCAATCTCTCTCTTCATATTATTCCACCAAAATGTACGTCAAGATCACGATACATTTTAGTACTTCCGTGATGGATTGCAAATGGTGTATTGTGTGCCTCCATCATATTCTTGTGCTTCAAATCAAAATCATTAGGAATGCAAAGTTCTAGAGTTGACTCAAGTATTCCTTCTTCATCAATTCTCGCCCGGAATAGCTCCTTCAGTATTTTCTTCTTCATACGCATCACCGACCTAGTGTAAGCGAGCAGACTTTTAACTTTATCGATTAAAAGTCGATTATACTCGTATATCATCACGTGCTCAACTATCATCACGTGGGTACCAGAGTTTTCATCTCCATCTCTATTATTTGTATATTATACGAAATTAGTCTTTGTGAACATCGTACTCGTATTTCAGTATAATCATCTTCTACTCAACACGCCGCCTACCACGCTCGCTTTTCGGATGGCATGGTCGAATATGTGATGAAATGAGTCTCCTCTGAGTTCTTCAAGCTCTTCCCACATTTCTTGCTCCATTCAATTTTGTATCTCTACGAGTTAACTACGTTAATGGAATAGCGATTCGAGAATATCCTTCAACGTATCTCCGATAATAACCAACTAAGCCTGAAAACTACGATTTCGATTCTCGACTTAGGTTGTTCTCAACCGCGACTTATATCCCAACCTTGGATAACACGTCACAATGACACCTATCGCTTTACTTATCGCATCGAATATGGCGTCCCTTATAGAGTCTCCTGCTGTAGTGAATTCCACAAAGGAAGTCACAAGATAAAGGCTCAGTACCAAATTCTATAGTTGAATTTTTTAACTCCGAAGTTCAATAGAGCCATTCGATATGAGATTTTAGAAATGAGTTTTGTACCGGGTTCAAAGTCGATACAAAATTTAATATCAGTCTTTGGGAGTAAGCCAAGAAATTCTTCAGGAAATACGTCAGGAAAAATCAATAACAACAGGAATATTATTCAAATCTGACGTGTCTTTATTCAAATCCATAACATGGACTAAGAAAACTTGACATCCGTAATAAACGAATGACTTCATGGCTTGATATGAAAATGTTTGACTATAATGGTTTGATTGCTTGAATTCGAATAATAGGTTGCTTAGGAATATGAAAACTAACAACCTTACAAAAGCAATCAATTTGGCATGATGAGTAGTTAACCTTAAAATCACATCAAAAGCAAATATCTCTATAGAAATAAGGTTAAAAGGTAATGTGATAGTGCCAACTTGAATCAAACAAGATTTCTAAACAACGGATGTAATGAAAGTTTCTCCTAACTGAGTCTCCATAAATAGGTCAAAGTCTAATTTCTCCGTAGTCGTTCAAACGTTGAGCGCAAGCAAAGAGAGATAAAAGAATGGGTAGAATCCCAGATCTAGTAAGGTATAAACTTCGCAAGAATTTATAATTAACTAACCTGCTAACTTCGTTCGTTCCTCGTATTTTCGATTTGGCCACGACAAAACGCCTTCCGGTGAATCGCTGACTTTGACTTTTACGGGACATCCTTTTTGATCACCGCTCATTGCACTAGGTTTCGATATCGCATAATCTCGGCGATATGTCCTTCTTTTCCACAATTATAAAGATACCTTAAACTGCTGTAAGGCGGTTTGATGATATATCCCTCTTTCCGCATTTAGAATATACGACCGATGGTCTTTCTCCTCCTTGAACCGGTTGCCCCTTTGGCCGATTGCGATCTTCACATGGTCGTTGTTGAATCTCCTCTTTTAAAATCTCCTCCCAACTCGCTTCTTCTATTTTCATGGCCACGATTACCACCAGAGTGGTTACCGCTTTGTCCGTATTCTTCTTTCTCCACCGGTTATCGTTATTCGATGACTCTTATCTTTGGTATGATCCTCGGTTATGGTCCCTCGTTGAACGCATTTCGTTATCTCGCCTAATAATTGAGCCCTGCTGACAACATCCTGAATAAAGAGAAAGTTTATGAGAAATGAGATAATTTGACGACGCCGGGTTTCAAACCTCTAAGAAACATCCGCCATGTTCCTCATTCTCCACCAAATGAGGTGCAAACTCGATAACTCGCAAACTTTGCCTCGTCTTCGAGACACCGCTATGTTGTTTTGCTCTAATCTCGATGAACTCCACTTCCTTCATATAGACGAACACTTTCGTGAAAGTATTTGTCATTAAATAGTCTCAAACGCTCCCCACGACATCTTTGAGTCTTGGTACCGATGGTACGCCTCACGAGACTCCCACCAAAGAATCACCGCCACGCGGAACATAAGGTAGCGAATGGAACCTTCTGTTCCTCCGCTGCATCCCAAGACATCGAATATCTTGGTAATTTGTTTGACCCATGTTTCCGCCTATGATCGGATCCGGCTTTCCCTTAAATTCGTGGTCCCAACTCTTTGAACTGCTTGGTCACGATGACAACTAGTGAATTGCTATCATTTCTCCTCAGATTTTGAACACGAGTCTCCTCGTCGATTTTGCATGAACTGCAAAAAGCTTCTAAACATCCCCTCGCTCATCATCGCGCCGTTGGTGTTGTTCACGGGAGGAACATTGCCACTGCTGCACGCTCTCCTCGTTGGTAAGACAGCATCTCCACTCTGGCCTCATTTACTCCACTGTTAATATTCTCAATCGACATTCTCAAATCCGTCATAAAACAAGGGTTAATTAAGGAAATCAATATATCACATAATATCCCTATCTTGACCACCAACTAACAAATAAGCTTAGGTAGGACACACTAGCGAAGGATTTACTCGCCTCTCCCTCCTAGTTCTATTCCCCGATCTCCGCCAGAGATCATATCCCTAAGCTCGATACCAACTATGGCGACCCCAAAATGGTCCATTCCATCCAACCCATTCTCGAGTCGCCAAATACATGGTATGTAAACAACTACAACTTTATTATCACAACAATAAAACTGTGAGTTTAAATACAAATATTATCTTCTGACAATATTTATACTCAAATAAATCCTCATCACATTTATTGATACATTATTTTACAATAATGGTGAGGACTACTAAACAACTCTCTCTAGAACCTTCATTCCATACTCCGACTAAGACTGCCACATTCTCGCCTCTTGAGAAGAAAAATGGAACAACAAGGAAAAGGGTGAGCTCAACTAGCCAAGAAAAGAATGTTATGACTAAGATAATATATAACAAATTATCGTTAGTCTCCAACAGGAAAAAATCGATAGAATACAATAGATAACAAGTTTCAGGATCAATATTCGCAATGGAAATAATAATTCATGTAAGAGTTACGTAGAATGAAATCTACTATAATCTATGAATTTAATAAATCCATCATCAATATTTTATCCCCGTAACATCAATCAATATTCATCTCAAATCAAATATTCATCTTTGCACTCTGTGCCAAAGATATTCATCAATCCATTATTTCATCTCAACACTGCTCATCTTTGATATCTACTACCCAAAGCCAAAGATATTCATGTTCATTTAAACACCGCTCATCTTCATTTAAACAAAGATATTCTTCGAATCATCATTTTGCACTACATGTGCCAAAGATATTCAATAATATCATCATTTAAGACCGAGGATGATGAAAATATTTTTAAAGAAACGAATCCAAAGGAAACAAAATGACAAGGATTAAGGATTAAGGATTCAGATTTCTTTGTTTTATCCATGTCCAACAATACCTCAAAAATAATCATAGTGGTGTAAAATTCAAGAATGATCAAAACATGGATACAATCAAAGCTAGTATCCGTAATAGATATTTTGGACGAAAAGAAGAAATTTTATTTTTCTATGAATAAGGCCGATAGTCTAATAGTAGGTCAGATAGTCGTGAATAAGGTACGAGACACGTGAATAAGTAATCTCGACACCAAAAGATAGAAATTCCACAAAAAAAAACATTTTCACGCTTACTGAATAGTACTGAATAAGAATCGTGAATAAGAACTCATGAATAAGAACTCGTGAATAAGAACTCATGAATAAGAACCTCGACATGAAAAAGTTCCAAATTTGATAAAAACTTCAGATCAACATTTCAAAGATAATGATATCAAGAAATAATATCATTACGAAAAAAATAATATCCCTTACCTCAAAGAATCAAGATTTCTAAGGAAGGTTCTCAAGTGATCTTTGAATGAAACTTGTCTCGCCTAAGCAAAGAACTCTCAAAGTATCTAAATACTCACAAAATACGCCAATAATATAGAGAGAAAGAGAGAAAACTTTGTTTACGGTGTGATTTTCAATTCTAACTTAGCCCTCTATTTATAGGAAAATGTTAGCCCGTACGAGGCAGACTTGACCAAGCTACTGATGGCTTTACCTGCTACTATTACCACCCACCACATTTGAAATAAAATTCAGCACATTTTTTCACCAACCACAAGTGGGGCCCACTCAAATCTAGAATTTTCCACCAAAATCAATTATAACCCTGATTTTCGAATCAGACACCTCTTAAAATTCATAACAAATCATTCGTGAATTTTTAACGGTTCAAAATTTGTGGACATATACTCAACTTATGTATGTATAACATACCCAAAAATTACCACAATCCAACTATCCGGATTAAAAATTATAACCCTGCAATATATCTCAAAACCCCTGATTTAATTTTTAATACCTCCAATCCGATAAAATACTGATAAAACACCTCAACATTAATTTCTTCATTTATAACCACATAAATAAATCCATCATTTATATCCACATAAAATAAATATTTCTTTATCATATGAATCAATAATTAATTATTCATAAATAATATTACGTAATCACAATTATGATAACCAAAGCCGCTCCTCAGAAAGAGGGGCTTTCCAATAAGGATCTCTCCTTATCGGTAGCAATTAGGTGACCAAACCTCTCCTTGAGATGTAACTTTCTAGACATTGCCAATAATGTTATCTAATAATATTATTCAAATAATATGAATTATTGATCCGATAATGGGAAATATCAGGCAAATGACAATTATTGAACAACAATAATATAAAATATCAACGCAAAGAATTATTGAATCAATAAAATAAAATATTGAACAAGAATTCTCAGAAAATTATTGAGTAAAGGCCTTCACGTAAGGATCAATAATTCAACAATACATGCAATCACAGGTAATGCCATCACAAACAACCACGCCAGACATTCGTATTTTAACCAATTTGGTATTCCAACAGTCTTAATCTTGAATAACTACGCCAAGTATTTATAACCACCCAAACTTTATTTCGTTTTTTCTTCATCCAATCGCTTTCCGTTATGGGGCCCACATATTACTGCGCGTCAATGCGAATATTCCCAAGCATTTAATATTCCACGACCAAACGAATATTCCCAAGCGGTCTAATATTCCACGACCAAACGAGTATTCCCCGACAAAAAATGAATATTTTATAACCACTTGCTTATTTTGAAATATTTATGTATTTAACCCTTAACTATCCACATTAATCAAATCAACCCTTACTATTTCAAAATAATAAATAAAGGAAATTCCTTTTTTATTTAAAAAATTTTTGGGTCTGTCTTACATAAAACGTGAGTTTAAATACAAATATATCGATCTACTTATTAGATATTATACAAACTCAAAAATAAGGAGTCCTCATTACAATTATTATCACACTTATTTCACGGTCAGAATAGTGAGGGATACTAATCTTATCTTTAGGACCATCACTTTCGTTTCCCCAGACTTCGTCCCATTTATATTCTCATTTCACGAAGAGAAAAAGAAAGAAAGGGTGAGCTCAATCTAGCCCAAAGAAGAAATATTATGACTAAGATAATGCGAAATAAATTATGAATAGTCTTCAACAATGTTAAACGATAAAATACAATAGACAACCAGGTTTAAACTGCAATGAATATGCAATCCATTAAAAGAGTCAAGTAGAAAATAAAGTCTACTATCTTTTAGGTTTTAAAAGGTTTTCATCATTTATTATAGTGAGACTCAACTTTAATAAATATTCCACATCATCGAATCACCCCTCGCTTACTACCAAGGATATTCTTTAGTATCACGACCACAATTATTCATGCACTTTCTGGGCCAAGAATATTTGTGTATTCATTAATGGTCATGATCATGCCAACAATCGTCCCATCAATGCACTACTGACCATCGAGGATTTTTTACCACATCATTTGTAACATTACTGGTCGTGATTACATAACCGAGTCTCCTGGTCATAATCATACCAAGTCCATCTATGCCCTACAGGCCAAGGCCGGATGACTTTAAAAAATATAAACATGAGGATGATGACAATGATATAAGAATTCAATAAAACAAGTTCAAGAATTATTTTATCTAGGAATTATTAACGTCCAAATTATCAACATGATCTTTGTTTTGTAGAGTAAAATTCAAGAATGATCGGAAGAATATTTTCATGAAAGATCTTTGGATGAAAACGCAAATATCAAGGATATTCCACTAATTTCATGGAGTATAGAAGTCAAAGTTTTAACCAACTGGGTATAATAAAGAATGGAATAACAAAAGAAATCACCATGCATGCGATAGAATCGCGCATGACGAGTGTTATTCCAAATGTAATAATAAATAACGGAACGAGGTCGTGTGAAATTCACAAACGGGATGTTCCAATGTAATAATAAAGATGGAACCGGATCCGGTGTAAAACACACGATAGGATATTCCAATGTAATGATAAAGATTTAACCGAATTAAAATGTAAAAAAACACGCATGTGATGTTCCAATGAGAATAATAAAGACGGAACCATGAGTCCCAACAATGTAAAACACACAGATAGGATGTTCCAATGAATAATAGAAGAATGTCACCAAGTATAGGGTAAACCACGTATCACGAGTTATTCAATGAATAATAAGCAATGGAATAACAAATGAGTTCTCTTCATGAATAAGAAAGAATAACACCCTTACATTTGGTAGGAGATTGAATACTGCTGCGGCCGAAGTGTAGTAATAAAATACTCTTCTTCTTTCTCTTATTCTCTCTATACTTTCTCTCTCTATAAGCTTGAATGAATTAAGTGAAAATAATGAAGCCCTAGGCCTCTATTTATAGAAGATTTCTAACTTAGCTTTTCTTAGTGTGAAAAAAGCAAGTGGCTTGACGACTAATGATGTGAAAAGAAAAGTGGTTTGGCCTTTGTAATGTGAAATGACAAGTGGTTACGACGTCACGTAAAGTAAAGGTAATTACTATTAACGAAGGTAAATACTATTGACGAAGGTAAATACTATTCACAAGGGTAATTACTATTGACGAAGGTAATTACTATCGACAAAAGGTAAATACTATTCTCAAGGGTAATTACTATTGATTTAAGGTAATTACTATTGGCCCCCAATACTATTGACGAAGAGACTTTTAGATGATGACATATGAGCCCCCATAAAATAATCAAACTTACCACAAATCATTTTTTTCATCAACACATATTTAATCTTTCAACAATTATTAATCATTTATAACTTGTCGTCTCAATTATTGATTTAATACTATAACATATTATACGAGATAATCTGTGACAATAATTGAATCAATAATATAAGAGATATGATCAACAGAATTCTCGTAGTAATAATTGAAGCGTAACAGAGTGACTTCTCACGTAAGCATCAATAATCAATACCGTGTACTTCTTGTGCAACCCCGCCAGACATATTCTTTGTACTTTTACCACCGGGTAGTTCAATGCTTTTAACGGTAACACCTCCGCCGTTATTTTATAAAATATTTTTGTCGTTTTCTCAATCCGATGAATAATTACATTGCTAGGGGTCCACCAATGATTGAGCCATTGTACGAATATTCCTCTAACAAAAAGAATATTCCCCGACCAAACGAATATTTTATAACAACTTGCATACTTTGCAAAATTTATAAATATTACCCACAACTATAACATTATATCAAATTTATTCCATAATATTCAAAAATAATATTTATAGAAAAATTCATCTTTATTTATAAATTTGGGGTCTTACAACCTCCCCTTCTTATGAAATTTCGCCCTCGAAATTAGGGTACGTACCTGGTATGTCGAAGAGGTAAGGATACCTTGATTTCATTTTAGATTCTAACTCCCAAGTCATTTCCTCAACATCGTGGTTCCTCCACAAAACTTTGACTTGAGGTATAACCTTGGAGCGTAGAATATGTTCCTTCTTATCCAAAATTTGAACAGGAACCTCTTCATACGTCAAATCTTCCGCTATTTCATCCGGTTCTAACTCAATAATATGGTTCGGGTCTTTCACATATTTACGTAACATAGATATGTGAAAAACGTTATGAACACGAAGACATATTTGGCGGTAAAAGCGAGTCTATAGGCCCACGCTTCCTACTCGATCGAGGATTAAAATGGGCCGGATGAATCGAGGATTAAGTTTTCTCTTTTCCAAATCTTGTAACTCCTTTCCATGGAGCGACTCTTAACAACACATGATCTCCTATATCAATTCCACGTCCTTTCGATGAAGATCGGTATAACTCTTTTATCGATTTTGTGAGGTTTTTATACGTTGTTCGGATCGTTTGAATCTTTTCCGTAGTCATACGCACCAAATCCGGTCCCAACAACGTTATTTCACCCACCTCATCCCAAAGATCTTCGGAAGCGACATTTTCTTCCATACAACGCTTGAATGGAGCCATGCCAATACTTGTTTGATAAGCTGTTGTTGTAGGAAAACTCCACCAATGGTAAGAACTTGTCCCAACTCCCTTGAAATCAAGGACACAGAGTCTTAATAGATCTTGAAGAGTTTGAATAGTCCTCTCCGATTGTCCGTCCGTTCGAGGATGATATCTTAAAGCTAAATCGTAAGTCTGTGCCCATAGCTTTTTGCAAACTAACCCAAAATCGTGAAGTGAATCTTGGGTCTCGATCGAAACTATGGATACCGGCATACCATGCGCCTTACAATCTCGTTTATGTACATACTGAGCAAGACGTTCAAGTGTATAAGTTTCTCAGATGTCGGTAAGAAATGAGCGGAGACTTGGTCAATCTATCAACAATGACCCAAATCGCATCAATGCCTTGAGAAACCTTAGGAAGACCGTGCGAAATCCATGGTAATGTGCTCCCACTTCCATTCACGAATTTCAAGTGGTTGCAATGGACCTTTTGGTACTTGATGCTCGCTTTAACTCGTTGACAAGTTAGACACCTTGAGATAAACAGCCATATCTCTCTTTCGTATTGCTCCACCAAAATGTATACCGAATATCATGATACATTTTGGTACTCCTGTGATGGATTACAAATGGTGTGTTGTGCGCCTCCATCATGATATTATACTTTAAATCGTGGTCGTTAGGAACACAAAGTCCGGAGTTGACTCGAAGTATTCCTTCTTCATCGATTCTTGCTTCCTGCGATAGCACCTTCTTGCACTTTCTTCTCATGCGCACGACCTCGGTCCAGTAAGCTCTGAGCGACTTTTTAACTTTATCGATTAAAGTCGGTTCTACTCGTATACTCTCTATCATCACATCGTCCACTAGAGTCATTAACTCTATCTCCATCCATTGCAAGTCACACAAAATGGGCCTTTCGTTGACAATATCGCATTTTCGTGCTTGCGTATGATTTTCTACTCAATCGCGTCGGCTACCACGTTCGCTTTTCCGGGATGGTATTGGATGGTATGATCATAATCTTTCAACAATTCAAGCCAACGTCGTTGTCGCATGTTGAGTTCCTTTTGAGTGAAGAAATATTTGAGGCTTTTATGATCCGTAAATATCTCACTTCTCCCCATACAAGTAATGCCTCCAAATTTTAAGTGCGAAGACAATGGTATGCTAACTCTGCATCATGAGTAGGATAATTCCTCTCATATTCTTTGAGTTGTCACGAGGCATAAACTATAACTTTTCCATGTTGCATAAGAACACATCCCAACCCTTTGCTCGCATCATCACCGTAGATGACAAATCCTCAAGGCGGATGGTATTGTCGGAACAGTCTTTGAAATAAGTCTCCTCTTGAGTTTTTGAAAACTCTTCTCACATTCTTCGCTCCAACCGAACTTTGTATCTTTCGAGTCGGTGAGTCATTGGAGTAGCGATTCGAGAAAATCCTTCCACGAATCTCCGATAATAACCAAACCTAAACCGCCAGAAAGCTACGTACTTCGGTCCATCGATTTAGGTTGTTCCCAGATTTGAATAGCTTCAATCTTTCTTTGGTCAACAGGATATTCCATGACTTGATACCACGCATTGCCCAAGGAATGCTACTTCTTCTTGCCGTAACTCAGCATTTCTTGAACTGGCATAAAGCTTATATTCACGAAGCTTTTGGAGTGTCACCTCAAGTGTTGCTTTCATGATCTTCACGGCTTTTGGAATAAATAAGGATGTCATCAATAAAGACGACCACAAAGTGATCTAAATATTCCTTGAATACTCGGTTCATCATATCCATGAAGGCGGCGGGGAGCATTAGTCAATCCAAAGGACATGACTAGGAATTCATAATGCCCGTCTGGGGAGTTCTGGCCGTCTTTGGAATGTCGGTGGTTCTAATCTTCAATTGGTGATATCCGGAGCGAAGATCAATCTTTGAAAAGAATTTGGCTCCTTGCAATTTGGTCAAACAGGTCATCAATACGTGGCAATGGATACCTATTTTTTTGATGGTGACATGATTCAACTCCAGATAATCAATACAAAATCGCATACTCCCATCTTTCTTCTTCACGAATAGAGCAGGGGAGCACCCCAGGAGAAGTACTAGGGCCGAATAAAGCCAATGTCTAACAATTCCTGCGGTTGGGTCTTTAACTCCTGAAGTTCAATAGAGCCATTCGATATGGGGCTTTGGAAATAGGTTTTGTCTGCAGGGTTCAAGGTCGATACAAAATTCAATTTCACGCTCCGGGGGGTAGGCCGGGGAAGTTCTTCGGAATACGTCGAAATTTATTAACAATAGGAATATCGTTTAAAACCGGCGTATTTTTATTTAAATCATGACATGAGCTAAGAAAGCTTGACATCCGTTTTTCAATAAAAGAATAGCTTTATGGCTTGAGATGACCGTGATTGATTTTAATGGTTTGGTCGTTTGAATTAGCATAATTGGTTGATTAGGAATATGAAGCTAAACAACCTTACGAAAACAATCAATTTTGCATGATAAGTAGTTAACCAATCAATCCCTAGAATCACGTCAAATGCAAGTATTTTTAATGAAATAAGATCGACAGTAAATGTGAAAGTGCAAATTTGAACCAAACAAGACTTATAAATGGTGGATGTAATGAAGGTTTCTCCCAACGGAGTTTCCACAGATAAGTCAAAGTCTAATTTCTCCTGAGTCAAATTTAATCGATGGCGCAAAGTAGGAGAAATAAAAGAATGGGTAGAACCAGGTATCAAATAAAGTATAGACTTCATTAGAGTTTATGATAAAACTTACGTGATGACCTCATTCGATTCCTTACTCTTTGGGAGGTCACAACAAACGCTTCTCCTCAGACTATACCTGGGTTTAAATTTTCTAGGATGGCCTTTGGTGCCTCCATCCTAGCTGAATTTGTCATTATTAAACAATAAAATCGAGCTAAGTGACCTTCTCTTCCACAATTATAACATGCTTTGGACTGGCATGGCATGATTTGGGTGATGTGTCCTCTCCCGCATTTGAAGCATATGATAGGTGGTCTTTCTCCTTCACTTAACAATGGGTCTTTGGTGTTGACGTCTTTCCACCATTGTTGAATCTCCGTTCTTGAAATGTCCATTCTTATTGTTTTGGCCTCGATTACCACCGAAAGTGGTTACCATATCCGGCTTTATTGATTCCCTCACGCTTGTTGTCACCGCTTCGATGACTCTACTCATTGGTATTATAATTTCTTAGAATTTTCTCTCTTTTAGTTAGGTTGACTCATTATCGCGTTCCACTAATCGAGCCCTATTTACAACATCCCGAATACAAACACGGTTTATGAGAAATAAGATGTTGACGTATCTCCCGACTTCAAACCTCTTAAAAACATTAAGCGCCATTCTCTTCATTATCCACCAAGTGGGACGTGAACCGTGATAACTCCGCAAATTTTGCCTCGTATCATGCGACTACCTGGTCATATTGTTTTTTGTTCCAACTTGATAAATTCCACCTCCTTCATATGGCGAATACTTTCGGGAAAGTATTTGTCGTTGAACGACTCTGGAACTTCTCCCAAGATATCTTGATCTGAAAAGGGTTGAAAGTCGCTTTTACCGATTCCCACCAAGAATCCGCCTCTCGCGCAACAACATAAAGCGTGAAGGGAACCTTTTGCTCTGGAGCATCCCAAGACATCAAATATCTTGGTAATCTGCTTTATCCATGCTTCCGCCAAGTGGTTTTGCTCTCCTTTAAACTCCGGTGGTCCCAGCTCCTTGAATTGTTTAACAGTCGCCTCGAGAGTTTTCCGTGTTTCCACCTACGTTTTGGAGCGAGTTGTTCTCGCTTTCTTTGTTGCATAAATTGCATAAAGCCTCTAAACATTTGATCATTCATCATTTGGTCGATGTTGTTGTTTGCATGAGGATTGTCGCCTTCGATGCACATTATCCTCGATTATTGATATGTGGTGAATCAACGATCGTAGTTGTAAGACCCGAAATTTTTTTAAATAAAAAGGAATTTCCTTTATTTATTATTTTGAAATAGTAAGGTTGATTTGATTAATGTGGATAGTTAAGGGTTAAATACATAAAATATTTCAAAATAAGCAAGTGGTTATAAAATATTCATTTTATTAGGGAATATTCGTTTGGTCGTGGAATATTAAATGCTTTCGGGAATATTAGTACATGCAACAACAATGCAAATGCCATGTGGGCCCCATAACGGAAAGCGATTGGATGAGGAAAAGCGACAAAGTTTGGGTGGTTATAAATAACTGTAGTAGTTATTCTGAATTAAAATTGTTGGAATACCCTGGTGGTTAAAATCTACGATGTCTACGCGTGGTTGCACGATGACACGGTATTACCTGATATTGTTGAATTATTGATCCTTACGTAAAAGGCCTTTACTCAATAATTTTCACAAGTAGTTCTTGTTCAATATTTTATTTTATTGATTGATAATTCTTTGCGTTGATATTTTATATTATTGTTGTTCAATAATTGTCAACGCACGATATTTCCCATTATCGGATCAATAATTCATATTATTTGAATAATATTATTAGATAACATTATTGGCAATGTCTAGAAAGTTACATGTCTAAGGAGAGGTTTGGTCACTAATTGCGGCATGATGAGAGAGATCCTTATTGAAAAGCCCTCTTTCACGGGAGCGGCTGGTTGTCATAAATGTGATTACATAATATTATTTGTGAATAATTAATTATTGATTCATATGATAAGGAAATATTTATTTTATATGAATATAAATGATGGATTTATTTATGTGGTTATTAATGAAGGAATTAATGTTGAGGTGTTTTATCGATATTTAATCGGATTGGAGGTGTTAAAAATCAAATCGGGGTTTTGAGATATATTATGGGGTTATAATTTTTAATCCGTAGTTGGATTGTGGTAATTTTTGGGTATGTTATACATACATAAGTTGAGTATATGTCCACAAATTTTGAGCCGATTAAAATTCACGAATGATTTGTTATGAATTTTAAGAGGTGTGGGATTGGAAATTAGGTTTATAATTGATTTTGGTGGAAAATTCTAGAATTGAGTGGGCCCCACTTGTGGTTGGTGAAGAAATGTGCTGAATTTTATTTCAAATGTGGTGGGTGGCAATAGTAGCGAATTAAAAGCCATCGGTAATTGCAATCAAGTCTGCTTGGGCGGGCTAACATTTTCCTATAAATGAGGGCTAAGTTAGAATTGAAAATCACACCGAAACAAAATTTTCTCTCTCTCTCTCTATATTATTGGCGTATTTTTGTGAGTATTTAGATACTTTGAGAGTTCTTTATTCAGATTACAAGTTTCATTCAAACATCACTTGAGCCTTTCCTTCCAAGCAATCTTGATTCTTTGAGGTAAGGGATATTTTTTTTTTTTTCAGTAATGATATTATTTCTTGATATCATTATCTTTGAAATATTGGTTGGAACTTTTATCAAAATTGGAACTTTTTCATGTATCAGGTTACTATTCATGAGTTCTTATTCACGAGTTACTATTCATGAGTTACTATTCACGAATTCTTATTCACGAGTACTATTATTAAGAAGCGTGAAAATGTTTTTTGTGGAATTTCTATCTTTTGGTGTCGAGTTACTTATTCACGTATACTGGCCTTTATTCACGTGCTCTGGCACTATTCACGTATCTGGCACTATTCATCGAAAAATAAAATTTCTTCTTTTAGTCAAAATATCTATTTTGGATACTAGCTTTGATTGTATCCATGTTTTGATCATTCTTGAATTTTACACCACTATGATTATTTTTGAGGTATTGTTGGACATGGATAAAACAAAGTCTGAATCCTTAATCCTTAATCCTTGTCATTTTGTTTCAATTGGATTCGCTTCTTTAAAAATATTTTCATCATCCTCGGTCTTAAATGATGATATTAGTGAATATCTTTGGCTGTAAGTGCAAAGATGAATGATTTCTGAAGAATATCTTTGGCTGTAGTAGTGCAAAGATGAGCAGTGTTTAAATGAACATGGCCGATCGATGAATATCTTTGGCCTTTAGTGCAAAGATGAGCAGTGTTGAGATGAACATGGATTGATGATTATCTTTGGCACAGTGGTCAAAGATGAATATTTGATTTGAGATGAATATTGATTGATGTTAGGGATAAAATATTGATGATGGATACCTTAAATTCATAGATTATAGTAGATTTCATTCTCTACGTAACTTTTACATGAATTATTATTTCATTGCGAATATTGATCCGAAACTTGTTGTCTATTGTATTCTATCGATTTTTCCTGTTGAAGACTAACGATAATTTGTTGTATATTATCTTAGTCATAGTATTCTTCTTGGGCTAGTTGAGCTCACCTTTTCCTTGTTGTTCCATTTTCTTCTTCTCGGGAGGCGAGAATGTAGCGAGTATGTAGCGAAAGTGCTAGTCGGGGTATGGAATGAAGGTTCTAGAGAGAGTTGTTTAGTAGTCCTCACCATTTTTGTAAAATAATGTATCAATAATTATGATGGGGATTTATTTGCGTGTGGATATTGTCTAGAAGACAATATTATATTTAAACTCATTAATTATATATTGTCGTATTTCACACGACATTTGTATTATTGAAGTTGTAGTTTGTTTCTTGTACCATGTATTTGGCGACTCGTAATGGGTGTTGTGTATACCTATTTTGGGGGCGTCACGGTTAATATCGAGCTTAGGGATATGATCTACGGCGGAGATCGGGGAATAAAACTAGGAGGGAGAGGCGAGTAAATCCTTCGCTAGTGTGTCCTACCTAAGCTTATTTTGTTGGTTGGTCATATTATAGGGGTATTATGTGATTTGTTAATTTATTTAATTAACCCTTGTTTTATGATAGTTTTTTTAGAATGGTCTGCTTTGAAGCGTTAACATGGAGTGAATGAGATCGTGGAGACACCTCTAATCGCCAACCGAGGATAATGTGATGTCGGCCGAAGAAGGAATTAGAGATATCCATGTGGTGAGTGAAGAATTGATAGTTGCACCTTTGAGATAATCGCGGAGTAACGGTGAGAGTGAGGAAGAAGAGGAAGAAGAGGTACACGAAGAGAGTTTATTAGAGGTATTTTATGATCGAAATATAGAATTGCAAAATCGTATTCATGAGTTAGAAGAAGCGAAAGGCTAAAGAATTGCGGCGGTCGTGGAGCAAAAGGATGCAACGATTCAAGCTTGTGTTACCCGATCGTGATGCTTGAAGAAGCACTCTTTAGCGTAGTATAAGATGATAAAGTCGAATCGAAATGAAAGAAGAAATAAGCGAGCGAGTGAGAATGAGTGATGCGTGGGTAAAAAGCTACTGACAGCGTTGATATTATGGAAAGAGATGTCCAATCTAAAAAGAAAGATTTAACGATGACGGAAGGCGTCGGCGTGAACATCGGCACCATCAACAAATTCTAGGGAAGAGAACGATCGCCCGGTTAGATCTACTGAGATGTGAAGAGGAGGGACATATAAGGTCAAACTGTTCAAAAGCCTTCCAAGGTATGCTATAATTGTGGAAAAGAAGGACATATCGCCGAAGATTATGCGATATCGAAACCAGTCCAGCGTGAATGGTGACTCAAAAGGATGTCGAGAAAAGTCAAAGTCAGCGGTTCTTGGAAGAAGCGTTTGTCGTGGCCGGTTAAAATCTGGCGAGGAACGACGAAGTTAGCACCGGGTTAGTTAATTATAAATTCTTGCGAAGTTTATACCTTCTTGAATCTGGTTTTACCCATTCTTTTATCTCTTCTTTGCGCTCAACGTTTGAACTTGACTACGGAGAAATTAGACTTTGACCTATTTATGGAGAATCAGTTAGGAGAAACTTTCATTACATCATTGTTTAGAAATCTTGTTTGATTCGAGTTGGCCTTATCACATTACACAGTTAACCTTATTTCTATAGAGATATTTGCTTTTGATGTGATTTTAAGGTTAACTACTCATCATGCCAAATTGATTGCTTTTGTAAGGTTATTAGTTTTCATATTCTAAGCAACTTTGTTATTGAATTCAAGCAATCAAACCATTGTAATCAAACATTTTCATATCGAAGCCATGAAGTCATTCGTTTATTACGGATGTCAAGTTTTCTTAGTCCATGTTATGGATTTGAATAAAGACACGTCGATTTGAATAATATTCATTGTTGTTATTGATTTTTCCTGCTTTGTATTTCTGAAGAATTTCTTGGTTTACTCCCCAAAACGATATTAAATATTGTATCGACTTTGAACCCGAGTACAAAACTCATTTCTAAAATCTCATATCGAATGGCTCTATTGAACTTCGAGGAGTTAAAAATTCAACTATAGAATTTGGTACACGAGCCTTTATCTTGTGACTTCCTTTGTGGAATTCACCGAAGCGGAACTCTCTGTAGGGGGCGTCGTATTAGATGCGATAGTAAAGCGATAGGTGTCATTGTGACGTCTTATCCAAGGTTGGGATATGAGTCACAGATTGAGAAGCAACCTAAATCGATGTCGAAATACGTAATTTTCTAGGCTTAGTTGGTTATTATCGGAGATTAAGTGGAAGGATTTTCTTGAATCGCTATCTCCGTTAACTTAGTGACTCGAAAGATACAAAATTCAAGTATGGAAGCGAGGAATGCGAGAAGATTTTCCAAGAGCTCAAGAGGCGACTCATTTAATATATTAACCATACCATACTTGGAAAAGCGAGCGTGGTAGGTGACGCGTTGAGTAGAAGATCATATCGCGAAGCGAGTGCGATGATGTCAAGTATACGATAGAGCCAACTTTAATAGAAAAAAAGTTAAGGTTGCTTTCGAGCCACCGGCAGGAGGCGTCATGCGTATGAAGAAGAAAGTACAAGAAGGAGCTATTCCAGGCGAAATTGATGAAGAAGGAATACTTGAGTCCACTCTAGACTTTGTGTTCTAACGACTCGATTTGAAGTCTGAAGATTATGATGGAGGCACCACAATCGCCATTTGCGATCCATCCGGAAGTACTAAAATGTATCGTGATCTTGACATACATTTTGGTGGAACAATATGAAGAGAGAGATTGCAAAGTTTATCTCGATGTGTTTAACTTTATTAACGATGTAAAGGTGGAGCATCTAGTACCTAAGGGTCCGTTCAACCACTTGAGATTCCAAAATGGAAGTGGGAACATATTACCATGGATTTAGTTACGGGTCTTCCTACGGTTTCTCAAGGCATCAATGCTATTTGGGTTATTGTTGATAGATTAACCAAGTCTGCTCATTTCTTTGCCGATCTGGAGACTTATTCACTTGAGCGTCTTCTTTAGTATATGCGTGAATGAGATTGTGAGGTTGCATGGCATGCACAGTATCCATAGTTTTTGGATCGTGACCCAAGATTCACTTCAAGATTTTGGGTTAGCTTGCAAAAAAAAACTATGGGCGCAGTTTGCGATTTAGTTCTAAGCGTACCATCCCCAAGCGGACGAACAATCGAGAGAGGACTACTCAACTCTTGAAGATATATTAAAACTACGTGTCCTAGATTTCAAAGGAAGTTGGGATAAGTACTTGCCATTGGTGGAATTCTCATACAACAATAGTTATTAAACAAATATAGGCATGGTTCCATTCGAGCATTATATGGACAAAATGTCGTTCTCGATATGTTGGGATGAGGTGGGTGAAGCAACATTGTTGGGACAGAGTTAATACGTATGACTAATGATTGACAATGTATACAAAAGCGGCACAAGATCGACAAAAGAGTTATCACGGATCTTCATCGAAAGGGCGTGGAATTTAATGTAGGGGATCATGTATTGTTGCGAGTTGCTCCATGGAAGGGAGTTACAAGATTTGGGAAGAGAGAAAGCTCGATCCACGATTTATTGGTCCATTTCAAATTCTTGACCGAGTAAGAAATGTAGCTATAGACTTGCGTTACCTCAAGAGTATGTCTCGTGTTCATAATATGTTTCACATATCTCATGCTTAAATAAATATGTGAAAGACCCGAACCACGTTATAGAGTTAGAACCAGGACGAGATAGCAAGAAGACTTAACGTATGAGGAGGTACTGTCGAGATTTTGGATAGGAAGGAGCATGTCCTACTGCGCAAAAGGTCATACCACAAGTTAAAGTTTTTGTG
The DNA here is from genome assembly GCA_020205615.1 of Panax quinquefolius. NCBI lineage: Eukaryota > Viridiplantae > Streptophyta > Magnoliopsida > Apiales > Araliaceae > Panax > Panax quinquefolius. Next base: position 29,813,514 of record CM035162.1, on the reverse strand, counting down.
GAGGAATCATCTTATAGAGGAAATGACACAGGAATTGGAAAGCGGAAATGAAAGCGAGGTATCCTCACCATTTGAAACACACCGTCTTGCGTCGTCGATTTCGAGGACGAAATTTCATAAGGAGGGAGGTTGTAAGACCCCAAAATTTTTTTTAATAAAAGGAATTTCCTTTATTTATTATTTTGAAATAGTAAGGGTTGATTTGATTAATGTGGATAGTTAAGGGTTAAATACGCAAATATTTCAAAATAAGCATGGTTATAAAATATTCATTTTTGTGGGGAATATTAGTTTGGTGGTGGAATATTAAATGCTTGTCGAGAATATTACGTTTGGTCGTGGAATATTAAATACTTATCGGGGAATATTCGTTACAATGGTAGCGGCCGTGTGTGTGAGCCCATGTGAAAGCGATTGGATGAGGAAAACGAAAAAGTTTGGGTGGTTATAAATAACAGGCGTAGTTATTCTGAGATTAAGGCATTGGAATACCCGTTGGTTAAAATACGATGTCTGGCGTGGTTGCACAAAGAAGATAGCTTTACGGTATTGCCGCAGATTGTTGAATTATTGATCCTTACGTGAAGGCCTTTACTCAATAATTTTCACAATGAGTCTTTGTTCAATATTTTATTTTATTGATTCAATAATTCTTTGCGTTGATATTTTATATTATTGTTGTTCGATAATTGTCAACGCCTGATATTTCCCATTATCGGATCAATAATTCATATTATTTGAATAATATTATTAGATAACATTATTGGCAATGTCTAGAAAGTTACATCTAAGGAGAGGTTTGGTCACCTAATTGGCCCGATGAGAGAGATCCTTATTAGAAAGCCCCTCTTTCACGAGGAGCGTACTGGTTATAAATAAATGTGATTACGTAATATTATTTGTGAATAATTAATTATTGATTCATATGATAAGGAAATATTTATTTTATATGAATATAAATGATGGATTTATTTATGTGGTTATTAATGAAGGAATTAATGTTGAGGTGTTTTATCGATATTTAATCGGATTGGAGGTGTTAAAAATCAAATCGAGGGTTTTGAGATATATTGCGGGGTTATAATTTTTAATCCAAATGGTTGGATTGTGGTAATTTTGGGTATGTTATACATACATAAGTTGAGTATATGTCCACAAATTTTGAGCCGTTAAAAATTCACGAATGATTTGTTATGAATTTTAAGAGGTGTCGGATTGAGGAAATTAGGTTTATAATTGATTTTGGTGGAAAATTCTAGAATTGAGTGGGCCCCACTTGTGGTTGGTGAAGAAATGTGCTGAATTTTATTTCAAATGTGGTGGGTGGCAATAGTAGCGAGTAAAGCCATCAATTGGCAGTCAAGTCGCCTTGGCGAATAACATTTTCCTATAAATGAAATTTAAGTTAGAATTGAAAATCACACCGAAACAAAGTTTTCTCTCTTTCTCTCTCTATATTATTGGCGTATTTTGTGAGTATTTAGATACTTTGAGAGTTCTTTGTTGATTACAAGTTTCATTCGACATCACTTGAGCCTTTCCTTCCGAAATCTTGATTCTTTGAGGTAAGGGATATTATTTTTTTTTCGTAATGATATTATTTCTTCAATATCATTATCTTTGAAATATTAGTTGGAACTTTTATCAAAATTGGAACTTTTTCATGTAGGGGTTACTATTCATGAGTTCTTATTCACGAGTTACTATTCATGAGTTCTTATTCACGAGTACTATTCATGAAAGCGTGAAAATGTTTTTTGGAATTTCTATCTTTTGGTGTCAGATTCTTATTCACGTATCTGACCTTATTCACGTATCTGAAGACTATTCATCCGAAAATAAAATTTCTTCTTTTAAGTCCAAAATATCTATATTTTGGATACTAGCTTTGATTGTATCCATGTTTTGATCATTCTTGAATTTTACACCACTATGATTATTTTTGAGGTATTGTTGGACATGGATAAAACAAAATCTGAATCCTTAATCCTTAATCCTTGTCATTTTGTTTCACCGGATTAAGCTCTTTAAAAATATTTTCATCATCCTCGGTCTTAAATGATGATATTAGTGAATATCTTTGGCTTTGTGTGCAAAGATGAATGATTTCTGAAGAATATCTTTGGCTGTAGTGCAAAGATGAAGCAGTGTTTAAATGAACATGACCGACCGATGAATATCTTTGGCCTTTAGTGCAAAGATGAGCAGTGTTGAGATGAACATGGCCCGATTGATGATTATCTTTGGCACGTAGTGCAAAGATGAATATTTGATTTGAGATGAATATTGATTGATGTTCTTAGGGATAAAATATTGATGATGGGTTTGTTAAATTCATAGATTATAGTAGATTTCATTCTCTACGTAACTTTTCTATGAATTATTATTTCATTATGAATATTGATCTGAAACTTGTTGTACATTGTATTCTATCGAGATTTTTCCTGTTGAAGACTAACGATAATTTGTTGTATATTATCTTAGTCGTAGTATTCTTTCTTGGGCTAGTTGAGCTCACCCTTTTCCTTGTTGTTCCATTTTCTTCTCGGGGAGGCGAGAATGTAGCGAGTCTTAGTGGGTATGGAATGAAGGTTCTAGAGAGAGTTGTTTAGTAGTCCTCACCATTTTGTAAAATAATGTATCAATAATTATGATGGGGATTTATTTGCGTGTGGATATTGTCTGAAGACAATATTATATTTAAACTCACGGTATATATTGTCATATTTCACACGACATTTGTATTATTGAAGTTGTAGTTTGTTTCTTGTACCATGTATTTGGCGACTCGAATGGGTGTTGTGTATACCTATTTTGGGGCGTCACACCTCTGCTGCTCCATTCTTATTCTCAACATTCTCGGATGTCATTTTCGGATCTTCGCCACAAAAGGTTAATTGACATGTAACAAATTATCCCTATCTTCGACCAACCAATAAAATAGCACATAAACTTAGGTAGGACATCTTAGCGAAGTATTCTATCTCTCCCCTCCTAGTACTATTCTCACATCTTAGCAGGGGATCATATCCTAAGCTCGATACCAACTATGGCGCCCCCAAAATAAGGTATACATCACCCATCTTGGGTCGCCACTTACATAGTACGAAATTTAAATACAACTTACTTAACATAAGCATAGTGTATGCAATACGACATAAAGCGTGAGTTTAAATACAAATATCGCTCTACTAGATATTATACAAACTCAAAAAGGAGTCCTCGTTATAATTATTATCACACTATTTCACAAAATAGTAAGGACTACTAATCTTATCTTTAGGACCATCACTTCGTTTCCCACTCTAGTCTCAAATATATATTCTCATTTCACGAGAGAAACGAAGAAAGAAAGGGTGAGCTTAACTAGCCCGAAGAAATATTATGACTAAGATAATGCGAGAATAAATTATGAATAGTCTTCAACAATGTTAAACCGATAAAATACAATGAGACAACCCGGTTTAAGCTGCAATGAATATCTGATCCATTAAAAGAGTCAAGTAGAAAATAAAGTCTACTATCTTTTAGGTTTTAAAGGTTTTTCATCATTGTTATAAATTTGAGACTCGACTTTAATAAATATTCCACATCATCGAATCACCCCTACACTACTGACCAAGGATATTCTTTAGTATCACGACCACAATTATTCATGCACTACGCCGAGAATATTTGTGTATTCATTAATAATCATGATCATGCCAACAATCATCCATCAATGCTACTACTACCATTGAGGATTTTTACCACATCATTTGTAACATTACGATTAAATGATTACACCGAATAGTCTCTGGTCATAATCATACCAAGTCCATCTATGCACTTCTGAGCCCACGGATGACTTTAAAAAATATAAACATGAGGATGATGACAATGATATAAGAATTCAATAAAAAAGTTCAAGAATTATTTTATCCGAGAATTATTAACGTCCAATTATCAACATGATCTTGTTTTGTAGAGTAAAATTCAAGAATGATCGGAAGAATATTTTCATGAAAGATCTTTGGATGAAACGTAAATATCGAGGATATTCCACTAATTTCATGGAGTATAGAAGTCAAAGTTTTAACTTATTTGGGTATAATAAAGAATGGAATAACAAAAGAAATCACCATGCATGCGATAGAAGCATGCAGACGAAGTTATTCCAACGAATAATAAATAACGGAACCAGTCGGTGAAATTCACACCGGCGAGGATGTTCCAACAGAATAATAAAGATGGAACCGGATCCGGTGTAAAACACACGAGATAGGATATTCAATGTAATGATAAAGACGGAACCCGGTGTCCTATAAAAAACACAGCATGTGATGTTCCAACGAGAATAATAAAAAGCGGAACCGGGTCCGTGTAAAACACTGCATGCAAGATGTTCCAACAAAATAATAAAGAGCGGAACCAGTCCTGTAAAACACATAAGCAGGATGTTCCAATGAGAATAATAGAAGAATGTCACCAAGTATAGGGTAAACCACGTATCTGAGTTATTCCAATGAATAATAAGTAATGGAATAACAATGATTCTCTTCATGAATAAGAAAGAATAACACCCCTTACATTTGGTAGGAGATTGAATCTTTGCTGCAAGATTGTAGTAACAAAATACTCTTCTTCTTTCTCTCTTATTCTCTATACTTTCTCTCTCTATAGCTTGAATGAATTAAATGAAAAATAATGAAGTCCTAGGCCTCTATTTATAGAAGATTTCTAGCTTAGCACTGCACCAGTGTGAAAAGGCAAGTGGATTGACGACTAATGATGTGAAAAGAAAAGTGGTTTGGCGCTTTTGTAATGTGAAACGACAAGTGGTTCGACGTCTGGTAAAGGTAATTACTATTAACGAAGGTAAATACTATTGACGAAGGTAAATACTATTCACAAGGGTAATTACTATTGACGAAGGTAATTACTATTGGTAAATACTATTCATAATTACTATTGAGAAGGTAAATACTATTGTGAAGAGACTCTTAGATGATGACATATGAGCCCCCATAAAATAATCAAACTTACCACAAATCATTTTTTTCATCAACACATATTTAATCTTTCAACAATTATTAATCATTTATAACTTGTCGTCTCAATTATTGATTTAATACTATAACATATTATACGATGATGATCTTTGTGACAATAATTGAATCAATAATATAAGAGATATGATCGTGAATTAATTCTTGTAATAATAATTGAGCATAGGCCGAGTGACTTCTCACGTAAGCATCAATAATCAATCTGGTGAACTACTTATGCAACCACGCCAGACATCTTTGTACTTTTACCACCGGGTAGTTCAGCAGTTTAACGGTAACACCTCCGTAGTTATTTTATAAAATATTTTTTGTCGTTTTCTCGATCCGACAATAATTTTGTTAATGGGGTCCACCAATGATTGAGCCATTATGCGAATATTCCTAACAAAAAGAATATTCCCAACCAAACGAATATTTTATAACAACTTGCATACTTTGCAAAATTTATAAATATTACCCTGAACTATAACATTATATCAAATTTATTCCATAATATTCAAAATAATATTTATAGAAAAATTCATCTTTATTTATAAAAAATTGGGGTCTTACAAATATTATGACTAAGATAATGCGAATAAATTATCATTAGCCTTTTAACGATGTTAAACCGATATAATATAACAACCATCGAGTTTAAGCTATGGTAGACAAGCGATCCATTAAAAGAGTCAGTAGAGAAATAAAATCTACTATCTTTTATGATTTAAAAGGTTTTGCATCACTTTTATCGGCGAGACTCAACTTAATAAATAATCCACATCATCGAATCACCCCTCGCTTTCTGACCAAGGATATTCTTTAGTGTTACGACCATAAATTATCCATGCACTACGGGCGAGGATATTTGTGTATTCATTAATGGTCATGATCATGCCAACAATCGTCCATCAATGCACTACGGGCCAATGAGGACTTTTACCACATCATTTGTAACATTACGGTCATGATTATCTTAGAATAATCCTGGTCGTAATCATACCAAGTCCATCTATGCACTGAGAAGCCACGGATGACTTTCAACATAATATAAACATGAGGATGATGACAATGATATAAGAATTCAATAAAACAAGTTCAAGAATTAATTTATCTAGAATTCAATTCGTCCAAATTGTCGACATGATCTTTGCTTTGTAGAGTAAAATTCAAGAATGCTCGGAAGAATATTTCCGTGAAAAGATCTTTGGATGAAGCCTTGAAATATCGAGGATATTCCAATAATTTCATGGAGTATAGAAGTCAAAACGTTAACCAATTTGAGTATAATAAAAAATGGAATAACAAAAGAAATCACCGGGCATGTGATAGACCGCATACAGATAGGTTATTCAATGAATAATACATAATGGAACCGAGTCGTGCGTAAGCGCGCGGCAAGCGCGATATTCCAACGTAATAATAAACAACGGAACGAGTGTCATGCTTAAACACACGATGGGATGTTCCAGCGAGAATAATAAATAACGGAACCGTGTCATGCGCTTGCATGCATGGATGTTCAAACAGAATAATAAAGAATGGAATAACGAAGAATTTCACCGTGTATGCGGTGATTGCCAGATAGACGGAGTTATTCCAACATAATAATAAAGAATGGAATAATAGAAGAATTTCACCATGTATGCGATTACTTGATAGACAAGTTATTCCAACATAATAATAAAGAATAGAATAATGAAGTTCTCTTCATGAAGGCGAAAAAAGAAATAATACCCTTACCTTAGAAAAAGCGGATCTTTGGAATAGTGAAGTAGCAGACTTCTCTTCTTCTTTCTCTCTATAATTTCTCTCTATAATAATTGCTCTAAAGCTTTTGTGAATTGGTGAGAAATGAAGGAAGAATGAGCTTATTTATAGGAAAATATAGTTTCAATAATTGCACGCTTTGGGGCTCAAAATATTACAGATCAATTCCTCCAACTTTTTTTTTTTTTAATTTAGTCCTGCAAGTATTATCAATCTTGCACCAACTCCCCTAATAATGCAAGAATGTGATTCAATAGTACACACACGTGAACAAATAGTTATATAAGCATGTGAATTAGTAGCAATTAATTGCTCATTTATCCGATAAATTTTCCGATTTATCAATATAACCCCCATACATCAATTATCATCTAATATGATGTCGATTCCACTAACAATAATAATCCCAACACAATGGAACTATCAAATTCATCTTTAATCAACACAACTTATTCATCATTAATATTATAACTCACAATATTTAACAACCAAGTCGTTCCCGAGGAAGGGGGGCTTTCGATAAGGATTTCTCCTTATTGGCGCATGATTAGGTGACCAAACCTCTCGTCGTGAACTTAGACATTGTCGATATTGCAAATAATAATATGAATAACTTTGTCGTCTCGATTATTGATTTAACAATAATAAATATAATGCGAGATGATCTTGTGACAATAATTGAATCAATAATATAAGAGATAAGATGCATCAATTCTTTGTGTGATAATTGAGTATAACCGGTGTGACTTCTCACGTAAAGCATCAATAATCAATTACGTAATGCTACTACGCAACCACACCGCGTATTCGTCTTTTTTTTTACTAAGGGTAGTTCAACGGTTTAACGGTAACACTTTACGTCGTTATTTTTATAAAAGATAATTACATGTCATTTTTTAACTACGACAATACTTCCGTTAGGGGTCCACTTAATGATTGTCTTGTCGTCTGAATATTCCTGTTAAAACGAATATTCCCCACCCAATCGAATATTATATAACAACTTGTTTACTTTGCAAAATTTGTAAATATTACCCACACCTATAACATTATATTAAATCCACACCATAATATTCAAAAATATATTTGAAAAAATTATTCTTTATTCATAAAAGTTGGGGTCTTACATAATCTCGACGGATTATACTTAATTAAAATGAAATATTAATATTCGAAAATAACCATTTTTGTTGTAGTGAGTTACAAAAATTATTATATCAAATACCCAAAACACCCTTTCATGTCTACTCATATTCTTTCTCTCTGAATTTTATCACCCTTCTTATTTATGTCATCCCTCCCCTTTTTCCCCCTACTAGCACGTTAAAATTTTCATTTGTGCTCTCTTCTCTTCTATAAAAGTTCAAAGTTGCTAATTGATGGGGTGTTTTTTCCTTTTTCATTTTTTCCAAACCATTAATTTTCGTTATAAAAAGTTATTCTTTTGGGTTTTAGACAACTTCTTAAGAAAAAAAACATAAAATTATATATATAATAAATAAGAGAGAGAAAGAAGAATATAGGTAAAAAGAGCATTGAAAACTGTGGGTATATATATTAACCTAAAGGGTATTTTGGAAAAAAAATGTATTGTTTCTCCTAAAAAATCTAAAATGACAGATATTTTGAAGAAAAAAAAATTCTTAACAAGTAGTAGGAGTATATCTAAAACTAATTTAATGAATTTCTTTGCTAAAATTTCAACATCACAAAACAAGCACTACTCATGCTCTAGTAATGTCTAAATCTCATAAACTAATACCTTGTATTGCTGTACCTTGTACTGTGTTGTACTTAATACAACAACAAGGAACTAATTAATTAACTTAAGATGCTAATTAATTAATAATTTACAATATCCCATAGTACTTAGTTCATAAATCATAACAAGAACTTAACTTTTCGTTTCAATAGATAATATTACGATGACGACTAAAGAATTGTTATAAAAAAAATACGAAATAATGTATAAAATTTTAGTTGATTACAATTCTTTGGTCCCACCCATGTATGGTCAATCATTTACTAATTAGATTTTGACTAAATTAGTTTTTATAAGAGTTGTTTGTACTTGTAAACTATAGTTCTAACAAGAACATGATCAAGTAAAAAGTACATGAATTCAAAGGATGAAAAGGTAATATCAATATAGTGTTTGTTAGGAGAGAAATAATCCTTTTTCTATTGGAGCCCAAAGTAAAATATATATATATATATATATATATATATATATATATATATATATCCTCCCTTTATTTCAAATTATAAAATTAATATTGGTTTTTAAAATTAATTTGAGACATTTTAAAATTTAAAATTAATTTGTGAATTGGTGAGAAATGAAGGAAGAATGAGCTTTATTTATAGGAAAATATAGTTTCGATAATTGCACGTTTTGGGGCTCGAAATATTACAAAGATCAATACCTCGAACTTTTTTTTCCTTTTAATTTAGTCCTGAAGTATTATCAATCTTACACCAACTCCCTAATAGTACAAGAATGTGATTCAATAGTACACATGTGAACAAATAGTTATATAAGCATGTGAATTAGTAGCAATTAATTGCTCATTTATCCGATAAATTTCTGATTTATCAATATAACCCCATACATCAATTATCATCTAATAGATGTCGATTCCACTAACAATAATAATCCCAACACAATGGAACTATCAAATTCATCTTTAATCAACACAACTTATTCATCATTAATATTATAACTCACAATATTTAACAACTGTGTCGTTCCTGTGAAAGGGGGGCTTTCCGATAAGGATTTCTCCTTATTGGCCGCATGATTAGGTGACCAAACCTCTCATTGATGTAACTTTTTAGACATTGTCGATATTGGAAATAATAATATGAATAACTTTGTCATCTCAATTATTGATTTAACAATAATAAATATAATGCGAGATGATCTTGTGACAATAATTGAATCAATAATATAAGAGATAAGATGCATCAATTCATCGTAGCAATAATTGAGTATAACCGGTGACTTCTCACGTGTAAGCATCAATAATCAATTACGTGTCTTACTTATGCAACCACAGCGTATTCATCGTACTTTTACTACTGGGTAGTTCAACGGTTTAACGGTAACACTTTCACAGTTATTTTTATAAAAGATAATTACATCTTTTTTAACTACGACAATACTTCCGTTAGTGGGGTCCACTTGATGATTGTGCTTCGTCGCATCTAATATTCCTGTTAAAACGAATATTCTCCAGACCAATCGAATATTATATAACAACTTATTTACTTTGCAAAATTTGTAAATATTACCCACACCTATAACATTATATCAAATCCACACCATAATATTCAAAAATATATTTCAAAAAATTATTCTTTATTCATAAAAGTTGGGGTCTTACACATAATCTCGACGGATTATACTTAATTCCTAATTTTAATATTCCGTCGGAATAACCATTTTTGTTGTAGTGAGTTACAAAATTATTATATCAAATACCAAAACACCCTTTCATGTCTACTCATATTCTTTCTCTCTCTAATTTTATCACCCTTCTTATTTATGTCATCCTCCCTTTTTCCCCCTACTAAAGACGTTAAAATTTTCATTTGTGCATCTTTCTCTTCTATAAAAGTTCAAAGTTGCTAATTGATGGGGTGTTTTTTCCTTTTCATTTTTCCAAACCATTAATTTTCGTTATAAAAAGTTATTCTTTTGGGTTTTAGACAACTTCTTATGCAAAATAAAACATAAAATTACTTCCACCATGAATGCAAATTCCTTCACGATGATAATGGAAAAAAGAGAGAAAAAAAAAAAGGTAAAAGAGCATTGAAAACCGTATGGGTTATATATATTAACCTAAAGGGTATTTTGGAAAAAAAAATGTATTGTTTCTCCTAGAAATTCTAAAATGTCGATATTTTGAAAAAATAAAAATTTAACAAGTAGTAGGAGTATATCTAAAATTAATTTAATGAATTTCTTTTGCTAAAATTTCAACATCACAAAACAAGCACTACTCATGCTCTAGTAATGTCTAAATCTCATAAACTAATACCTTGTATTTCTTTGTACCACTTGTCTTGTGTTGTACTTAATACAACAACAAGGAACTAATTAATTAACTTAAGATGCTAATTAATTAATAATTTATAATATCCCATAGTACTTAGTTCATAAATCATAACAAGAACTTAACTTTTCGTTTCAATAGATAATATTACGATGACGACTAAAGAATTGTTATAAAAAAAAATACGAAATAATGTATAAAATTTTAGTTGATTACAATTACTGGTCCCACCCATGTATGGTCAATCATTTACTAATTAGATTTTGACTAAATTAGTTTTTTATAAGAGTTGTTTGTACTTGTAAACTATAGTTCCTAACAAGAACATGATCAGTAAAAAGTACATGAATTCAAAGGATGAAAAGGTAATATCAATATAGTGTTTGTTAGGAGGAAATAATCCTTTTCTATTGGAGCCCAAAGTAATATATATATATATATATATATATATATATATATATATATATATATATATATATATATATTATCCCTTTATTTCAAATTATAAAATTAATATTGGTTTTTTAAAAATTAATTTGAGACATTTTAAATTTAAAATTAGCATGATTCATTTAAATTTTAAAAACAATAAATCTTATAACCAATAAATACGTACGTTTTAGAGAATTTATGATATTTATAATTGTAACGGATTTAAACTAAATAAATTTATGTTAATTTTAATTTTAAAAAATCAATAATAATTTTATAATTTAGAATGAAGAGAGAATATGGATAGATAGGTTTATATCTCTAAAAAAACTCCAAGTGGGCACGGTCTATTTTTCCAACACTTTCCGGGGGCAAACTAGTGAATGCAAACCCTTTTAATCTAGAGTAAAAAACCAACACCATGAAAGTCAGGGCCCAGCCCAAGGCTCTTGGGTTGTTTATTAGACTTCAAATAAGAAGATTAAATACCAGGCTTTCTAATTTTGGGCCTACACAAGTTTTTAATCTGTACAACCAGTTTGTTGTAAAACAATGTTGGGCTAGTGGATTAATTGCTTCAGTGAAGCCCAATAGTTTGATGGTAAACTTTTTCCATTGGAATATCTTTTATTTTACTAGCAGCATAGCATCCAATAGAATGACATTGCGTGTGTAAAATTATGAAGGGTAGAATAAATTTTTATAAAATTTGAAGGGCTAAATAGAAAAATAAGAAAAACATTAATATAAAAAGACAAAATATAAATTATCGTAAAAGTTGAAGGGCATTTTAGAAACCAAAAGGTTTCAAAAAATTGTTAATACAAAAAGGGCCTCCGGCCTTATATATTAGAAGATAGAACATATGTAGTGCATCTTATAGGTAGTTGATTGTGAATTAAAATTAGGAATAATAATTTTCAACAAATTATATATATATATATATATATATATACAATTCATTTTTTCTACTAGACTACATGGGTGCCCATTAACCCAATGTAAATGTAATGGGTCCCTCTCATTTATGTTAGGTGGTTGAGTTATGTTGGATTATTAGGACTTTAAAGTATTTAGAACTTGAAAAAGCAAGACACAATGATTTATTTTATGCAACAATGGGAGTTGGATTTGCACTATATATCTTAGCTTTGCTTTGATGGGGAAATCTCGAAAACCCAATCGATTGGATATGGAAATCATCATGTATATAATTAGCTAGCAGCTTATCACATGGAATTGTTTGTTTGTAGTGGGAGCACCATCTATCTATCTGTCAATTTCCATTTAAAGAATTAATAATTTGAAATGTTCTTTCTTTCTTTCTTTCTTTCTTTTTGGTCTTTGATTGTTTTCCAATATACTTAGCTTGATCTTTCTTTATTGGGTTTCGATTCAACTATGAAATAAATAGCCACAATATCCCTTAACTTTAGCTCTACTCCACTATCCTTATAGGCTTAATTATATCCATATTTTACCATATCCACCAAAACTAAATTCATGGCATCCTCATCAAAATGCATGCATGCCTTTGGTATCTTTATGCTTTAGCTGAAAAGTATGCAGGTTAATGTAAGCTCACTAAATATATATATATATATATGTGTCTTTTTTTATTTATCTTATATATAGATGTGTTGAAAGAGAAGAAAAGCAAGCAAGCAACATCAATACAAAAGTTGAATGGACTAGCAAATGGATATGTGCCCCAACCACACTGACACAATAAATAGAAAGCTTGGGTTCACATCTTGGGCTCCATGGAGACCTAATTGGAACCACATTTTAATGCCACCCTTTATTCACTCCCTCCATCTTTCCTCTTCAACCTAAGTGCACGGAATATATATGGATTTACCTTCCAAGTGGGCAACTTTTAAGAGACATACACACCTTTACATTTCTTTTAAGACAAATGGTGGGTGGGCCATGACTTTTCACCAAATTTGAAGGAGATCAAAAACATGGGCCATGATACTTGGATCAACCCAAGTGGGACCCACAATTGGGAAAGATTTTTGTGAAAATAATTAATGAATTTTTTGGGGGTGTCAAGCCTCTTATGACATGCCATGTAGGTCAGCTGATAAGTTGTCTGGGTCAGCTTTAATTGTTAGGTTAATGTTCATGATAATGGTCATGTTACAATAGGTGGATCTTATTATTCATGTGACATTGTTTTCAAATTATTCATGCCAATGTCATAATAATAATAATAATAATAATAATAATAATAATAATAATAATAATAATAATCACCTCTAACAAATACAAGACAAGAAAAGAATTTATTTGAAATTTTCTATTGAATATAGTTGCACCAATTAAATTTATAGATTCAAAATTTTAACAAATAACTTTTGAGTTATTGTTATATCAATTCTTATCTGAATTGAAGTATTTATATATTAATGTACTGATAAGTGAAATTTTATGAATTTACTAAAATTGAAAATAACCATCAAACAAACAACGCGTGATTTCATTTAAGATTTTTTGTATTTAATTATTCCATATAATTAGATTATAAAAGTTGTATATTTATACTTTTCTTGCTTGGCATCAACTCTCATTTTACTAAGAAAAGGTATTCTTGTTTGCAAAGAGTGGGCAACTAAGTTGCCTGTTAAACCCACCCCATTAATTGAGATCTAAATTATTATAAGGGAATGACAGGTAGTCTTATTTTAATTTCCTCAAAAGACTTGGCAAGCGGTGCATGCACAATATATATATCATGGGATCATTTCCATATCCTTTTTATTGGTTCTCACTATTTATATATATATGTATTACTATTATTATTGGAGAAACTAACAGAAGTTGTGGGGAAAAGGGAAGGCCCCTACCTACTACTCATGGCAACATGAACATGCAGATGCGATTCTATTACAGTACAGTACAGTACCCCCTGGCCCTTCCTTTATATATATATATATATATATATATATATATATATATATATATATATATATAGGAGAACAACAAAGCGAATCTTAAAAGCAATGAAAATACCGTGCGTCTTTTGAATGTGTATGTGACAGTTCAATTTGGTCATGCCAAAGACTACATACGGCTATGACATGATCGACAGATCGAGCATTACAAATGTCGTGAATTACTTGAGCAGTGATTAAATTTCTTTATTTTTAAGATTCGCTTTTAGACATCTGATATATATATATATATATATATATATATATATATATATATATATATATATATATGTGTGTGTGTATACATATATGTAAGGATCGAGTGCAGAACAAAGCATGAGCTTTCTTTATTCACACTCTGTTTGCCCTTTATCTTTTCAATCAAGTTGAATGAGACATGTTATTTGATGTTCTCATATTTTTTTTTTAGTAATATTTTAAAATTAATGGGTACATCATAAAATGAGATTTACCCTAACGTTGTACATTGAATTAAGCAATCAAACAGTTCGCAAATTACAACATTATACGGACGTACGCTCTTTTCCCACAATCTCAATAATTTATACCTTGAAATTTGCTATTTAAAGAAACACAAATGGGAATCCAGCAGTTTTCAACATGGAAATGGTCATCTTTTTTAATGCTACTTATAAAATAAACCTAACAATATGCATGCATGGTGGTAAATAATGTGATGCTGGACAATTAATTTTAATAAATATATATTTAGCATGCATAACTGCGTGTGTAGACAATTTAATTCTTCTTATTATATATATATATATATATATATATATATATATATATTAAATTCATTAGTTATCATTTTAGCGACGCTTGGATGGTTGTAATAAATCTTATTTAATAATATAATGTCTACACCTCGATCTCTGAGATTGGATGGTGTGTGTCCAATTTTACAGTCTTAAATTTGATGAGCATAAAATATTTTGTTTCTACATGCATGCATATAGATTGAACCAGCAAAATAAGAAATAGAGAAAACACAATAGTTGTATTGTTATATTCTTGCACACAAAATTTTGTGTAGACATATACATTTATAGAGTTATATTTTGTGAAAAACTAATTAGATTGAAAATCTAGGTAGAAATTAATTATGAAATTACAACATCCTATAATATTAAGTGATTACAAGAAAATCTGTATTCACAACATATAACAAAGCTAAAAAGTTGTTCGTGACTCTTTCTTTTTTATTTATTTATTATGACTTTGAGATTTTGGAAGTTTATAAGAGCAAAAAGAATCACGTAATGTTATTCAATCAATTAATTAGCACAAAGTTTACATCTACAAACTCCTAATCAATCTCCCGTGACATTACATGTTGAATTGGAATTGGGAAAACCTAACGGTACATGCACTGAAAAAATACTCCAATCCCCTGGCCTCAAGGATATATATAAAACAAAACTCTACTGTCATTACGTACTCTTCATACAAATAATCAAATAAAATGGAGAAAAAAGGAAAAACTAATAACAAGAAATTTTCTTCTATATATTGATCAAGGTCAAATACATCTTGTTTGAATTTTGTTCTAATAGTTTTACATTTCTCGTGTAGAATAAGAAATTATTATTATTATTATTATTATTATTATTATTATTATTTTAATTAATTTCTTAGCGTCAAATTAAACTCATCTACAGGTTAGGTCAACTAGTTGATTTATTCTTGAAGCCTAGTATCACATTTCAATATGATCCGTAGAAGGCTTCATCGGATAATGATATACAGACATGAATTATGCCTTGTTCAACAGCGTGCGTTGAAACTTGAACGTTCATGAAAAAGATTTATTACTATTAATTTAACATATTTAATTAAACCATTTATTATCTCGATCAAGGAGCTAGCTAGCTAGGTAAATTAAACATAATTAAATATAAAATGCCCTTGCTATATATATACTCCATAATATATAAGTTTACCTTTTTGAGTAATTAAGTTGTTTGTTTGCTTAAGATGTGATTCCTAGGAAACACACCTTTTAATTTTCTAATCCTAAATATTAAATAATGTTTGATAAAGATTTGACTACTAGTGGATGTGATTATGCGTATAAATTATGCACTTAAAACAACCAAACGTGCCTTATACAAGATTAATATATATATATATATATATATATAATAATGATTCTATCAATATATAATTATTTGTTATAAATTTTATTGTGTCATTAAATATAATATATGTAGTGATAAATAGGTACCCAGAGAATTTGTAGAATAAATATAATGGAGGAAACCTTAATCTATGTTCACCTAGTCTTTCCTAATAAACATATAGCAATATAAATATTTTATTTATCGTCGCAATTAATAAAATTGTGGCATGTACGTAGCTATTGCTTGTAAACAATATATGTATATGAGGAAATTGAAATTGGGTGAAAGGTGTAATTAAATAGAAAGAGAGAATAGATTAATAATCAAGAAACTTGAAAGGATTCTTTATGAGTAATATAATAGTAATAAATTAGGGAATCTGACATAGTTTGAAGCAACGTTTTTAAAATCGGATATGGTCATTGAATCGAAAAGATTATCGGTGGATGGGTCATTTAGGTCCCAATTAGTGGTCGGACCGTTATTGGCCAAAAATGACATTATTAATATATAATAAATAATAAATAATTAATTATATTAATTATTATTATATATTATATATAATATTTAGTAAATATGTAAAATTAATCAATTTATCTACAAAAAAAAAACTAAACATCTCTAAGATACATTCAAATTCAAATTCAACCACAAGTTCAAGTGTTTGATTAAATGAATGCAAAATATGTAAAATACCAAACAAAGTCTCAACTAATTTACTAAAATAAAATAAAATCCGTAATAATTTTTTTTTTAATCTTTAAGGAGAGAATCGGTCATTGATTCACTGGGTCAACTGGTTCAACCGTCGGTTCATCAATTCTGAACGATTTTTGAGCAAAAATGGTTTAGTGGTTCAAACTAGATCGTTGAATGAATCGGGTTCGATTTTTTTCGATTCAACCGACGGTCCGGTCCGAGTTTGAAAACAGTGGTTTGAAGTCCTGGTGCTGGTGATGGAGAGACAAAAGTTTCCCAATTTAATGGTCCCACCATTGTAAGATCCCCACAACAAATCAAATGTTGCTTTCATGGGACCCATTTAGTAATCTACATGTATCTATCTATCTACCTATCTGGCATCTTTTTATTCTCCCTCCTTTATCTTTAATTTGGAGCCTGAGCCTGAGGTGGCACGTTGACAACTAACAGAGATCAGAGCATGCTGCCATGAATAAGATACTCCTGATTTCATAATTTGTGCTTATATGACTCCTCCTTTTCTAACCTCTCCAGTCTCCACTCGGGAGGGAGGGAGGGAGGAGGATATATATTTATATATATATATATATATATAGGGATATAATATATAATGTAGTTATATGACTATACATTTCACTTGAAGATCAAGTGGTCACAATTTAGAAATACAGTTTTTTAGCAGTAACATAGTATTAATTGTAGTCGGTTGACCCAAATTTAATGATCCAAAGAAAATAAAAATTTTATAGACAAATATTTACTCTTTTTATTGCGATAGATTTAAATCATATAAATTTATATAGTCAATATTTATTATGAATCAACGTAACTCTCTCTATATATGGACTATTATTTATATTGCTTCTTTTTTTTTTTTCTTATGTATATATATGGTGACCGATCCATTCATCTGCATGATTCACGTAAATATATGTGAGGCAGCTCACATGTCAGCATGAAAACAATTAATTTTGTTTTTAGACAAGTTATATACATCATTAATTATTTAGTGGTTTTGGAAAACTAGTGTGTGTTTGTAATTTCTGTGTTGACAATACTTTATTATTAGCCCTTAGCTTACACGAATGTTTATCTTAATTAATTTGACTTCACCCTATTCTCTTTATATTATAACTACACACGATAGATTTGTTTAATGTTGAGTATAACTTAATATATATCATAACTTAAAAATGGGAAGGAAAATACCTCTTAATATATATATATATATATATATATATATAATTCAACTTATGTGACTCAAATATATATTCCATTATGTGGTCTAAATCAATTTGGCCAACTAGCTAGAATTAAGATCACATCCCTCGAGCTACGTCTAGCTAATACTTAATACTAATTGACAATGACCCATATATATATATATATATATATATATATATATATATATATATATATATATATATATATATATATATATATATATATGACCCATTAATTGGAATATCATCTTGAAATTGTTGATTTTGTTTATATAAAACATCAATTTAATTTTAAAAATCAAATGTGCCCACCATATGTGGGATGATATTATATCTGTCCTTTAATTTAATTATTAAAATTAATATCCTAAATTAACATTCTTTAAATTTAGTATACAAATAATTATCTAAATTAATACACGTACACGCACATTACACTTATTTCCTTATTATAGTACGGACTAAAAATATCAAAACAAATATATATTTAATGACACTTAATATTTATAAGCGATACGTATTGTGTTAATAATATTATTTTTAGCCTCGTAATTAATATTAACGGCTGATTAAAAGTCCCAAATGATATTTCAAATATTTATGTTCATAAGTTGATACTATGTTGGGTATGGAGTTAATTGTAAAATTACTTGCATGAACAGTAGCACGGCATAAAAATTGAATAAATATATCAAATTTCTTAATAAAAATGTGATCATAAATTGTAATATTAATTTCCTCTTTTGAG
Source organism: Panax quinquefolius (assembly GCA_020205615.1). NCBI lineage: Eukaryota > Viridiplantae > Streptophyta > Magnoliopsida > Apiales > Araliaceae > Panax > Panax quinquefolius. The sequence goes on along the minus strand of CM035162.1, from coordinate 29,794,471 downwards.
CAAGTTGAGCATCATTTTAACGACCACGAGATGGGAGGAACGATTTCTGAGTGTCATAATTAAGAAAATGCTACTTGAAACATACCAAACAAAACAAACCCTATTCTGTCGGCATTGTGCCCTCCAAAATTGGGACTTCACCCTCTCACCGCCTGATCGCTAACGTACGCCTCCCCTCTCTCACTCTCATAAAGAAAGAATTGACCGGAGAACTGATCGAAGTAAATGCATGCAGATGCTGCAGTAGTACCGGCGAGGTTTTAGGGTGGTTCTTCTCCCGTGCTGTTATATCTAACGTACGCGTGGAGCGCAGGCTAGCTATCGGCTGCCATTCTCATGCAAATCAGCAAATGCAATGCTGTTCACATGCCGCGGACCCTACACTAAAACACACACACACACACACACACATATATATATATATATATATATATCATCAATTAAATTGAATTGATATTTGTTTCTTCTGTTTTGAGTTTGGTTGTCAGATCTCTTTTCCATTTGCCACATGTCCTCTCTTTTTTTTTTAAAAATAATAATATTACACCTGCTTAATTAGATTCCATGATAATCCAAATGTAGTCTACCGGATGGTTCTTGGCCTAACTCTCGCATTATGATTTTTATGAGGTCAAAAGTTCTATTGAGCTGTGGTGTGCGTGGAAATTAACAAAATAATAAAATAATAAGATGTAGCCATTTCACACACACGTTCACCCCTCTAGTTTGTTTTAAATTCTCCGCTAGTTTAAAAATTGTCGTTTTAAAAGAAAAATTTGTTAAAAAAATTTGTGCGTTTACAACTTTTTGAGAAGAATAAATTATTTACTTTCCTATATTACCCCTACCTTCTCTCATTTAAAAGAAATTCTATAAAGCTTATATTAATAGTTTTTCATTCAACTTCCCATAAAGGTAGTGATGAAATTTCAAACAAATTCTCTTGGTAAATGATATTTTCTTAATCCATGTCTTTAAACTTTAAACGACAATCTTTTAAAATCGGAGTAATATAGACATATATAGGGGTTTGCAACCGGATAGATACCAAAATTAGGAGAGCAGATCCTCTGTCCCCAATTTCCCTGTCCCCCCACTTAAATTTTGACACATGTCATTTTATTTAATTTTAGAATTAATTGGTGTTAAGTAAGAGATTATGTGTCAAAATTTAAGTGGGGGGACACAAGGAGACAGAGAAATTGGGGATAGAGGATCTGCTCTCCAAAATTAGCCAACCGATAACAGACAGTACATACCCATCTAGCCTATAATATGTGACATTCATTACCCTTAGTATGGTTGACCAACTATTATTAAAATATATTTTTAATATAATGTCTAATATATCTTTCAAGTTATAATATTTAATATATTTAATAAATATTAATGTGTATGTTATAAATTTTATCTAATTAATTAAATTATGAATTTACACAATATATAACAAATTTTTCAAAAATAATAAATATTTATTTCATCAAGAACTATAATAAATAACATATTTGTAATATAATTATGATCCCTACTTTTCCCATTATTAATTTCACAAAACACACTCATTAATTTTTTGACCTATATATTACATTTGCATTAAAACTAGATCAAATCCGATAATATATTATAAATAACATACTTGTGACAAACGCAACTAATATGACTCGTTCATAGTTTTACTTTGGCCCAATGTTATGATATATTTTTCTTAGTTGAAAAAACTAGCAATATGGTTAATTTGCTGATTAAATATGGAAAGATTACATGACAGTATAGATAATTATATATTAATCATATAGTAGAAGAAATTGTAATTATGGGAAATTAATTAACTAAATGAGAGCTTCCTTTAATTCCCCCCCTTTCACCCCACCCCACCCCCCCCCCCCCAAATATATACCTTTTTCCTGTTGGACAATAATTATATGGGTTGAAAACAAATGGAAAATAATTTTCATAATTTTTTCTATTTGGGGGTGGGTGGGGAGATGGGGGGGGAAATGAGAGTGGGGGTGGAGAGTTCTTGGAAGATACTTATTAGCTTTGTGTCTTTGTGACTATGTAATTACTAGTTGTCAAGCCATATGCCATTATTAGCTAGGTAAACACTCATGAGGAGAGGACCCCAGCCTGTGATTAATATGAGAAAGCGATGACTGTCTTAATGGGTAAGCTATAAAATAAAAATACTAGTAGTATCCGTCCCATAGTTATAAATTGATTTAACTTTGTAGCGTAGTTTAAGAAAATCGGTTTAGTGACAATTTTTAACATAAATTTTCACATATACCCTTTAATATGGAATTAATGAATAAGTTAATTCTTTCCTTCTTATCACAATCTGAAACTTTCAACTTCATTTGATTGGCGTGTTAAAGTCCATAAGCATATAAGTTTAACTAAAGAGAATACAACAATATTAAATGTAGTGATAAAAATAATGACATTAAATGTTGTTTTTTAAAAAAAAAGTAATGGTTGAATATTTATTATAAGGGCGTAAAAATAAAACAATGAACCAAACTAAATTTTATAAATAGTAAGTAAGCGCATATATTGGAGACGTCTCAAAATAAAAATCATTAAATAAGCTATGAGACGGAGGAAGTATGAAATAAAAGAAAAGAAAAACACACATTATTATTAATATATATGAAGTGCTTGAGACATCATAATTGATTAATGAAGACACATAATTATCCACCGGTAACGCAAACAAGAATTCGAGACTATTGACATTTAGTCAATTTAAGCCACCCCCCATCACTCAATTTTCTTCATCAGAATTAATTCCTCATTAATTAAAATTTAAAGTGATAGCTAATGAATCATGTCCCATTGGTACCTCCCTATTATGGGCTTTATACTCACAAAAACAATATGATAAAGATTTTGAATGGGATTGGTGGGGGTACATATGAAACATATATAAGTGTAGGGGTATGCTCAAAAACTTTATTAATCATTCATTTCCGAGAGACCTAAAAAGCTACAAGTGCTATAATTAAAGGTCAAAGTAACTTGAAAGCTAATCAAAATGTCACAATACATTGGCATATTATTCCATATTTGATATTTTTACATATTAAAAATATATTTATATATATGTTTGATCTCTTATATGAAGATGTTAAAATATTAATTAATTTTTATATGAAAAATATCAATTTTCTTTATTTTACCTTATATCGATTTACATTAATTTCTTGGATCATCACTTCACAAAAAGGTTGTTTCCCTCTTGTTGTTTTACTAAAAAAATGATAAAAATTCAAATATATTTTTATTTGGACATATGGAATTAAATGTTCTTTCCCCACAAAAGGAATTAGGAAAATTAATTGCAATATATATATATATATATATCATCTCAAGATAACATTAAAAACAAAAGATTCGGCGAAAATAAATAAAGGAAAAAGGATCAATGAAAAGAATGAAAAATTCATGTATTAAAAACCGAAAAGAATTTACAAATTAGTCTAAAGAAAGATGTCTAGAAATAGTATATTTTCTTTTCTTTTTCCTTTTCTACTTTTACTTTTACTTTTAACTTTCTACCTCAAGACCATGCTGGCCTCAAGACATGCTAACGTGCACCGTTGCGTTCATGCTCGAGTGACATACAGGGCAGGTAGACTGAAGGGTGGTCCCACAAATTGTGCAAAGGCAAAGATGCCTGCATGGCAGCAGCAACACGCACGATTCCCTTTCCCCACACTTCCTGCACATCCTATTCCCACCAACCTCCTCCGATGCTAACGTGCGCCGCTGCTCCACCACCTCCTCGTCTTCCTTATTCCTCCCGTAACCACTACTACCGCAGCACGACTCCGCTTCATCCTCACCGGCCGGAGTCTGTTGCTCATTGCTAACGTGCGCCAGAACTTGCTCTAAATTGAACCGCAGTGCAATGGCAGTGGCTTCATTTGATTGTGCTAAATCTTTCCATAATTGGTTCTCTAAGTAAAGATTCTTCACTCTTTCTTGAAGAGCCAAATTCAATTTTCCCATTTTCTTAATTTGTTCATCTTTTTCCTTCAATCTTTTGATCAAGCCTTCTCCTATTGCAGATACCAACAATCTCGCTTGTTGCTTCTGTCTCTCTTCAACTTCCAATCTTATCTTCTTTGTCTGAATTTCACCAACAAAATAAAATCAGAAAAATTATTAACATTTAATAATTCTTATTATCTAGCTTAATAATCCTCTAATAATTAATATTTTATAATTCATACAATTTTAAATAAATGTGTATATATATAAAAGAAAATTAAGATGAAAATTAAAAATTTCACCAATAAATTTGATAATTCACAAGCTCTCCTCAAATTTGTAAAACTATCAAATTTACTTGTGAAAACATTGATTCTCATTCTCATTAAGATAGAAAAAAGCAAAAACTTACGTGTTGGGTAATGATGTGATCAATTTCCAATTGTTGTTGTTGGATCTGGAGTGAGAAACTTTCTTCACCAAGAAGAGATGAAAAATCATGGGAAAAAATCCCCTTTTGGGGGATTATAACACTGTTTAACTGGTTGTTCATTGAATCTCTTGAACGTTTTCTTGGGGCAATTGGTAAATTGCAAGTAAGTCCACTTTCAGCCTTCATTGAAGTTTTGGGTTGAACAGAATCACAAACTAAAGACTGATTGAATGGCAAGAGAGTATCCGCCATTGTAGTGGTACTGAAAGGAACCCCATAACCCACTTGACCCGAGTTGTATCCGTAGGCGTTTGCTTGATCAAAACTCACAAAATCTCTACAAATTTGTAAAAACCCACATCAGTAAATAATTTATACAACAAATTGATATAACAACAGCCGGCCAACGTTGGTTGTTCCGTCAAATTGTTTGATCTGTCAAACAGTTTCATGATAGACATAAAAAACAGCGCCTGACAAAGAGTTTATACGAATTTAATTGGGTATATAGCAGTACCTATTTGTGATGATTTGTTGAGGGAAGAGATTCATATGCCTGGCTTCAACGGCCATGAAATGAAATTACTGGTTGAGGAGGAGGAGGATATGGAGGAGGATGAGGATTGAGAGGAATAGAAGTGGCAACTAGAGGGGGTGAATGGGTTTGGTTTATATTTATGGAATTTGGAGAGAGAAGGAAAGTCAAAGAATTTAAGAGAGAGAAAAGGTATCCATTACCAATTCTAGAGCGAGAAAGTCGAAGAGATTTGTATAAATATTGGTGTCCATTAAAGTAGTGAGTAACTACCAAAAACAGAGGGAAATCACCAAAAGGGATGGTTGCCGGTTTGTATTCATGTCTGGGAAAAATATTTATTACTATAATTTTTTGTTAATTTATAATTTTTTTACATAATTTTTAATATTTTACATAAAAAAGGTCCTTCTAAATCTTATAATAACGACATTTTCAGATAAAAATATTAAAAAAAAATGTGAAAATATTAATTTTCATGTAATTAATGTCTTTAATAAATACTACTAATGAAATAATTAAATCTGATGATAGGAGGATAAATACTTTTAATTATTTGATTAAATATATAGAAATTAGAACCATGTACAACTCGTAACAAAACAATTACTACTACAATACAATACTTATTATTTTTATCGTGTTAATATTAATTCACTTTTTTAATGATATATTTTAATAACATTAAAAAGTATCTTTTAATTTACCCAAATCGTAGGGGCTATTACGGAAATTCAGTTTTCTTATTTGTTCAAAAATACGGACGACGGGAGGATACGTAAGCGGGAACTACAGTCCAGTCCAGTGAGCTTTTATGAATCGCCGAGAAGACTCGACTCGTTAAGAACGTGAATGGGGCAGCGGGACCCATATAGCTATTCTCCCACGTGTGAAGTGATACAGATTTGGAGAGCAAATTATACCGTTCGCCACCGCTGTAGTGGTATAATTAATGACGTCATTATTTTTATACGTGATTTTGATATTTTTATATGTTTATTTAAAAATAATTATATAAAATATTAAAAATATATGCTAAAATATTAATTCTCTTATTATACAGATAAACAATGCACTAGGTTAATGTTTTCTTTTCATACATTAAATTAAGTAGTTGATAGTAGTATTAATTAACATAATAAAAATTAAGAGAATAAGATAATTCATTTTGTTTATACTAATTTACAAACAATTCATGTTCCAAGTTTTCAAAGGACACGTTTGATTAGTATATGCTACGCTATTCAATTTTTTGTTATTTCACTGTCTTGAACATTCTTTTGAAAATATATATGATTATATTAGCAGCCAGGATCTCTGCCACGTCCCGCGTAAGGCCAGACGCGATCCTCGCACATAAATCGATATAACACCACAAGCTTGACGTGGTTCCGTCAGGGGATAGCTTCGGCGTGAGAGTCGATATCGTGTTCAAGGTTAAACAATGGAGGAATATAATGCTACAGTGTCTTGAGAGAAATAATAATTCTGCGTGTATATGTGATTATGAATGAAGAAGTGTATTAGAAGCGTCACATCTTTGTGAAGACTTCCTTGCTTAAGTTATACTCTCTTTGCACAGATTACGAGTGTTACCTTATTACACCGACACACCCCTTTGATCGATGGGTTCCATTGCATATAGTTTATCCAACTGCTTTTAGTCGCTTTAACGTTCCCACCGCAGGTCGGTTATAATCCCATCCACATTAATGCATGGCGAGTTCTCTAATCGATCGTCATGCTTTTTCATCATTCTGAAGTCGAAGATGTAGATATTTTAAATATATGATGGGTCGAATACATTGATTGGGTAAAATCTTTAGAAGAACTTAATAAAGATAATAAAGTGACCAGATCCAATAATGTCAACACCTAATAATGAAGACCCAATGGACTAATCGAATATATGTAGGCCCAATCCATTCAGGTCCGATAGGAGAAATATCACGACTCAACATTGCCCTAGTTTTTTATTAAACAGAGGTTTAATAGAAACTATAAATAGCATCGGTTCAGACAAAAGGAACTAATATAAGACCAATGAAGGCCCAAAATACGACTTAAAAGCCTATATGGTGAATATCAAATGCCAATGTTAATTAAGATTGAAGTCCATTTAAAGAGCGCTCCAGTAGAGCATACAACAACAAATATTTCACCGCCTCTCGAACAACCCAAACCTTCGCCACAAAAACCATTCTCTTACAGATACAGGCCCGAAGTCAGAAGCGACATCGATGATCATCGGTTCGGCAATAATTCCATCATGGGCCCGATGGGTGAAGGAGTGATATACCGTGATCAAGGAAGTTGAGATTGACCATCAATCCCCGGTGATCGATTAATATTAATTCATCTACTGAGTAAACATTGTCTTCGTGTGTTTCCATCCCAAATCTGAAAGAAGCCGAAAAGGATCTAGAAGATAATGCAAGAAGAGAATGCGAGAGGAATGCTGAAGGAATCACCAAGATAATCTTAGAAGAGAATGCCGAAGAGGAATCTAGAGAGAATGAATGGAAGGGAATCTGAAGGAAAAAGCCATTCTGAAGTTTATGTTTGGCAAAAGGAAAGAATCGACCTTGACATTGTTCTTCTCAACGATGAATGCCTTCGGAAGGATATCGACAAGGTCAAAGAAGAACCGAAAGCGACCAAGGCCACTCATCGGGTCATCAAATTATATAAATGCCGATCTGTCAGCCTAAAGGATCAAAGCATCGGTACATCGTCGGAAGCTCGAAGAAGAGCTCAAAGAGCTTGGACCCTTAAGATTTGGGTGCCTTGTTGATCAAGACTTTCGTAAGGAGATCTGGTGAAGAATCTGAAAATCCGCAGAAATTTGAACAATAAGATCGTCCATATGTATGCCAAAGGATATGAAATCTGCCAGAAGTAAAGGCGAAAAAAGCTCGAGCCGAGGTAGATCCATCTCTTACAGACTCTTTAGATGGTGACGATGACGAGGAAGAAGCTGAAGATGACCTCTCCTTATCTTTAGTCGTAGAACTTTCTACGTAAAAATTCTAACTTGTTGTGAGCAGTTAATATTTAAAATATCAACTTAAGTGCCTTATTACTTACGAATGAACATTTCTTGTCGATAATTGAAAGATCAATTAAATTGTATGAACTTAACTTAGGGACATGAACTAGATAAGAGTGATATAACGAGTTAATTTATGAAATGAAGTGAATGAATTTAATGGATAGAATTTAATGAACAATATTAAATGAATGAACTCAACACTTGAACAAAATAAAGTAATGTATACTTATCGTTTAGAAGTGTGAGATCGATGGCCATGTGAAAGGTGAATTTGGATGATCCTCCTTGCACCATCGAAATCTTGCTTACCACTGAGGGTAGAACAAGTATATAAGGACCAAGATATAAGGATCGAGATATAAGGATCAATAGTGACCATTGATTTACTACTACAGTAAAATCAATATAGGATCATAAGGACCTTGGGCTACCATTGAATGGCCGTGAGTCTGCCATACCTCCTTACACCATAGTGACCATTGATTTACCACCACGATAAAAATCAATATAGGATCATAAGGACCTTGGGCTACCATCGAATGGCCGGTGAGTCCTACCATACCTCCTTACACCATAGTGACCATTGATTTACCACCACTCGATAAAATCAATATAGGATCATAAGGACCCAGGCTACCATCGAATGGCCAACAGTCCTACCATCATTAATCGAATGGCCACCTACCATACCTTACACCATAGTGACCTTCGGACCATAGTGACCATTGACTTACCACCGATAAGATCAATATAGGATCAAAAGGACTGGGGCTACCATCGAATGGCCAGTAGAAGTCCTACCCACCTGACAAGATCATTATGGGACCTCCTACACCATAGTGACCTTAGGACCGACCGGATCCGGATCATCAGTAAAAGTGAATGTGGATGAGCCACCTAATGCATGCATCGTCGACTCCACTGATTCTATCATGAATATCCTACTGCAAGTACTACTTTATAGGCCAACTTGAATCAAATGATCGCCACGAGATGTCTTTGTGAATTTCCAAGAATATACTCGCCTTGGATGGAACCAAATGTTTGAGTAATGATGACGAAAAAGGTCCTTCGATAAAAGATTACGATCAATGAGAACAAAGTTAACACTCTTGTAATGGGTTTTCTTTACCATTTTGATCAAGAAGGAAAGGCGCCATCTGCCATCAAAGTTATAAGCATCTGTAGTGGCTAACTTCGATAATGCATCAAAGAATGTGGAATTGTTATTGTGATCGACCCTTGATAGCTTTCTTTGTCTGCGTCCAAAATAGAATATCCATCTCGCATGTAATGTCCACGAGCTCTGCTCACTGAAGAAGCTGCAGCAACTATTTGTCGAGTTCTCGGCTTCTCTTTAACTATTATTAGCTTGAGAAAAATTGTCCGAATTATAATGTCAACCGAACTTTGGAAATATTCAAAGTGTTCAATTTCCAAGTGCGGCTTATTGATCTGCTTTGGTGACGAAGGTCCTTGTTGCGGAGAGAACACTTTCAAGGCAAGAGTACCTTTTTTTGCATTCTCGGATGAATATATTCTTGAATTGCTCCCTCATCCGATTTGTGCCATAGTCCCGAGAACCCCTAGGATGAGGTATCCTCTTGGATGCTTAGGAATATATGGGTGCATTTGTGTCTTTGAATCTCCCGGACACGGACTTTAGGCGGCATCTCCGAAGAAAAGTATCTATAGTATGTGTGCCCCAGTGGACTCGGGAGAGTGTGATTTACGATATACTTGGATTGAAACTCTCCGTCGCGGTGATGAGGATACTCGAGGCAATATGCCTTATTTGTGATTCCGAGGCTCCCCCGGATCAGTCTCTCTTCATGCTGCGACCATAATCCGGCAAATGGGGCGGGATACCTCTTGATCCAATCGGAAAATGGTTGGGACTTCATCTACCTACTTCGACCATCATCCCGAAGACCAATAGGGCGATTACCCTCTTCGATTGACAAGCAGAAATGGTCATTGGGTCTTCTATCTACTCGCTCACCATCATCCGAAGACCAATAAGCGAGATTACCCTCTTCATTGACGAAATGGGCATTGGTCTTCATCTACTCTGCTTGACCATCATCTTTATCACCTGACCACTTTAGGAATTATGGGCGGGGTGCCTTTTACTTGCCGGTCTGCCATAACTTCTCTTTATCGCTAGAACAAAGACCAACCATCTTGGGCTTTGTCGTGGGATCTCGAACGAGAACTCCCCGATTGGTGCCATAACTTCCATGTAGAACAACCGAAATATTGTGATTGATAGCTTTCGAACACTAAGAAAAACGCCCTCCTCTAATGATGTTAACGCCGTCTCCTTCCCAATTTCATACATCTCCGCTAAATTAAGTAGTTGATAGTAGTATTAATTAACATAATAAAAGGAATATAATGAGAATAAGATAATAATCATTTTATGTTATAATGAAGAAGTGTTACACTTAACAATTCATGTTCCAAGTTTTCAAAGGACACGTTTGATTAGTATATGCTACGCTATTCAATTTTTTTCGATATTAGATATTATTTCACTGTCTTGAACATTCTTTTGAAAATATATATGATTATAAATAATGATGGGTATTTCGATCCCTTTAGACTACAAAAAAAAAAAAAAAAACGATCCATTTTTGACATTTCGATAAAAAAAAAAAAAAAAAAAAAACTAATAAAAATTTCGGTCGGTGAAACAACCGTTTCAGAAATAAATTTTGTAAGAATTAATAATTTTCAACGGAATTAATGTTGTCGAGATTAATTACATAATTTGGATGAAATTATTTTCGATGAAAATTCTCTCAAAAATAACGTATTTTTTAATTTTTATTTTTCATTATCAAATTTTAAACCACAAAATTGTACATGTTATCATTCCCAGCACCACAAATATACATATATACGAAAACATTGAACCTGTTTGCATGAAAATACTTCACCTTGAACGATTAGGCTTTTATGCAGTCTTGAAATAAGTTATTTTCCGCGAAACATCCGTCAAAATTATGTCTTTCCGTCGAAATTAACTTTTATGGCGTTGATGAGAAATCGGCACCAAGGGTGGTAATTATTTTCGACGAATTCATTCGAAATTAATACTTCTTCCGTCCCATAGTTATAAAAATGATTTTTCGTTTTGAGATGTCCCCAATTATATAAATTTATTTATTATTTATAAAATTTAGTTGGTTTCATTGTTTTTTCTTTTATCCCTTATAATAAATATTCAACCATTACTCTTTTTTGAAGAAACAACATTCAATGTCATTATTTTTATCACCATATTTAATGTTGTTGTATTCTATTTTGGTTAAAATTTTATGTTTATGAACTTTAATGGTCATGACGCATCAATCAACGTGAAGTTGAGAGTTCCAAATGTAACAAGTAGTGATTAATTAACTTATTTATTAATTCCATATTAGAGGTATATGTGGAAAATTATGTTTAAAATTGCCACTTAAACCGATTTTCTTAAACTATGTAAAAAAAATCATCATTTTATAACTATGGAGACGGAGGAGTAACATATTTTCGAGAGAATTATTTATGACTGTATATTCAGTCGAAAATATACTAATTCCAAGAAAATTATTCCATCAAAACTAATTTCATCGAAAATAACTATTTTTCTTGTAATGTCTTAGTGGCCTAATTAAGGAGAACACAAAGAAGTTCTAGGGGTGGAACTTGGTAAATTAAGGAGAAATTTTCCTTTATTAATTGTAGTGTTTGAAGTTAAAAATTGTACTAGTATATATGATATATCTGAATGAAAAAAAGTATTACAAGATTTGTGTAAATCTTTTGTATTTCCTATATTCTCTCCTTTATTTATGCTCACTGATAATGTCAAAATAATAATTATATATACTGTCAATCAATGTTGTTGAAAATTAAAAATGTCAATAAAACAAATATAAAATGTAAGCTAAATGCATATTTGCTCCGATAACATAAATATTAATGATCAACCGCCTAATTCATAAAATTAAAATTCATGTACTATAAGTGTATACTCAAGCAATGTTACGATCATGACACCTCATTATTAATAATTGAAGTACTTACGTTAGATAATATTATCTTAACATCGTTCATGTATAATTGTATATGGTATTAATGTATTAAATTGTTACTCTTATTTATAAATATAACAAATTTTAATAAAAGAATAAACTTGAAATTAATATGATCTAAAAGTTGCATATTCTTTTCTTTTCCTTTCATAGGGTTAAAAAGTAGTTGATGTAATGATAATGAATCAACTACAAGATGTTAGACGGTCAAAATCTTAGTACTTGACAATGGAGTATTATTTTGTGAAGAAAAAGAAGACTTAACCCTATTTCTTGGAAAAAGGATTCATACCAACATTATTATGCGTGTTTCTTTTCTTTTCTTCCGCAGTGTGGATTGGACTCCAATTAAAGCATCGTTAGTTTCAAATTATTTCCCACTTGACTTGACCATTTTGGTCTCCAGTCCACTACTGGTATAAATTCAATACTTCATGATTAAACTCAATTACTACTAATTTTTTTAAAATTAATGATTCTACATATTAACTTTGACTGATGACTTCCTTAACAAATAAAGACAACGATTCTCATAATTTACCTTATGACATTATAATGTTCATGGATAGATGTTCTCTAATTTATCTAAATAAAACTCTACATGATTATTTAAATAAATCAGATAATTTTATCTAGTTAATTACTTAATGGAGCATCATGTTATATTGTTTCATTCATTCATTTATTATATATATATATATATATATATATATAAAAATCTAACCTAAACAAACAAATATGGGATATAATGACAGTTAAAATGCACATCGCCATATTCTATAGCGACAGATTTTGACTATATAGCAACATTCTATACTTGTTGCATATTATGTGTTCATTTTGTTTCACGTTAGATTGAATAATCTGGACTGTATATATATATATATGGTTAGAACTTAGGAGCTTAGCAATTATAAGAAATTATTTGTCAAGCATTTAACTTAATTAATAACATACGGCATGAATTAATAAGAAAATATAGACAAAAATAAAATTGAACAGGTCACATTAGGCCCACCTAAAGCTTTCAATTAATATTCTGCCCCAAACCAAGCTTCAAAATTCAACTTCATAATTATACGCTTTCTCTCCGCCCTCATATAGAGAAGAATTTTTTTGGTATACATTGAATAATCGGTTAGAAACTTAACGTGCAATCAAGAGAATGGGAAACAAACAAATTAAATGTATGGATATTTACCAAAAAAAATAATAAGTTTGATGGCTATCCAAAAAGTAAACACGTTCTTTTTTAAATTCATTAAGTCATTATTTAAAGTACTATAATTAATAATATAATTCTTTATATACAAATAAATTTTTCCCATATAGGCTCACCCAAAAGATCGTGACTGAAAGGTACTATTATTAATAACTTAATTCTTTATATACGAACAAATTTTTTCTATATTTTTTGATATGTAACTGAGATGTTACAGATAATTTAGAAAAATAAAAGATATATATAGCGATAACTTATTTTTAGTTTCTTAATTTTCTACAAAAGCATGCAAGCTAGTGACAACCATTAAGTCTTCCAATAAGCCACAAATTTAGTTGATATGATCAAAAAAAGTCTCGACTTAATTACCTAACTTTGGGATACCATTTATATTAAATGATATATTTGATATATATTATGTATATTTTTTAGCAAAGCATATATAGTCATTATAAGTTCATGATCATGCTTCTCAACCGAAATTGATAGGAGTAGTTGAGCCTCTCTTATCTGATTTAAACGTTTGGATTAGACTAAAATATGAAATTAATTAACCCTTTAGTTCATTGTATAATAGTCGTTTTAGTTTCAGACATATGGACTAAAAAAAAAAATTAATACTACCATTTGATGATTAAAATTTGTGTAAAATTTCATAATAACTCACCTCTTGATGCATTTTAACAACCCACATTTTTATATCAAGAGGATACTCTGAATAGTTTAGACTCATATTTTTATCTTAACTATTAATATAAAAAATATGAACTATTAAAATATATATTAAGCATTTATTAAGATGCATTAAGATCAATTAAACAACATTTAAGAATTTCTTGAAAAAATGAGATAACTTAGGATAATATAAGAAAGTAAATTATTGTCCTTGAAAGGTTTAATTTCTTTTCTAAAAAAATAATCTATATATCTATTCCATAGAAGGAGTAATAATTGTTTAAAGTATATTCACGTGTTTATGAATGTACTGTCTAAACTGCTACAATTTAAAGAAAAGATTATATATTAAAAGCCTTCAAATTTCTTTTAATTTGTTGGTCACATTAGAAATGTGTCATGTGAGGAGGAATTGAAAATAGAGCTTATAAATAAATAATAGTAAATTAAGCCACTCTTTTAGAAAAATAAAAAAAATCACATATATTATACGTAGCTAGCAATAAAACAAGAATATATAGGAATTGGATGATATATAATAATGGGAGAATAACACTATTTTTATATATATTTTTGATATTTTTACATAATTTATTTTCACATAAAAGTAAAATTTACTGACTACTGTATATTCTTACTAAGATGAATATTAATTGTCCTTAAAAATATTGACAGTCTAAATCGTAAGGTAAAAAAAGAGAAATTAACCAAAAGTCCTAAAAGATATCTTACGTACGTACGTGCATTATTGAACTATTTATACCCACTACCGCATGCAATATATATAATCCTCTTTGGTATATGGCAAGCATGATAAACACGACTAGATGAAGTTGGAATCATGAGCATGCATTTGAAAATCTACAAATATTAATACTACCAACTTATGACTGTTGAGAGTAAGTAAGACTCTGAATAATTCATTTATTAAATGAATTGTGCTTGAATATCCCATATAGACTTATTAAGACAGTCGATCCGACTTGTTAAACTACATTCTTGAGCTGCCAATATTGCAACCGGTGTGTATTTTTTTTTTAAAGTTCCTATTTGGTTCGTTATTATTAGTTCACCGGAGAGATGGGCTATATATATAAATGATACATATAGCTAATACTTGTTATGTATAAAAATGAAACAAGAACTAAATTAAAAACCAAAAATTTTACATCGATTTTTTATATTCGTTAATTCATTGTAGATAGTGTTTGCTTATTATTGATATAATTCATAACAAATATGTTATATATATATATAGATAGATAGATAGATAGATAGATAATTCTTCATATATATAAAATCTTTGAACGTTACTATATAGTACTATGTCCAAAAAATTATATAAAAAATAATTATAAAATATTATGAAAATAAATTGCTCACATAGGCATTAATATATATAAAATAATTGTAATAGTGTCAAAATCTTGAGCTCAATACTTACGACATCATGTATGTTATTTTCAGAAATTGACAAACACAAACCAATTAGTAAACTCAACAGAATTGTTCGTCACTAGAATCGTCATTTTCTTGGAATTTTCTTTTCTTTTGGAGGCAATTTAGACAGATAATATATGTAGACAAAATTGTGGCATAGTGTAGTTTTGGCGGCGGGGGCTGTAAAGGGTGGAGTAGGATCATCTTCAGATTTAAAATATATTAGAATGTGACATCATGATGATGGGAGAGAGGATATTCTGGATAAACTTGATTTTGAATATTTGATTGAATATTTTGGTCCTAGGAATACTAAAAGAAGTATCTTTCAATAAATGTATTCTCATATATTTTGTTGTAGTCGAATTATTATGTTTTACGTTATGAAAATATACATTTTTAGATACAACTTGTACTTTTTATTTTTTTTTTTATTTTGTGAACACAATGTTTAGAAAAAATGTCGAGTTTTTATTTTTTACATTGGGCCACCAAAATCTCACGAACGACCCTCTTAAACTGTATATAAATTCGATTAGTGAGTGGTAAAACTTGTAGGTAGCGATGATCATCAGACTTCTAGGTACAGTTGAGAACCGTCGCTAAAGTCCTTTTTTCTTATATTTGATCATAATTTGGCCATGAAACCTACCTATAATTTCCTGCAGAAAAATAGCACTATTCCTTCATAATTCTTAGACGTTTGTAATTGTAACTATCTGAAATTCGACTATATTTAATTAAGCTACATTTGACAACTTAATTTCAAATCTTAAAATTATAACCGAGCATTAATTTAATTAAGCTACATTATTTTAAAATTATGATTTCAATCACAAAACTTAGAATTAAAATATAAAATTAAATATATTCTCTAGTGGAATCAACTAGACATTACATTAAACTTGTAGAATATAATTACTCAAATGATGTAGAAATTGAATTGACTACAGACTCGTTCAAATGATTTTGCCGGGTGTCATGTCATGTCATGTCATCGATGATGTAATATTGTTTGACAAAAAGGACATAAACGTCTATTTTTAACAAACTATATATGGACAATATACATTTAATCTTTAGGCAATTCTGGAAAGTTTGACACGTGTTAATAAAAAATAAATACACTAGGGGACCCTTCCTTTTATACTTGAGTCACATCAATTTAAATTAATTTTGACTCATGTAAATCTAGACCTAGACCTAGAAACAACACGATTACACAAAAAGACAAAACTTAAAAGCAAAAATTTAAATTAATTCCGAAATTTTTTTAAATAAAAAGAATTTCGCTTTATTTGTTTTTCAAATAGTAAGGGTTGATTTGATTAATGTGGATAGTTAAGGGTTAAATCATGAAATATTTCAAAATAAGCAGTGGTTATAAAATATTCATTTTTTTAATATATTCATTTGGTGCGTGGAATATTAAATCTTTCGGAATATTAAATGCGATGAGCCCAAACGTAATATTATGGGCCCATAATCTGGAAAGCGATTGGATGAAAGAAAACAGCAATATAAGTTGGTTAAAAATAACTCACAGGCGTAGTTATTCAAGGTAAGATCATTGGAATACCGGAATTGGTTAAAATCTACGTGTCTGCATTGGTTGCCTGATGAAGACACCAGATTACAAAGATTGTTGAATTATTGATCCTTACGTAGAAAGGCACTACTCGATAATTTTCACGGTAATTCTTTTTCAATATTTTATTTTATTGATTCAATAATTCTTTGCGTTGATATTTTATATTATTGTTGTTCAATAATTGTCAACGCATAAAGATTTTCCATTTATCGGATCGATAATTCATATTATTTGAATAATATTATTAGATAACATTATTGGCGATATCTAGAAAGTTACTCTACAAGGAGAGGTTTGGTCACCTAATTGCGCCCGCATGAGGGAGATCCTTATTGGAAGCCCCTTTCCTCAAGGAATGCTTGGTTATCGTAAATGTGATTCTGTAATATTATTTGTGAATAATTAATTATTGATTCATATGATAAGAAATATTTATTTTATATGAATATAAATGATGGATTTATTTATGTGGTTATTAATGAAGGAATTAATGTTGAGGTGTTTTTATCGGTATTTTATCGGATTGGAGGTGTTAAAAATCAAATCGGGTTTTGAGATATATTCTTGAGGTTATAATTTTTAATCCGACCGTTGGATTGTGGTAATTTTGAGTATGTTATACATACATAAGTTGAGTATATGTCCACAAATTTTGAGCCGTTAAAAATGCATGAATGATTTGTTATGAATTTTAAGAGGTGTCCGATTAAAATTAGGGTTATAATTGATTTTGGTGGAAAATTCTAGAATTGAGTGGGCCCCACTTGTGGTTGAGTGAAAAAATGTGCTGAATTTTATTTCAAATGTGGTGGGTGGCAATAGTAGCGGTAAAGCCATCAGTGTGCGAAGTCAAGTCTACTTGGTAATTTAACATTTTCCTATAAATAAATTTAAGTTAGAATTGAAAATCACACCGAAACAAAGTTTTCTCTCTTTCTCTCTATATTATTGAGCGTATTTTGTGAGTATTTAGATACTTTGAGAGTTCTTTGTTCATCTGAGTTTACATTCAAATCACTTCCAACCTTTCCTTCCAAATCTTGATTCTTTGAGGTAAGGGATGTTATTTTCTTCTCAAATGATATTAATTCTTGATATCATTATCTTTGAAATATTGGTTGGTACTTTTTATCAAATTTGGAACTTTTTCATATCGGGTTACTATTCATGAGTTCTTATTCATGAGTTCTTATTCATGAGTTCTTATTAAGTGAGTTCTTATTCACGAGTCTATTAAGCGTAAGCGTGAAGATGTTTTTTGTGGAATTTCTATCTTTTGGTGTGTGATTACTATTCACGTATCTGTTGTTATTCACGATATCTGTGACCTTATTCACGAATCTGAAGACTATTCAATAGAAAATGAAAATTTTCTTTTAAATCTAAAATATCTATTCGGATACTAGCTTTGATTGTATCCATGTTTTCGATCATTCTTGAATTTTACTTCACTATGATTATTTATGAAGTATTATTTTTGAACTCGGATTGTTTAAAGTACGAATCCATAATATTTGTCATTTTGTTTCAACCGGATTCGTTTCTTTAAAAATATTTTTCATCATCCTCGGTCTTAAATGATGATATTATTGAATATCTTTGGCTGTAGTGCAAAGATGAATGATTTCTGAAGAATATCTTTGGCCTGTGAGTCAAGAAGATGAGCAGTGTTTAAATGAACATGACCGATCGATGAATATCTTTGGCCTTTAGTGCAAAGATGAGCAGTGTTGAGATAACACGACCGATTGATGAATATCTTTGGCACATAGTGCAAAGATGAATATTTGATTTGAGATGAATATTGATTGATGTTACGAGGATAAAATATTGATGATGGACATTAAATTCATAGATTATAGTAGATTTCATTCTCTACGTAACTCTTTCTATGAATTATTATTTCACGCTATGAATATTGATCTCAAAACTTGTTGTATCATCAGATTCTATCGATTTTTCCTGTTGGAGACTAACGATAATTTGTTGTATATTATCTTAGTCATAACATTCTTCTTCGGGCTAGTTGAGCTCACCCTTTTCCTTGTTGTTCCATTTTTTTTCGGGAGGCGAGAATGTAATGAGTCTTAGTCGGGGTATGGAATGAAGGTTCTAGAGAGAGTTGTTTAGTAGTCCTCACCATTATTGTAAAATAATGTATCAATAAATGTGATGAGGATTTATTTGAGTATAAATATTGTCTGAAGATAATATTTGAATTTAAACTCACGATTTATTGTTGTGATAATAAAGTTGTAGTTGTTTACGCACCATGTATTTGGTGACTCGAATGGGTTGGATAGAATGTACCTATTTTGGGGTCGTCGTCATGATTAATATCGAGCTTAGGGATATGATCTCTGGCGGAGATCTGGGGAATAGAACTAGGAGGGAGAGGCACGAGTAAATCCTTCGCATTTAGTGTGTCCTACCTAAGCTTATTTGTTAGTTGGTCAAGTATATAGGATATTATGTGATATATTAATTTCCTTAATTAACCCTTATTTTATGACGAATTGAGAATGTCATTGAGAATATTAATAGTGGTGTAAATGAGGCCGTGGAGATGCTGTTCAGATGCACCAACGAGGAGAACGTCTGACAGTGGCAATGTACCTCACGTGAATAACACCACCGGCGGATGATGAGCGAGGGATGTTTAGAAGCTTTTTGCGATTAATGCAAAATTAGGCGAGGAGACTCGTGTTCAAAATACGAGGAGGAGATGATAAGATTCACGGGTGGTCACAACCCAAGCGATTCAAAGAGTTGGGACCACGAGTGCAGGGAAAGCCGGATCCGATTAAGGTGGAGACGTGGGTCAAACAAATTACCAAGATATTCGATGTCTTGGGATGCGGAGGAACAGAAAGTTCCATTCGCTACTTTTATGTTTCAGTAATGAGGCGATTCTTGGTGGGAATCGTGAAGCGTACTCCATCCAAATTTGACTCAAAGTATCGTGGGAGACGTTTTAGAAGCAGTTCGATGACAATACTTTCTGAAAGTATTCGTCATATGAAGGAAGTGGAGTTTATTAGACCGGAGCGAATAATAACATGGCCCAAAGACGAAAGGCGAAGTTCATGAGTTATCCGAGTTTACCTCATTTGGTGGAGAATGAGGAACGTGTGACGCGGATGTTTACGAGAGGTTTGAAACCCGGCATCGTCGAGATCTCATTTCTCATAAATTTTCTCTCTATTCGGATGTTGTAAACAGGGCTCCGGTTGTTAGAAGCGAGATAACGAAATCACGTTCAACCGAGGGACCATAACCGAGGATCATACCAAAGATAGCGATCATCGTAATAACGATAACCAAAGGAGAAAGAAGAATACGGACAAAGGCGGTAACCACTCTGGGTGGTAATCGTGGCCATGAAAATAGAAGAAGCGAGTTGGGAGGAGATTTTAAAAAGAGAGATTCAACAACGACCATGTGAAGACGTCGGCGCCCGATGGCAATAGTTTTCCAAGGAGGAGAAAGACCATCGGTCGTATGTTACAAATCTTGGGAAGAGGGACATATCATTGAAATTGCCCACAATGCATTTAAGGTATGCTATAATTGTGGAAAAGAAGGACATATCGCTCGAGATTGTATGATATCGAAACCTAGTCTTCTGGGCGGTGACTCAAAAGGATGTCCTGAAAAGTCAAAGTCAACGATTCACGGAAGAGCGTTTGTCGCGTGGCCAGTAAAAATCTGAGAACCCGAAGTTAGCAGGTTAGTTAATTATAAATTCTTGCGAAGTTTATACCTTACTAGATGCTCGGTTCTACCCATTCTTTTATCTCTCTTGCTTGCCAACGTTTGAACTTGACTCTTGAGAAATTAGACTTTGACCTGTTTATGGAGAATCCGTTAGGAGAAACTTTCATTACATCATTGTTTAGAAATCTTGTTTGATTCAAGTTGGCACCATTACCTTTACACCGTGACCTTATCTCTTTAAAGATACTTTGCTTTTGGGGATTGATTGGTTAACTACTCATCATACCAAATTGATTGCTTTTGTAAGGTTGTTAGTTTTCATATTCCTAAGCAACTTTTATTATTGAATTCAGCAATCAAACCATTGAAGTCAAACATTTTCATATCAAGCCATGAAGTCATTCGTTTATTACGGATGTCAAGTTTTCTTAAGTCCATGTTATGGATTTGAATAAAGACACGTCGATTTGAATAATATTCTGTTGTTATTGATTTTTCCCGACGTATTTCAAGAATTTCTTGGCTTACTCCCAAAGACCGATATTAAATTTTGTATCGACTTTGAACCCTAAGTACAAAACTCATTTCTAAAATCTCATATCGAATGGCTCTATTGAACTTGAGGAGTTAAAAATTCAACTATAAATTTGGTACACGAGCCTTTATCTTGTGACTTCCTTTTTGTGGAATGCACCTGCCCGACTCTCTGTAGGGGACGTCATATTAGATGCGATAGTAAGCGACAGGGTGTCATTGTGACGTGTTATCCAAGGTTGAGATATGAGTCACGGTTGAGAACAACCTAAGTCGATGTCGAAATCGTAGCTTTCAAGCTTAGTTGGTTATTATCGAGATTCGTTGAAGGATATTCTCGAATCGCTTATTCCATTAACGTGGTGACTTCGTAGAGATACAAAATTCGAATGGAGCGAGGAATGTGGGAAGAGCTTTGAAGAACTCGAGAGAGACTCATTTGAACGTATTACGACCATGCCATCTGGAAAAGCGAGCGTGGTAGGCGGCGTGTTGAGTAGAAGATCGTATCTGAAAGACGAGTGCGATATTGTCAAAGACTAATTTCGTATAATTTACAAATAATAGAGATGGAGATGAAAACTCTAGGTACCCACGTGATGATATCTGAGTATAATCGACTTTAATCGTTAAAGTTAAAAACATTCGAGCTACACGCGGAAGTGATGAATTTGAAGAAGGAGGTCGCGAAAGTTGTTATTTTAAAAGCGAGAATCGGTGAGGTGAGAAAGCTCAAACCTTGATTTATTAATCCATTTGAAATTCTCGATCGAATAGGAACTATGGCCTATAGACTCATTTTACCACCAAGTATGATGGCGTGTTCATAACGTTTTTCACGTATCGATGTTACGTAAATATGTAGACGACCCAAAACACGTCATTGAGATAGAACCGAGACGAGATAGCCAAGACTTAACGTCTGACGAGAGAGTACTGTCGAAGATTTTGTAGAGGAAAGAACATGACCTATGTCTGAGGTTATACCATAAGTTAAAGTTTTGTGGAGAAACCATCTTTATTGAGGAAATGACACAGGAGTTGGAAAAGCGAAAATGAAAGCGAGGTATCTTTACCTTTTGAAACACACCGGTATCGTCGTCAATTTCGAGGGCCGAAATTTCATAAGGAGGGAGGTTTTAAGACCAAAATTTTTTTTAAATAAAAAGGAATTTCCTTTATTTGTTATTTTGAAATAGTAAGGTTTGATTTGATTAATGTGGATAGTTAAGGGTTAAATACATAAATATTTCAAAATAAGCAAAGTGGTTATAAAATATTCATTTTGTCGGGGAATATTCATTTGGTCGTGGAATATTCAATGCTTTGTGAATATTAAATGCGACCAGCAGCCCATGTAATGGGCCCATAACTAGAAAGATTAGATGAAGAAAGCGACAAATATAAGTTGGTTAAAAATAACGGCGTAGTTATTCTGAATTAAGGCTCATTGGAATACCCGTTAAATAAAATACGATGTCTGGCGTGGTTGCATAAAATGTGGCACCTGGTACTGCATGTTGATTGTTGAATTATTGATCCTTACGTGAAAGGCACTTTATCGAATAATTTTCACGATTAATTCTTTGATTCAATATTTTATTTTATTGATTCAATAATTCTTTGCGTTGATATTTTATATTATTGTTGTTCGATAATTGTCATTTGCCTGATATTTCCCATTATCGGATCAATAATTCATATTATTTGAATAATATTATTAGATAACATTATTGGCAATGTCTAGAAAGTTACGTCAAGGAGAGGTTTGGTCACCTAATTGCGGCGCCGATGAGGAGAGATCCTTATTGGAAGCCCCTCTTTCACAGGAACAGACTGGTTGTCGTAAATGTGATTACGTAATATTATTTGTGAATAATTAATTATTGATTCATATGATAAGAAATATTTATTTTATATGAATATAAATGATGGATTTATTTATGTGGTTATTAATGAAGGAATTAATGTTGAGGTGTTTTTATCGATATTTTATCGGATTGGAGGTGTTAAAAATCAAATCGAGGGTTTTGAGATATATTCATGGGGTTATAATTTTTAATCAAATGACCGTTGGATTGTGGTAATTTTGAGTATATTATACATACATAAGTTGAGTATATGTCCACAAATTTTGAACCGTTAAAAATGCACGAATGATTTGTTATGAATTTTAAGAGGTGTCTCGATTAGGAAATTAGGGTTATAATTGATTTTGGTGGAAAATTCTAGAATTGAGTGGGCCCCACTTGTGGTTGGTGAAAAAATGTGCTGAATTTTATTTCAAATGTGGTGGGTGGCAATAGTAGCGAGTAAAAAAGCCATCCTGGTAGCGGTCAAGTCTGCTTTGGCGTCTTAACATTTTCTATAAATAGAGGGCTAAGTTAGAATTGAAAACACACCGAAACATAAGCTTTCTCTCTTTCTCTCTCTAGATTATTGAGTTTATTTTGTGAGTATTTAGATATTTTGTGAGTTTCTATTCATCAGTGCAAGTTTCCTTCAACCTTATACCGATATTCTGATCAAAAGTACTGATATTTTGAGGTAAGGGATGTTATTTTCTTCTTAAATGATATTATTTTCTTCAATATCATTATCTTGAAATATTTGTGAATGTTTTTATCAAATTTAGAACTTTTTGTGTAGGGGTTTCTATTCACGTATCGACCTTTATTCACGAATCTGACCTCTTTCAAATTCACCATTCAAAAAAATGAAATTTTCTTCTTTTGTCCAAGATGTCTATTATGGTTACTATCTTTGATTGTATTCATGTTTTGATCTTTATTCTTGAATTTTGCTTCAAAATTGGTTATTAAGAGTATTATTGATATTGGATAAAGCATGTCTGAATCTACAATATTTGTTATTTTGTTTCAATTTGGATTCGTTTCTTTAATATATTTTTCATCATCTTGATCCTAAATGATAATATTCTTGAATATCTTTGGCACGTAGTGTAAGACCCCAACTTATTATTAATGAAATTTAATTTTCTCTATTTATTATTTTAAAATAGTAAGGGTTGATTTGATTAATATGGATAGTTAGGGGTAAAATCATGAAATACTTCAAAATAAGCAAGTGGTTATAAAATATTCATTGTTGTAGGGGAATATTCGTTTTGGTAAATGGAATATTAAATGCATTTGTCAAGAATATATTAGATTCGTAGTAGCGACCATGTGTAGAGCCCATAACTTGGAAAGCGATTGGATGAAGAAAAGCAGACAAATATAAGTGGTTTAAAAAATAGCAGGCGTAGTTATTCACATTATCTTTGTTAAAATACCCGTTAGTTAAAACAACGATGCTTACGGTATTGCACCAATTATTGATTCTTACGTGAAAGGCACTTGTAAGACCCCAAACTTTTATAAATAAAGATGAATTATCTATAAATATTATTTTTGCATATTATGGAATAATTTGATATAATGTTATAGTTGTGGGTAATATTTATAAATTTTGCAAAGTATCAAGTGGTTATATTATATTCGATTGGTCGGGGAATATTAGGTTTAGCGGGGAATATTAAATGGCAGCTCAATCATTGGTGGACCCTAGCATGAATTATTGTCGGATTGAAAAGCAGACAAAATATTTTATTGAAATAACGGTGGAAGTTTTCTGGTGATTGATCTTTGTTGAACTACTTTCGGTAAAAGTACGATGTACATGTAGTTGCATAGTAGCACACCGGTATTGATTATTGATCTTATGTGAAAGTCACTCGGTTTGATTCCATTATTATGCATGAATTATTATAGCGATAATGACTTTTTGTTTTATTAAATATTATTAACGTAATAAAAGCGAAACATCTTTATATAAAGCGAATACTTTATTAAAGTTATTTTATAAATAAAATATATTATATTTTATTATGCATAGTGTTAGATAGTGTTTTGCATAGTGTTTTTGCATAGTGTTTGCATAGTAAAATGTTTTATATAAATAGAATATATTATATTTTATTTAAAAGATTTTGCTTTAAATATGGACCGTCAGATTAAAGTAAATCAATCTGAATAGTTCAATGGATTAATTCTTATGCATTCCATTTTCCTATAAATAGAAGCTCATTCCTTCATTATTTTCTTACGACTTCATTGAAACTACAGAGAGAAATTATAGAGAGAAGGTATAGAGAAAGTTATAGAAAGAAGAAGAGTGATTCCTGCTTCTTCTACTTATATTCAGGTTCTTTTACGGTAAGGGGTGTTATTCTTTCTTCTTGAAGAGAACTTACATTATTCCATTCACTATTATTACATTGGAATAACTTTTAAAAAGTGGCATACCCTATACATAACTTTTATCATCATGGCGTACCCTATACTTGGTGAAATCCTTATGTTATTCCATTCTTATTATTACATTGGAATAACTTTTATCATGTGATTTACCCTATACTTGGTGACATTCTTTATTATTACATTTGGAACATCACATGCATGTGTTTTACAGGACTGGTTAAAATCTTTTATTATTATTACATTGGAACATCACATGCATGTGTTTTATCTTTGGAGGACTGGTTAAAATCTTTATCATTACATTGGAATATCCTATACATGTGTTTTACAGGATCGTTCCATCTTTATTATTACATTGGAACATCACAACGATTGTAAATTTCACGACGACAATTTAATTATTATTATTACATTGGAATAACTTTTATCTATCAATACTGCATGTCGTGGTGATTTCTTTTGTTATTCCATTCTTTATTATACCCAGTTGGTTAAAACTTTGACTTATACTCCATGAAATTAGTAGAATATCCTTGATATTTGCGTTTCATCCATATCTTTTCATGGAAATATTCTTACGATCATTCTTGAATTTTACTCTCTACAAAGCGATGTCGTGTTGACAATTTGGGCGTTAATAAATCTCGGATAAAATAATTCTTGAACTTGTTTTATTGAATTCTTATATCATTGTCATCATCCTCATGTTTATATTTTTTTAAAGTCAATACGTGGCTGTAGAGCATGGATGGACTTGGTATGATTATGACCGAGGATTATTTGGTGTAATCATGGTAGTAATGTTACAAATAATGTGGTAAAAATCCTCGATTAGTAGTAGTGCGCATTGATGGAATGATTGTTGGCATGATCATGACCATTAATGAATACACAACTATTCTTGGCAGTAGTGCGAGAATAATTGTGGTCGTGATCTTAAAGAATATCCTTGGCCGTAGTAGTGCGAGGGGTGATTCGATGATGTGGATTATTTATTAAAGCTGAGTCTCAGCTATAACAGTGATGAAAAACCTTTTAAATCATAAAAGATAGTAGATTTTATTTTCTACTTGACTCTTTTAATGGATTGCATTTTCCGCTGCAGTTAAACTGGTTGTCTATTGTATTTTATCAGTTTAACATTGTTGAAGACTATTGATAATTTATTCTGCATTATCTTAGTCATAATATTTCTTCTTAGGCTAGTTGAGCTCACCTTTTCTTTCACTTTATTCTCTTGAGAAATGAGAATATAGGCTTGGGGACGAGTCGGGGAAGCGGTGATGGTCACGAAGATAGCATTAGTAGTCCTCACTTGATACGTGAAATAGTGTGATAATAATTATAATGAGGACTTTTTGTTTGAGTTTGTATAATATCTAGTAGACGATATTTGTATTTAAACTCACGATTTATGTCGTATTATACAAAACGTTATGTTAATAAGTTGTATTTAAATTACATACCATGTAAGTGGCGACCCAAGATGGGTGATGTATACCTAATTTTGGGGGCGTCACGGTTAATATCGAGCTAAGGATATGATCCTGGCTAAGATGTGAGAAAAAATACTAGGAGGGAGAGCAGGGAATACCTTCGCTAGTATGACCTACCTAAGTTTATGTCTTTATTTTATTGGTCGGTCGAATATAAAGATAATTGTTACATGTCAATTAATCTTTTGTTTTGTGGCGATGTCTGAAAATGACATCGATAATGTTGAGAATAGCAATGGAGCCTGAGGCGATCGTTGATTCACCACATATCAATAATCGAGATAATGTGCATCGAAGGCGACAATCCTCATGCAAACAACAACAACGACCAAATGATGAATGATCAAATGTTGGAGAGGCTTTATGCGAATTTATGCAATGGCAATGAAGGAGAGCGACTCTGTCCAAAACATAGGTGGAAACACGGAAAACTCTCGGTGATCACCATTAAACAATTCAAGGCTGGGACCACCGGAGTTTAAGGGAGAGCAAAACCACTTACGCGGAAGCATGGATAAAGCAGATTACCAAGATATTTGATGTCTTGGGATGCTCAGAGAGGCAAAAGGTTCCTTCTTAGCCTTTATGTTCTTGTGGAGGCGGATTCTTGGTGGGAATCGGTAAAAGCGTACTCGACTTCTTTGTCTTGAAGATATCTTGGGAGAAGTTCGAGAAGTCGTTCAGCGACAAATACTTTCTGAAAGTATTAAGCATACGAAGAAGGAGGTAGAGTTTATCAAGTTGGAATAAAACAATATGGCCAGTGTAATCGCAATACGAGGCAAAATTTGCGGAGTTATCACGGTTTCGTCCCACTGGTGGATAATGAAGAGAATGGCGCGAATGTTTTTAAGAGGTTTGAAGTCGGAATCGTCGACATCTTATTTCTCATAAACTGTGTTTGTATTCGGATGTTGTAAATAGGGCTCGATTAGTGGAAGCGCGATAATGAAATCAACCTTACTAAAAGAAGCGGTAAGCAAAGTTATAATACCGAGTGAGTAGTCGTGAGCGGTGACAACAAGCGTGGAGGAATCAACGGGCGGATATGGTAACCACTTGATTGGTAATCGGGGCCAAAACAATAGAATGGACATTTCAAAAGCGAGATTCAATGATGATGGAAAGGCGTCGACAAAGCACCGTTGTTAAGGAAGGAGAAAGACCACTGTATCATATGCTTCAAATGCGGAGAAGAGGACACATCGATCCGATTGTGCCATCTTAGTCAAAGCGTGTTATAATTGTGGAAGAGAAGGTCACTTAGCTCGATTTTTCGTTTCTGAAAGACAAATTCAACTAGGATGGAGGCACCAAAGGTAGTCCCGAAAAAGTCAAAACCGGTGGTCTGAGGAGGCGTTTGTTGTGACCTCCCGGAGAGCGAGGAACCCGAATGAGGTCATCACGGGTAAAGCTTATCATAAACTCTAATGAAGTCTACACTTTATTTGATACTGGGTTCTACCCATTCTTTTATTTCTCCTACTTTGCGCTCATCGATTAAATTTGACTCAGGAGAAATTAGACTTTGACTTATCTGTGGAAACTCAGTTGGGAGAAACCTTCATTACATCTCTTGTTTATAAGTCTTGTTTGGTTCAAATCGGTACCCTCACATTACACATCGATCTTATTTCATTAAAAATACTTGCATTTGGCGTGATTCTGAGGGATTGATTGGTTAACTACTTATCATGCAAAATTGATTGTTTTAAATAAGGTTGTTAGCTTTCATATTCCTAATCAACCTATTATCTTGAATTCAACGACCAAACCATTAAAATTAATCACGGTCATCTCTCGAAGCCGTAAAGCTATTCGTTTATTGAAAAATGGATGTCGAAGCTTTCTTAGCTCATGTCACGATTTAAACAAAAATACGTCGGTTTTGAAGCGATATTTCTATTGTTAATAAATTTCTGACGTATTCTAGAAGAACTTCTGGCCTACCCCGGCGTGAAATTGAATTTTGTATCGACCTTGAACTTTGTACAAAACCTATTTCCAAAGCCCATATCGAATGGCTCTATTGAACTTCGGAGTTAAAGACCCAATGCGAGGAATTGTTAGACATTGGCTTTATTAGTCCTAAGTACTTCTCCTTGGGGTGCTCTGTTACATTCGTGAAGAAGAAAAGATGGGAGTATCGACTTTGTATTGATTATCGGGAGTTGAATCATGTCACCATCAAAATAGGTATCCATTGCCACTTATTGATGACTGTTTGACCCGATTCTGAGCCAAATTCTTTTCAAAGATTGATCTTCGTTAGGATATCACCAATTGAAGATTAGAACCGTGACATTCCAAAGGCGGCTTTGGAACTTCGATGCGGGCATTATGAATTCCTAGTCGTGTCCTTTGGATTGACTAATGCTCTATTTGCCTTCGTGGATATGATGAGCCGGTATTCAAGGAATATTTAGATCACTTTGTGGTCGTCTTTATTGATGACATCCTTATTTATTCCAAAAGCCGTGAAGATCATGAAGAACACTTGAGGTGACACTCCAAAAGCTTCGTGAATATAAGCTTTATGCGAAGTTGAAGAAATCTTGAGTTACGGCGAAGAAGTAGCATTCCTTGGGCACGTGGTATCAAGTCATGGAATATCATTGACCCGGAAAGATTGAACCTATTCAAAGCTGGGAACAACCTAAATCGATGGCCGAAAATCGTAGCTTTCTCGGTTTAAGTGGTTATTATCGGAGATTATTGGAAGGATTTTCTCGAATCGCTACTCCATCGACTCGGTTAACTCGAAAAGATACAAAAGTTCGGTTGGAGCGAAGAATGTGAGAAGAGTTTTCAAAGAACTCGAGAGGAGACTTATTTCAAAGACCTTACGTGATACCATCGGCTCGGAGGATTTGTCATCTCTGGTGATGCTTTGAGCAAAGGGTTGGGATGTGTTCTTATGCAACATGGAAAAGTTATAGCTTATGCCTCGCGACAACTCAAAGAATATGAGAGGAATTATCCTACTTTCGTGATCTGGAGTTAGCGGTTTGTTATCTTCTGCACTTAAAATTTGGAGGCATTACTTGTATGGGGAGAAAGTGGAGATCTTTACGGATCATAAAAGCCTCAAATATTTCTTCACTCAAAAGGAACTCGACATGCGACAACGACGTTGGCTTGAACTGTTGAAAGATTATGATCATACCATCCAATACCATCCTGGGAAGCGAACGTGGTAGGCGATGCATTGAGTAGAAGATCGTTATGCAAAATCTGCGAGGCGTTATTGTCAACACAAAGGCCCATTTGTGTGACTTGCAAAGGATGGAGATAGAGTTAAAGACTTGAGGGGCGCGTGTGATGATAGCGAATATCACGAGTAGAACCAGGCTTTAATCGATAAAGTTAAAGGCGCTCGAGCTACGGACACGGAGGCGATCGTATGAGGAAAGAAAGTCTGAAGAGGGTGCTATCTTGGGAAGCAAGAATCGATGAAGAAGGAATACTTGAGTCGACTCCGGACTTTGTGTTCTAACGACCACGATTTAAAGTATAATATCATGATGGAGGCGACACACACACCATTTGCAATCCATCACAGGAGTACCAAAATGTATCATGATATTAAATAAATACATTTTGGTGGAGCAATATGAAGAGATAGCCTTTGTTTATCTCAAGGTGTCTAACTTATCAGCGAGTTAAAGCGGGCATCAAGTACCAAAAGGTCATTACTGAACCACTTGAAATTCGGAATGGAAGTAGGAGCACATTACCATGGATTTAGATCTGGGGTCTTCTAAGGTTTCTCAAGGCATTGATGCGATTTGGGTCATTGTTGATAGATTGACCAAATCGCTCATTTCTTACCGTCTGAAAACTTATACACTTGAACGTCTTGCTTCGTATGTACATAAGCGAGATTGTAAGGCTGCATGGTATCTTAGGTATCCATAGTTTGATCGAGACCCAAGATTCACTTCACGATTTTGGGTTGGTTTGCAAAAAGCTATGAGCACGGACTTACGATTTAGCTTCGGCATATCATCCTCGAGACCAGACGGACGATCGGAGGACTATTCAAACTCTTGAAGATCTATTAAGACTACTGTGTTCTTGATTTCAAGGGAGTTGGGACAAGTTCTTACCATTGGTGGAGTTTTCCTACAACAACAGTTATCAAACAAGTATTGGCATGGCTCCATTCGAGCGTTGTATGGAAGAAAGTGTCGTTCTCGATATCTTTTGGGATGAAATTGGGTGAAGCAGCGTTGTTGGGGCCGGGAGTTGAATGCGATATGACTACGGAAAAGATTGAAGCGATCCGACAACGTATAAAAACCTCACAAAATCGACAAAAAGAGTTATCTTGATCTTCATCGAAAGGGCGTGGAATTTGATATAGGAGATCATGTGTGTTGTTAAGAGTTGCTCCATGGAAAGGAGTTACAAGATTTGGAAAGAGAGAAAACTTAATCCTCGATTCATCGGTCCATTTTAATCCTCGATCGAGTAGGAGCGTAGCTATAGACTGCTTTTCTGCTTGAATATGTCTCGTGTTCATAACGTTTTTCACATATCCATATTACGTAAATATGTGAAAGACCCGAACCATATTATTGAGTTAGAACCCGGATGAAATAGCGGAAGATTTGGCGTATGAAGGGTTCTGTTCAAATTTTGGATAAGAAGGAACATATTCTACGCTCGAGGTTATACCTCAAAATCAAAGTTTTGTGGAGGAACCACGATGTTGAGGAAATGACTTGGGAGTTAGAATCAAAATGAAATCAAGGTATCCTTACCTCTTCAACATACCCAGTGCGTTACCCTAATTTCGAGGCGAAATTTCATAAGAAGGGAGGTTGTAAGACCCGACTTTTTATAAATAAAGATGAATTATCTATAAATATTATTTTTGAATATTATGGAATAATTTGATATAATGTTATAGTTGTGGGTAATATTTATAAATTTTGCAAAGTATGCAAGTGGTTATATTATATTAGATTGGTGGGGAATATTCGGTTTAGCGGGGAATATTAATACAACTGGCTCAATCTTTGGTGGACCCTAGCGTAATTATTGTCGGATTGAGAAAAGCGACAAAAATATTTTATTGAAATAACTTGGCGGAAGTTTTACCGTTGATCTTTGTTGAACTACTTTCATTAGTAAAAGTACGATGTACATGTGGTTGCGTAGTAGCGCCAGTATTGATTATTGATGTTTATGTGAGAAATCAGTTTCGGTTTGATTCCATTATTATCATGAATTATTATAGCGATAATGACTTTTTGTTTTATTAAGTATTATTAACGTAATAAAAGCGAAACATCTTTTATATAAAAAGAATACTTTATTAAAGTTATTTTATAAATAAAATATATTATATTTTATTATGCATAGTGTTTTGCATAGTAGTGTTTTGCATAGTGTTTGCATAGTAAAATGTTTTTATATAAATAGAATATATTATATTTTATTTAAAAGATTTTGCTTTAAATATGGATAGTCAGATTAAAGTAAATCAATGCGAATGAGTTCATGGATTAGTTACTATGCATTCCATTTTCCTATAAATAGAAGCTCATTCCTTCATTATTTTCTTACGAATTCATTGAAACTCTAGAGAGAATTATAGAGAGAAGCTATAGAGAAAAGTTATAGAAAGAAGAAGAGTATTACTAACTACTTCACTACTTCATATTCAGTTCTTTTACGGTAAGGGGTGTTATTCTTTCTTCTTGAAGAGAACTTACATTATTCCATTCACTATTATTACATTGGAATAACTTTGTAAAAGTGGCATACCCTATACATAACTTTGTATCACGGCGTACCTATACTTGGTGAAATCCTTATGTTATTCCATTGCTTATTATTACATTGGAATAACTTTTGTATCACAGATTTACCCTATACTTGGTGACATTCTTCATTATTACATTGGAACATCACATGCATGTGTTTTTACAGGACTGGTTCCGTCTTTATCTTTTATTATTATTACATTGGAACATCCATGCATGTGTTTTACACCTGACTGGTTAAAATCTTTATCATTACATTGGAATATCCTATCATGTGTTTTACAGGATCTGGTTCCATCTTTATTATTACATTGGAACATCACATCGGTGTGAATTTCACGACACGGTTTCCGTTATTATTATTACTGTTGGAATAACACATTTTGTCTGTCTGATACGCGTGCGTGGTGATTTCTTTTGTTATTCCATTCTTTATTATACCCAGGTTGGTTAAAACTTTGACTTATACTCCATGAAATTAGTAGAATATCCTTGATATTTGCGTTTCATCCATATCTTTTCATGGAAATATTCTTACGATCATTCTTGAATTTTACTCTACAAAGCGATATCATGTTGACAATTTGGGCGTTAATAAATCCTGGATAAAATAATTCTTGAACTTGTTTTATTGAATTCTTATATCATTGTCATCATCCTCATGTTTATATTTTTTTAAAGTCATACGTGGCACGTAGAGCATGGATGGACTTGGTATGATTATGACCGAGGGATTATTCGGTTGTAATCATGGTAGTAATGTTACAAATAATGTGGTAAAAAATCCTCGATGGCCGTAGTGCATTGATGGGCGATTGTTGGCATGATCATGACCATTAATGAATACACAACTATTCTTGGCGTGTAGTGCGGAATAATTGTGGTCGGTGATCTTAAAGAATATCCTTGGTAGTAGTGCGGGGGGTGATTCGATGATGTGGATTATTTATTAAAAGGCGAGTCTCGGCTATAGCAATGATGAAAAACCTTTTAAATCATAAAAGATAGTAGATTTTATTTTCTACTTGACTCTTTTAATGGATTGCATTTTCATTGCTTGATTAAACTTTGGTTGTCTATTGTATTTTATCGGTTTAACATTGTTGAAGACTATTGATAATTTATTACGCATTATCTTAGTCATAATATTTCTTCTTAGGCTAGTTGAGCTCACCCTTTCTTTCAACATTCTCTTGAAATGAGAATATAAATTTGGGACGAGTCGGAAAGCAGTGATGGTCACGAAGATAGCATTAGTAGTCCTCACTATTACAGTGAAATAGTGTGATAATAATTGTAATGAGGACTTTTGTTTGAGTTTGTATAATATCTAGTAGGCGATATTTGTATTTAAACTCACGATTTATGTCGTATTATACAAGCAGTTATGTTAATAAGTTGAATTTAAATTACGTACCATGTAAGTGGCGACCCAAGATGGGTGATGTATACCTAATTTTGGGGCGTCCACGGCCTACTCAATAATGGTTCTGATAATTCTTTATTCGATATTTTATTGAGTTAATAATTCTTTGCGTTGATATTTTATATTGTTGTTGTTTGATAATTGTCATTACGATATTTTTTTCATTATCGAAGCGATAATTCATATTATCTGAATAATATTATTAGATAACATTATTGGCAATGTCTAGAAAGTTACGTCTAAGGAGAGGTTTGGTCATCTAATTGCGGCATGAAGAAGAAAATCTTATTAGAAAGCCCCTCTTTCACAGGAGGCGCTGGTTTATCGATATTGTGATTACGTAATATTATTTGTGAATAATTAATTATTGATTCATATGATGAGGAAAATATTGATTTTATGTGGATATAGATGGAGAAAATTTTTAATGTGACAATTGTTGAAAATTGAAATTTTATCTTTTTACGATAAAATAATTCATTTAAATATATTATTATATTTTAATAATATAATAATGGTGATATTTTTACAACGAATGTGGGATATATAATATATCTGAGGACAAAGAGTATTTTTGTTGCAATAAATGTTTAAAACATATTAAACATGTCGATTGGACCCCATTTATTATTTGAAATTTGATTATAACTTTGTAAAATCATCCGTTTGTGGATTTTGGTCAATTTACATTTGGAATTTGGAAAAACTTTCTTACGAAAAGTTGTAGAGAATTGAATTTCCTATAAAACACATGAGATTCAATTTTCTGATGAAAGGGCTATTTATTATGAATTATTGAAGTTAGAAGCTCAAAATAATTGATTTTGGAAGTTTAAAATATTTAAAATTAGAAAAACATTTTTTTCATTATGGTGTGTTATACATGTGGGTTGAATGAGCTGAATTCAGTTCTTGGAAGGTTAGGCGTAAGAAATTTTATTATAAATAATAATATTATATTAAATTTTACTGCTTTGGTGTTCTAAAGCATTTTCCTATAAATAGGGTCTTGGGTTAGAATTGAAAATCACACTTTAAAGCGAAGTTTTCTCTCTCTATATTATCGGCGTATTCTTGTGAGTATTTTTAGTATACTTTGAGTATTGTTAGGCGGTCTTGAAGTTCCTTGACCTTATACACATTATTCGGTAAAAATCTTAATCTTTCGAGGTAAGGATGTTATTTTCTTCTCGAATGATATTATTTCTTCAATATCATTATCTTTGAAATATTGGTTGAAATTTTTTATCAAATTTGGAACTTTTCCATGTCGGGGTTACTATTCATGAGTTCTTATTCATGAGTTCTTATTCTCGAGTTTCTTATTAAGCGAGTTCTTATTCACGATTTCTTATTCACGAGTACTATTCAGTGAAGCGTGAAGATGTTTTTTGGGAAAATTTCTATCTTTTGGTGTCGGAGTTACTATTCACGTATCTGGCTTTATTCACGTATCGACACTTTTCATAGAAATATAAAATTTCTTCTTTTTGTCGAAAATATCTATTACGGATACTAGCTTTGATTGTATCCATGTTTTGATCATTCTTAAATTTTACACCACTTATGATTATTTTTGAGGTATTTTGAACATGGATAAAACAAAATCACAGATCCTTAATCCTTAATCCTTGTCATTTTGTTTCACTTTGGATTCGTTTCTTTAAAATATTTTTCATCATCCTCGATCTTAAATGATGATATTATTGAATATCTTTGGCACATAGTGCAAAGATAAATGATTTCTGAATAATATCTTTGGTAGTAGTGCAAAGATGAACATGTGTTTAGATGAACATGACCCCAGTGATGAATATCTTTGGCTGTGTAGTGCGAAGATGAATATTTGATTCAGGATGTATATTGATTGATGTTCTGAGGATAAAAGATGAGGCGATGAACTTTTAAATTCATACATAGAAGATAGTAGTTTGCATTCTCTACTTAACTCTTACAATGAATTATTATTTCATTGCGAATATTGATTTAAAATTTGTTGTCTATTGTATTACATTAGATTTTTTCTGTTGAAGACTAATGGTAATTTGTTGTATATTATCTTAGTCATAATATTCTTTCTTTGGGCTAGTTGAGCTCACCTTTTTCCTTTTGGTTCCATTTTTCTTCTCGGGAGGCGAGAATATAAGCGATGCGAGTCGAGGTATGGAATGAAGGTTTTAGAAAGAATTGTTTAGTAGTCCTCGACATTTTTGTAAAATAATGTATCAATAAATGTGATGAGGATTTATTTGAGTATAGATATTATGCAGAAGATAATATTTGTATTCAAACTCACGATTTCTTGTTGTAATAATAAAGTTGTAGTTGTTTACACGTACCATGTATTGATTGTACTTCGAGAATGGTGATGTATACCTATTTTGGGGGCGTCACATGTAGTCTGAAAGATGAATGATTACCTAATGAATATCTTTGGCTAAGTAGTGCAAGATGAACAAGTGTTGAGATGAACATGACCAAATAATATGGTTATAAAAATGAAAATCTATCTTTGGCACAAAATGAATATTGTTGAAAGGTTGTCAATACGAATGCGAACTACTGACTTTCTATGTATGAATTTAAAATGTTTCATCGCTCATCTTTTATCCCCGAACATCAATCAATATATATGGAATCAAATATTCATCTTTGCACCATATTCATCACATTTCAAACACTGCAATCTCAAACGGCCAAAGATATTCATCATCGATGCTGAAAAAAGATAATAATATCATCATTTAAATCGAGATGATGAAAATATTTGAAGATCAAAAAGGAAACAAAAAGAAAGGATTAGATTAATTAAGATTAAGGATTCGTGACTTTGTTTTATCCATGTCCAACAATACCTCAAAATAATCATAGTGGTGTAAAATTCAAGAATGATCAAAACATGGATACAATCAAAGCTAGTATATGTAATAGATATTTTGACTTAAAAAAAAATTTTTATTTTTCAATGAATAGCCGTATTCGTGAATAGTACCGTATACGTGGATAGTGCCGTATACGTGAATAGTAACCCCGACACTAAAAGTTCCAAATTTGATTAAAAAGTTCAGATCAATATTTCAGCATAATGATATTAGAATAAATAATATCATTAAAAAAAAATATCCCTTACCTCGAAAGATCGGTACTTCTAACTGAAACACCGGATATAGGCTATGACTTGAACTTGCACCGTATAACAATACTCAAAATAATCACAAGAATAAACTAATATAATATAGAGAAAAACTTGAGTTTACGGTTGTAATTTTCAATTCTAACCTAAACACCCTATTTATAGGAAAATGCTTAGAACACCAAAGGCAGAAAATTTAATATAATATTAATATATAAATTAAATTTTCCTATGCAAACCTTCCAAGAGCTGAATTCAGCTCATTCAACACACATGTGTAACACACCATAATGAAAAAAACGTTTTTGTTATTTAAAATATTTTAAACT
The DNA here is from genome assembly GCA_020205615.1 of Panax quinquefolius. Classification (NCBI taxonomy): domain Eukaryota; kingdom Viridiplantae; phylum Streptophyta; class Magnoliopsida; order Apiales; family Araliaceae; genus Panax; species Panax quinquefolius. Next base: position 29,756,777 of record CM035162.1, on the reverse strand, counting down.
TTCAAAAATCAATTATTTCGGAGCTTCGGAACTTCAATAATTCACAATAAATAGCCCTTTTGTCAGAAAATTTGAAACTCACAACTTTTTATAGGAAATTCAATTCTCTACAACTTTACAGAAGAAATTTTTTCCAAATTCCAAACAGAAATTGACCGAAATCCACAAACGGACGATTTTACAGGCTATAAACAAATTTCAGTCAAGAAATGGGGTCCACCGACACATAAAATATGCTTTAAATATTTTTGGTAACAAAAATACTCCTCCTCCACATATACTCATATATCCCACATTCATCGTAAAAATATCATCATTATTATATTATTAAAATATAATAATATAATTAAATAATTATTTTATCAAAAAGATAAAATTTCAATTTTCAACAATTGTCACATTAAAAATTATCTCCATCTATATCCACATAAAATCAATATTTTTCTCATCATATGAATCAATAATTAATTATTCACAAATAATATTACTGAGATCACAATATCGATGACCGTGCGCCTCAGGAAAGAGGGGCTTTCGATAAGAATTTCTCCTTCTTGTGCCATGATTAGGTGACCAAACCTCTCCTTAGATGTAACTTTCTGTGACATTGCCAATAATGTTATCTAATAATATTATTTAGATAATATGAATTATTGCTTCCGATAATGAAAAATACCGTAAATGACAATTATTGAAACAACAAACAATATAAAATATCAACGCAGAATTATTAACTCAATAAAATAAAATCTTGAAGAATTATCGTAACCATTATTGAGTAGTGCCTTCACGTAAGAATCAATAATTGGTGCAATACTGCTATCTACTTATATTTTAACCGCCAGAGTATTTTTAATTAACAGATAATTGGTAACAACTACTGCTTATTTTTAAACAACTTATATTTGTCGTTTTTTCATCCAATCGCTTTTTCGTTATGGGGCCCATAAAAGATCGCGTCGTCAGATTTAATATTCCCCGACAAAGAAGAATATTCCACGACCAAACGAATATTCCCGACAACAATGAATATTTTATAACCACTCGCTTATTTTGAAATATTTGCGTATTTTACCCATAACTATCCACATTAATCAAATCAACCCTTACTATTTCAAAATAATAAATAGAAAATTAAATTTCATTAATAATAAGTTGAGGTCTTACAACCTCCCTCCTTATGAAATTTAAGTCCTCGAAATTGACGTGCGATACACAGTGTTTTCAAAAGGTGAGGATACCTCGCTTTCATTTTCGCTTCCAATTCCCGTGTCATTTCTATATAGTATAATTCCTCCACAAAACTTTAACTTGTGGTATGACCTTTCTTGGTAGGACATGCTCCTTCCTATCCAAGATCTTGACAGTACCTCCTCACACGTTAAGTCTTCTACTATCTCGTCCCTGCTTCTAACTCTATAACGTGGTTTGGGTCTTTCACATATCTACTAAGCACGATATGTGAAACACATTATGAACAAGAGACATACTTGGAGGTAACGTGAGTCTATAGGCTACATTTCCTACTCGGTCAAGAATTTGAAATGGACCAATAAATCGTGGATTGAGCTTTCCTCTCTTCCCAAATCTTGTAACTCCCTTCCATGGAGCAACTCATGAACAATACATGATCCCCATACTAAATTCCACGTCCTTTCGATGAAGATCCGCATAACTCTTTTGTCGATCTTGTGCCATTTGTATACGTTGTCGAATCATTTGGATCTTTTCCGTAATCATACGTATCAACTTCGGGTCCCAACAATGTTGCTTCACCCACCTCGTCCCAACATCTTGGAGAGCGACATTTTCGTCCCATATAATGCTTCAATGGAGCCACACCTATACTTGCTCGATAACTGCTGTTGTAGGAGAATTCCACCAATGGTAAATACTTATCCCAACCGCCTTGAAGTCTAGGACACGAGTCTTAATAGATCTTCAAGAGTTTGAATAGTCCTCTCGATTGTCCGTCTGCTTTGAGGATGGTATGCTTAATCGAATCGTAAATCGTGCCCATAGCTTTTTGCAAGCTAACCCAAAATCTTGAAGTGAATCTTGGGTCACAATCCGAAACTATGGATACTTGGCATGCCATGCAACCTCACAATCTCATTTTACATATATACTAGCAAGACGTTCAAGGGAATAAGTCTCCGTGACGGCAAGAAATGAGCGAGACTTGGTTAATCTATCAACAATAACCCAAATAGCATTGATGCCTTGAGAAACCAGTAGGAAGACCAATTGAACTTAAATCCATGGTAATGTGTTCCCACTTCCATTTCGGAATCTCAAGTGGTTGCAATGCAGACCCTTAGGTACTAGATGTTCGCCTTTACACGCTGACAAGTTTAAACACGTTGAGATAAACTTTGCAATCTCTCTTCATATTGTTCCACCAAAATGTATGTCAAAGATCATGATACATTTTGGTACTTCGTGATGGATTACAAATGGTGTATTATGCGCCTCCATCATAATCTTGTACTTCAAATTAGAGTCGTTAGGGACACAAAGTCTGGAGTGGACTCGAAGTATTCCTTCTTCATCAATTCTCGCTTTTGGAATAACACCTTCTTGTACTTTCTTCTTCATACGCATCAGCTCCAGGTCGGTGGCTTGAGCAACCTTAACTTTTTCTATTAAAGTTGGCTCTATGCGTAAACTTGACATCATCGCACTCATTCCTCGTATGATATATATTCTACTCAACGCGCTACCACCACGTTCTTTTTTTCGGGGATGGTATTGAATAGTGTGGTCGTAGTCTTTCAATAGCTCGAGCCAACGTCATTTGCCACATGTTGATTTCTTTTTTAGTGAAGAAATATTTAAGGCTTTTATGGTCCGAATATATCTCCACTTTCTCCCCATACAGATAGTGCCTCCATATCTTTAAGCGGCAACGATTTAACGCTAACTCTAGATCATGAGTAGGATAATTCCTCTCATATTCTTTAAGTTGTCATGAGGCATAGGCTATGACTTTCCCACGTTGCATGAGAACACATCCTAACCTTTTGCTCAAGCATCGGCAGATAACAAATCCATCCAAACCGGATGGTATTGTTAGAACAGTGCCAAAATGAGTCTCCTCTTGAGCTCTTGGAAACTCTTCTCGCATTCCTCGCTCCATACTGAATTTTATATCTTTTCGGTCAATTGAGTTAATGGAGTAGCGATTCGAGAAAATCCTTCCACTAATCTCCGATAATAACCAAATAAGCCCGAAAGCTACGTGATTTTGATCACCGAAACTTGGTTGCTCCCAACTTTGTATTTGCTTCAATCTTCGCCGTCCACAGATACTCCATGTTTTGACACCACGTGCCCAAGAAATGCTACTTCCTCAAGCCAGAACTCGCATTTCTTTAATTTGGCATATAGTTTGTTTTCACGAAGCCTTTGGAGTACCAGCTTCAAATGGTGCTCATGATCTTCATGACTTTTGGAATATATGAGGATGTCATCAATAAAGACAACAAAGAACTGATCCAAATATTCATTGAATACTCGGTTCATCATATCCATGAAAGCCGCAAGAGCATTAGTCAATCCGAAAGACATGACTAAGAATTCATAATACCCGCATCGAGTTCTAAAGGCGCCTTTGAATATCCTCGGATCTAATCTTCACCGATGATATCCGTAATCGAAGATCGATCTTTGAAAAAATTGTGCCCTCAGAATCGGGTCAAACAAGTCATCAATACGAGGTAGAGGATACCTATTCATGATGGTGACATGGTTCAATTCCCGATAGTCAATATGAAAGTCGCATACTCCCGCTTTTCTTCTTTACTTAATAAAACAGGAGCACCCCAAGGAGATGTACTAGATAGAATAAAACCGATGTCCAACAATTCCTTTAGTTGGACCTTTAACTCCCCAATTTCAATAGGAGCCATTCGATATGGGTTTTAGAAATGGGCTTTGTACCAGGTTCAAGATCAATAAAGAATTCAACTTCACGCTTTGGGGTAGACCGGAAGTTCTTCAGAAATACGTCAGAAAGTCAATAACAACAGAATATTATTCAAATTTGACGTGTCTTTATTCAAATCCATAACATGGGCTAAGAAAGCTTGACATCCGTTTTTCAATAAACGAATAGCTTTATGATTAGATATGACATGAAGATTGATTTTAATGGTTTAGTTGCTTGAATTCGTACAACAAAAGTTAGTTAGGAATATGAAAACTAACAACCTTACGAAGATAATCAATTTTGGCATGATGAGTAGTTAAACAATCAATCCCTAAAATTACATCAAAAGCAAGTATCTATAAAGAGATAAGGTCACGGTAAGGTAATGATTCCAACTTGAATCAAACAAGATTTATAAACAAGGGATGTGATGAAAGTTTCTCCTAACGGAGTTTCCACAGATAGTCAAAGTCTAATTTCTCCGGAGTCAAGTTTAAACGCTGAGCACAAGCGGAGAGATAAATGAATGGGTAGCACCGGTATCAAGTAAGGTATAAACTTCAAGAATTTATAAATAGCTTACCCGTGATCACCTCGCTTGGGTTCTCGTGATATTGACTACCACAACAAACGCTTCTTCCAAGAACCGTTGACTTTGACTTTTTCTCGGGATAGTCTTTTGAGTCACCATCCCCATCGAACTAGGTTTCGCTACTGCATAAATCTCGAGCGATATGTCCTTCCTTTCCACAATTATAGCATACCTTGAATCTGTTGTGGGCGCTTTGACCGATATGTCCCTCTTTCCGCATTTATAAGATACGATGGGTGGTCGTTCTCCTCCCTTAAAACCGATTCTTCTTGAAGACTGTCGCCTTCATACGGTCGTTGTTAAATCTCCTTTTTAAAATCTCCTCCCGACTCGCTTCTTCTATTTTCATGGCCATGATTACCACCAGAGTGGTTACCATTTTGTCCGTCTTTTTCTTTCTCCGCTTTGGTTATCATTGTTTTGTTGATCGCTATCTCCTTATTATCCTGGTTGTGGTCCCTGGGTTGACCGTGCTCGTTATCTCGCTCTAATAATTGAGCCCTGTTAAACATCTGAATAGAGAGAAAATTTATGAGAAATGAGATATTATGATTATCTTAGGGTTCAAACCTCTCCGAAAAACATCCACGCCATAATGCGTTCTCATTCTCCACCAAATGAGGTGCAAACCTGATAACTCGCAAACTTTGCCTCGTCTTCGAGACACACGCCATGTTATTCTGCTCCATTCTAATAAACTCCACTTCCTTCATATATACGAACACTTTCGTGAAAGTATTTGTCATTAAATAGTTTCTACGAAATGTCTCCCAAGACATACGCCGAAAAGTACTGATGGATGTACGCTTCACAGACTCCCACCAGTGAGTGCCTTTCGCCACGGAACATAAAGGTGGCGAATGGAACCTTCTGTTCCTCCGTGCATCCCAAGACATCGAATATCTTTGTAATTTGCTTGACCCATGTTTCCGCCACGATCGGATCTCGCTTTCCCTTAAATTCGTGGTCCCAACTCTTTGAACTGCTTGTCACGGACAACCCGTGAATTCTTATCATTTCTCCTCAGTATTTTGAACACGAGTCTCCTCGTCTCGATTTTGCATGAACTGCAAAAGCTTCTAAACATCCCCTCGCTCATCATCTCGCTCAGTGAATTGTTGTTCACGGGAGGAACATTGCCACCTGTTGCACGCTCTCCTCGTTGGTGAGTACAGGCGTCTCCACTGGTCTCATTTTCATTGTTAATATTCTCGATCGACATTCTCAAATCTTCGCCATAAAACAAGGGTTAATTAAGAAATCAATATATCACATAATATCCCTATATATCTTGACTAACTAACAAATAAGCTTAGGTAGGACACACTAGCGAAGGATTTACTTTGCCTCTCTCCTAGTTCTATTCCCCGATCTCCGCCAGATATCATATCCCTAAGCTCGATACCAACCGTGACGCCCCCAAAATAGGTATACATCACCCATTCTCGAGTTTTCAATACATGGTACGTAAACAACTACAACTTTATTATTACAACAAGAAACTGTGAGTTTGAATACAAATATTATCTTCTAGATAATATCTATACTCAAATAAATCCTCATCACATTTATTGATACATTATTTTACAAAAATGGTGAGGACTACTAAACAACTCTCTCTAGAACCTTCATTCCATACCCCACTGCATCGCTTATATTCTCGCATCCCGAGAAGAAAAATGAACAAAAAAGGAAAAGGGTGAGCTCAACTAGCCCAAGAAAAGAATATTATGACTAAGATAATATACAACAAATTATCGTTAGTCTTCAACATGGAAAAATCTAATAGAATACAATAGACAACAAGTTTTAAATCAATATTCGCAGCGGAAATAATAATTCATTAGAAGAGTTAAGTAGAGAATGCAAACTACTATCTTCTATGTATGAATTTAAAAGTTCATCGCTCATCTTTTATCCCCGTAACATCAATCAATATATATCTCGAATCAAATATTCATCTTTGCACTACAGCCAAAGATATTCATCACCTTAGTCATGTTCATCTAAACACTGCTATTCATCTTTGCACTACTACCAAAGATATTCATCGAAATCATTCATCTTCGCACTACAGCCAAAGATATTCAATAATATCATCATTTAAGACCGAGGATGATGAAAATATTTTTAAAGAACGAATCCAAAGGAAACAAAATGACAAGGATTAAGGATTAAGGATTAAGGATTAAGATTCGCACTTTGTTTTATCCATGTCCAACAATACCTCAAAAATAATCATAGTGGTGTAAAATTCAAGAATGATCAAAACATGGATACAATCAAAGCTAGTATCCGTAATAGATATTTTGGACGAAAAGGAAAATTTTTATTTTTCATGAATAAGTCCAGATTCGTGAATGAATAGATCGTATACGTGGATAAAGGTCGATACGTGAATAAGAACTCCCGACACTAAAAAGTTCCAAATTTGATTAAAAGTTCAGATCAATATTTCGGCATAATGATATTAGAATAAATAATATCATTAAAAAAAAATATCCCTTACCTCGAAAAGATCAAGATTTCTAAATTTAAACACCTGGATATAAAGGCTATGATCTTGAACTTGCAGATCAGTATAACAATACTCAAAATACTCACAAGAATACGCCGATAATATAGAGAGAAAACTTCAATTTCGTGTAATTTTCAATTCTAACCTAAGCACCCTATTTATAGAAAATGCTAGAACACCAAAAGCGTAAAATTTAATATAATATTAATATATAAATTAAATTTTCCTACGCCAACCTTCCAAGAACTGAATTCAGCTCATTCAACACACATGTGTAACACACCATAATGAAAAAAACGTTTTTGTTATTTAAAATATTTTAAACTTCCAAAATCAATTATTACGAGCTTCTAACTTCAATAATTCACAATAAATAGCCCTTTTGTCGTAAAATTCAAACTCATGACTTTTTATAGGAAATTCAATTCTCTACAACTTTACATAAGAAAGTTTTTCCAAATTCCAAATGTAAATTGACCAAAATCCACAAACCAAGCGATTTTATGATACTATAATCAAATTTCACTAGAAATGGGGTCCACCGAACACATAAAATATGCTTTAAATATTTTTGGTAACAAAATACTCCTCCTCCAAATATACTCATATATCCCACATTCATCGTAAAAATATCATCATTATTATATTATTAAAATATAATAATATAATTAAATGAATTATTTTATCAAAAAAGATAAAATTTCAATTTACAACAATTGTCACATCAAAATTTCTCCATCTATATCCACATAAAATCAATATTTTCCTCATCATATGAATCAATAATTAATTATTCACAAATAATATTACGTAATCACAATATCGACAACCGTGCGCTCCTGTGAAAGAGGGCTTTCCAATAAGAATTTCTCTCATCATGGCGCCAAGCAATTAGGTGACCAAACCTCTCCTTAGATGTAACTTTCTAGACATTGCCAATAATGTTATCTAATAATATTATTCAGATAATATGAATTATTGCTTCGATAATGAAAAATACCGTAGAATGACAATTATCAAAACAACAACAATATAAAATATCAACGCAAAGAATTATTAAATTAATAAAATATCGAATAAAGAATTATCGTAACTATTATTGAGTAAAGGCCTTCGTAAGAATCAATAATTGGTGCAATACCGCAGCTTCTACCGTGTTTTAACCACCGAGTATTTTTAATAAAGATTAATTCAGAATAACTACGCCATTATTTTTAAACAACTTATATTTGTCGCTTTCTTCATCCAATCGCTTTTCAAGTTATGGGGCCACAAAAGATCAAGGCGCCGTCAGTAAGAATATTCCCCAAGCAGAAGAATAAGAATATTCCACGACCAAACGAATATTCCCCACAACAATGAATATTTTATAACCACTTACTTATTTTGAAATATTTATGTATTTTACCCATAACTATCCACATTAATCAAATCAACCCTTACTATTTCAAAATAATAAATAGAGAAAATTAAATTTCATTAATAATAAGTTGGGGTCTTACAGTAGTGCAAAGATGAATATTTGATTAAAGATGTATATTGATTGTTATTACAGGGATAAAATATTGATGATGAACTTTTAAATCCTAGAAGATAGTAGAATTCTTTCTCTACTTGACTCTTCTAATAGATTGCTTATTCCGCTGCAGTTGTTAATCTAAAACTTGTTGTCTATTATATTTTATCAGATTTTTCCCTGTTGAAGACTAATGATAATTTGTTGTATATTATCTTAGTCATAATATTTTCTTACTGGGCTAGTTGAGCTTAGCCTTTCTTTCACTGTTCTCTTCAGGAAATGAGAATATAGTTTGGGACTAATTTGGGAATGGATTGATTGGTCCAGATGGTTGCATTAGTAGTCCTCACTATTCTCGTGAAATAACGTATCATTAATTGTAATGAGGACCCTTTTGAGATACCATGACGATCGGCTTTAGTGCAAGTGGAGATTGAAAGTAGTATGCACACAAGCCAATCATGTTTGATGATAAAGCATATACTTTGTAAAAATCTTATTCATTTATTAATAAAAAGTATTAATTTATTAAAGGCTTTTAATTATCTACATGATGTTGTTTTATAATATGTGATAAACCCATAGTTTTAAGCAATGCTTTTAGAATAATGATGATGATCATTCTAATGAGATCTAAATTCTTAGAAAGCTTAAAACTAAAATAGTTCCCAATCATCGATTACTAAATTGGGGATTAGTGAATCCGGATAGATTGATACATACGCTGCTTGCTCATTGGATGAGGATGATTGATCTCATGATCATTTGTGTGGAGACACTAAAGCAAGTATGTAGGTGCTTATTAGAGAATAAGTTCACTGAACGTGGCTCGCTAAGGAATACCTAATGGAGTTTTACTTGCCTGTCAATAGGAATTTCAGTAGTGATAGTAGTACAAGTGATCCTTGGACTCGAGATCATCATAGTATCTTGTGTATGATGAGTTATACTTTGACTTATTCCTTAAGACCCTTAGGGTATATCAAAGGGTATGCTTGGGTATAATAAGTTGTATACGGAGATAATCTATGATCAATAAAGAATCTACCACTTATTTAAAAGAAGAGGAATGTCCTATGTGATTCGATAAATGACAACCCAAAGAGTCCTCGGTTATAAGGCGTAATGAAATTAGAAAGTAGTTTCTAATTTGCATTATTTGAGTCAGGCATTTAAGAGTCGAAATACATATAATTAAATAAAATAAGACTTGATAAAGAATTCCATGTCTTATATTTAATTGGGACATTGTATGGTGGAAGGATTGAATTGCAGATTTCAAACTATTTACTCAAAGGTTCTTTTATGATTAATGTTGAAATCTATATTATCCTGAAAGTCGTTGATCGCTAGTGAGGCTTATCCCTATCAGTAGAATAAATATTATTTATTTATTTAAATAAGATTAGAATTGTTCTAATTGATTTATTCACAACCGGCTTAATATGGAGAACCTAAAGGGTCACACCATAAAAAAGGAAGAATAATTATTTAAGAAGTTAATGGCAAAATCGTAATAATATAAAGTTATGTATATTTAATTTAATCTATGGTGATAGAATAAATTAAATAGCTTAATATTTATTATTTAATATTTTGAAATATTAAATATAAATTAATAAGAGGAGTCTTATTAATATTATTACAATTATTATTATTATTTTAATTTCTAAAAGAGTTTAGGAATTAATTTAATATAAGTATTTCATTTATTCCTAATTGGATTAGGAAGGAAAATTAGTTAAAGGAGTTTAATTAATTATCCCTAATAAGATTAGGGAGCCCATTTAATTAAAAGATTTTAATTAAATAATACCTTATTTTAATAGGGTTACTTGATATCTTTATAAGAGGAGTCTTATATCGATATTAAGACTACGTGATATTTCCAATGGTCGGAGAAAGACGCCCTTTTCTATGTAGATAGAAAAACTGTGGTTTTAGCCAACCACCCATCTTCTTGAATCCTTCTTCTTCCTTGGTGGATCACCTCTGAGGCCAAACACTTGGGTGGCTAACGTTGATCAAAGGAAGGAACCAAACCCGGTGAATTCAAGTTGAATGCGAAAGGATTTGAGGTTAACTTGTACTCGGAAGCTCGATCTTCAAGGGTATGATTTTATTCTTTATCTTTTCGCTTAATTAATAATTGTGCATAAAGGGTGATCCGGGTATATGGTTTGTAAAATTTTAAAACTCGATTTTTACACGCTTCCGCTTATTTTTTTGCAATTTGATCAAGTTCATGAATATTACAAAAACCTAATAAATGGCATCGAGCCAAACCTTTATGCTAATTATTAATTATTTTAATTTGATATGTATATTGATATGTGTTTAGAACAATTTAATTGGGCATGATTTTGTTATATAAAATTTAATAATAATAATAATAATAATAATAATAATAATAAAACAGAATCAATTTTCGTGAAACCCGCTTTTAAATCTGATGCGCGATTCACGTGAGGCCTGTTTAAGGTTGAGTTAGTTTATTGATTCATAAGTAATCCTCCGCTTCACGTGATTCATGTTCAAGAGATTAAACTAATAAGGATGGACGGTTTCTTTATATATATAAACCATGTTACTGAGTTTCACGTGGACCAAGTCATCATGTATATATATAAAGTTACTGTAAGGTTAGCAGGGAGTTCTTTTGAATCAGAACACTTGATTTCATTTATATATATATATATATATATATATATATTTTATATTTTATTATATATATATATATATTTTTAATTATTTTATAATAAAAATAAAATTTATTTTAATCTTAAAATAAAAAGTTTATTTTAATTTTAAAATAAAAGGTTTATTTTAATTATAAAATTAGATTTCATGCTAACTAATTAGAATTGGAATTGGATTCCATGATAACTAATTGGAGTTGAAATTGGATTCCATGTTTCCTTAAATAAACGAGTTTATTTAGATATGAAATAAAATTTCATATTATTATTCAAAATAAAAGAGTTTATTTGTGAATAGGAAAGAGAATCTTAATTTCTTAAATAAAGGAGTTTATTTAGATATGAAATAAGATTTCATATTATTCAAAATAAAAGAGTTTATTTGTGAATAGAAAGAGAATCAGATTACCCAAAATAAAAGAGTTTATTTTGACTTGGAATTTGATTCCATAATTAATTAAAATAAAGGAGTTTATTTTGATTAAAGATTTTGATTAAAATAAAATAGTTTATTTTATTCAAAATTGATAAATTAAAATAAAGGAGTTTATTTTGATTCAAAATTGAATTTTATACTAACTAAATTTGCCCATTAAATGATATCAATATATATATTGAATGTTTATTATTCATAAGATGAATGTTATTTATCGATACATATGGAGATGTGTATGATAATAAATGGGATTGATTATGGACTATCGACCAATGTGATTGGATTTTATTTTAGTTGGATACACGAATGTATGGGTTTTATTAAATGGGGTCTCATGCACTGCCTTCTCTAATTTTTCTTAATGTAAATTCTATCTCCTCTTATGTATTTCCCTCGATCACCGATCAAGGTTTCTATTTATTTTAAATAGTTTTGTAATAGGAATAGTTAGAATTAATTTTTAAAAATTGGAGATCAAGGAGCAAGGAGCGCTTGAAGACCCTGCTTTGTAATGGAGCCCGTTTAAAATGTAATAGTTATATTTAAATATTAATTCTCGCACCCCTGGGGAGTTTGACCTTTTGGTTCACTTGGTGGCTCTAGTGAACCAAACTAAAATAAAAGTCCATAATCAATCCAGTAGAATATAGTATTCTATATGTGCATGCTTATACTATATATATTATATATTATGCAAACATGTTTCGCATGTTCATTAATATGACGCGTTTTTTATATATATATATGTAAATGCCACGCTAAACAAGATGAGACAAATTAATAACAAACCCTCAATTTTTATATTAAGTCCTAAGCGCTCAAAGATATTTAGAATATCGAACGTCGCTTTCTAGCATGATAAAATTAATAGAGTATTAAATATTTAATATGAGTTTGTTGTGTCACCACAAGGCAAGTATTAAGTATTTAAGATGTTAATTTATCACATTTGATGCTTATAAAGAAAATTGAACAATATTATTTTGTTGTGTCACCACAAGGATGATATTTTCTTTTTTGAATATATGGAGTGCTAGGTCGGACTTAACTTGGATAATTTTGATTCTGGATGTGCCACCACTGATCAAAATAATCTAAGAGGCAAAAGAAAAGGAGTTGCATAGTTGATGTAATTGACAAAAGTTGTCTACCTATTTATTTATATATAGTTTGTTGTGTCACCACAAGGCTATATACATTTGAAATGGGATCCTTATTCTCACTAGCAAATCTTTAATTAGATTTTGCCGAACTATATAAGTGAGGGTAATATAGTTTGAAGAAAATAGTGGGAGATACCAATTTAAAATAAGACCTAATTTATTTTGGTAATTAATAAAAGAATGTATGTTAAAATATTGTTAATTACAAATTCATTTAAAGAATTTTACAATGTCTAAAATTACTATCACTGTGAAGCATATTAGATGCTAAATTAATCAGACCGAATTAAACGGATTGGTTAAGGAATTTGAGAATAGTTCTCATAGTCGAAAAGCTATCTTATGTCCTTAATACGCCTATCCTCGCAATGGTTGCGCATATGCCTCCTCAAGAAGAGATTGCTACTTTTAGAAAGTGGCAAGATGATGCACAGATTGGCTTCAATGCATCATGCTCGCATCCACGAGTAATGAGCTTCAGCCACAAGATGAAACTATGGATGCTCTACTATATTCCCGCACACATCAAGTAGTTGATGGTGAGGAAAGTAGGATTGATAGATATCGAGATATCTAAGGAGCTCTTCCGATCTAGAATGGCCAATGGCACTATAAAGACGCATAAAAAATTCTTAACATAATCAATTTGATTGATCAATTAGACAACAGTGTTTTGTCATGGATGGAGAGTTGAGCCAAGATTTGATCTTGCACTCACTCCCTAACTCCTTTCACAATTGTTGTGAATTTTTCATATAAACAAGCTAGATATCGCCTTCGTTGATTTGCTTAACATGTTGAAAAATGATGAGAGTCACTTTCCAACCAAGAAAGACCATGTCTTACCCGGTAGGGGCCAAAGGATCTTCCTAAAAGAAGAACGATTCAAAGAAGGTATATAGAAGGCAAAAACAAAGGATAATAAGAACAAAATCGACACGGATAAAGAAAGGAGTTTGCTTTCAATCGCAATAAACATGGACACCGAAAGAAATCATGAGAAGCACCTTGCGTTGGCTAACCAAAGAAGCTTAATGAAGTTTCTAAGCTAAAATACAATTTTGCTCAAGATTTAAAATAAATTTTCTTTAAGTCAAGGTTCTACTTGGATATTGGATATCGACTTTGGTTATCATAAATATAGATTTATGAATGGACCAAGAAGAAGTAGAAAGCTAAACAAAGATAAATAATCTTATGTGTGAAAAATGAAGCAAAGGTTGCTACATTAGCCATAGAAACTTATAGTTTAGCAATGCCTACTAGCAAGTCTATTAAGTCAATAAGTTGTTATCAGATTCCGATTTTATTGGAAACATTATTTCCATTTTATTGTTGAACAATGACATCTTTGGTATTATATTTAAGAACAATTGTTGTTCTATTTATAATAATAATGTTTTGTATAGATTTGGAATATCACTTAATGGATTTAGTATACTGACTTACGTGAAAATAATTTTACAAATTGAACAAACTAGTATAAGAAAAGGAGATGATCATTCAAAGAGTTGAATGTGTGTATTTGTTTGAATACAAGTGTGAATTATTTGAAAGGTTCAAAGAATTCAAAAGTGAAACAAATTGGCAAAGTATTAGGATTCTTTGATCGGATCAAGGAAGGAATACTTGTGCAATAAGTTTCTAGATCATCTCAAATGGTTTTCTCATAATGGACGCCTCTCGATACATAATAATTGATTGATGTATCCGAAAGGAAAAATCGCACCTTGTTGGACGTGGTGCGGTCCATAATGATTTTACTCGATATTCCAAAGATCCTTCAGATAATGTCCTAGAAATGGCTACATATCTACGAAAATGGTAACCTCAAAATTCGGCCCCAAGACTCCATAAAAGTCTTGGTGGAATATGTTGGGTACATAGTAAAAAAATTGAATCTCTATTTTGCAAATGATCCAATAATACTGCAGAGTAGGGATAAAGATAAAGAAACTATTACGAATGCTCTTAGTGGACAAGAAGATATTATATTCAAATGGAAAAAATGATAGAAGTTGGCATTCTTTTTCTACAAAAGCAAAACACAGGATGCATGATATATATATATATATATATATACTAGTTAGATCGAGAAGATTCTCATTAAATAAAGATTCTTTTATTAAAACTACGCTGCTTTTGGAGAAACGCGGTGATATTTTTAATAAATACGCGACATTGTATTTATAAAATGCCACCGCCGTTCCTCTAAAACGATATAATTTTAATAAAGAATATTATTTATTTAGGAATAATTGCTTTTTAAGAAATGTTCTTGATCTTTATCGTATATATATATATATATATATATATATATATATATATATATATATCGGACAATGGGGTCATTTCTTCTTTCCTTTTTCATATTTTTTCTGTTCATGTGTCAGACAATAATAATAATTGGGTCTTTTACAACTCAATCTAATAATTAGTAGCACATATGTAAAATTGTTTAGAGAAGAACTTGAGTTAAGTCGTAAATTTAGAGTTCTTTAATTAGTACGATGACTTCCACTCAAAACAGCATAAGGATCACGAATGTTTATTTCGGAAGCCTGGTTCGAGGTGGAAAAATTAGTCCGACGTAAGTCGGAATATACTTCACGTATATAAAAAAAATTGTTTATTAATTAAGAAAAACAAAAAAATTAAAGAATTAATGACAAGTCTTTAATTTTCTCTTGATCATCATAATCACTTTTGAAATATTCTAGGCGACAATTGAACCAGATTAATTAATCAGTGTTCTCCACATAATCAAAATGTTTTAGACCCAATGAAACGTGGACTGAATTATAAAAGCAAAAAGCTTTTGATCACACGCATAATTTTCTAGATAGACATCTTATTTTATTTGTATATGGTCTTGTTTGGTGATAATCAATTAGTAGTCATCTACTTAATTAATATATAATCCATACATGTTAATTAAAGTCTCCTTAGCCTGCAGATGTTGATATTTAATATAACATCAATGTTTTGATTTCTTATACGCTAAACTCTTCCTTACTTAAATAAACAAATAATTAGCAACACAATAATTTTAGGGTTCATCTTATCTCTTGCTGACAGTAACCAGAATGTTGTCAAACAAAAAATATGTTCTAATTATGGACGAAAACAAATGTAAAGAAAGGAAAAACTATAACTAATGATGGTAAATTAATCTAATTTTCTAAAATTCAAGAATAATGTTAAATATAAGGAAAATGATATATAATCTCTATACGACTTTATGTATCGAATTTTTAGTTGTCAATTATGTGCGGATAAGTACTATTATTAATAATATTTTAACAATATATATGATATATTGGTCAACCTCATAATTCTACAAAATCTCATATATTAATGTATGTCGTAGTTGTAAATTGGTAGAAAATTAATGCAATTCATGGCGGGAGTAGTACTCTAAATATAATATTGTAAATAGTTGAAAAAGTTCTAACAAATTTTTAAATTTATTTTTCCTTTCTTTCTCCCTTTTTTTTTTTTTTTATAAATAATAAATTTCAAGCTTCAAAAGTAACCTAAAAGAAAATTCGTGATCGAACATACTGATCATTATTGAATTAAAATTTTTAGTTAAGTTCCATGACATCTATAAAATATGCATAATAGCATTCTTACAATGATTAGAATCGAGCAAAAAACAGATATAACCGAATTACAGAACCGAACCGAAATAATTTAATCGAAATATTCTAATAATTCGATTATTTTTAACAATATGGTTATACCCGAAATTTATTACGATTTTCGGTTAGGTTATACACGTATTACTTTTGAGTTATTCGGGTAAACCGAATAACAAAATCAAGCAGCTCTCTTTTTCTCATAACCACAAGTCCTTTTTAACTCCGTAAGCAAAATCGCTGATACAGTTAGTAATGCAAAATTACTAACAAAATAATGAATCCACCCAAAACAAAATCAAGCAGCTCTCTTTTTCTCTCTTTTGCTCTGTTCGCTTGCTCAGTTGCTTGGAAAGTCTCTGGCCCAGATTGGTTTGAATCTGTACTACTATAGCCTATAGGTGGTACCTTGAAAACGGCGAATGCTCTGCCGAGAGAGACCTAGAAGCCGGCACCAGCGACCCCTCCGGCGACCTCAAACCAGATCCGGGCGACCCGAGAAGGATGGAGGAGGTGCGTCGGAGATCGAGGCGGCGGCGGGGAGTGGGTATGCGCATGCCCAATCGGCGATGGGATTTTTGTAATTTACATATGTACTATCTGCAAAGATAAGAAATTGGGGAAAGGGAAGGATAGAATAGATGATGAAGATATCACTTTTCAACGCATGGTTGCTAAGGTTAGCGAATCCTGCTTCTCTTTCCATATCTCTGTATATATTTTTTGTTTGATATGATTGTACTATCCTTTTTATTGGGTGTATTAACACTTCATTCAAGTGTAAATTATTTGATTTTTTTTTTCAGATTTCTCTTTTTAAGAGGAACCCTTTAAAAGAAAAGAGTAAAATCCTTTCGGTTTGCTCTTTAGAAGCCAAATGAAGTCCGATGTGCTTGCCTGGTTGCTGATGATTTTATCAGTGATTGTTTAGTTATAATTGTTGTTCAGAATAATTTTTTTCAGTTCTGTAATTCTTTTTTCAGAAAAGGTAATTTTTGTTGGATTTTATTTCAGTATTATCCGAACACCCAAAATTACAATTCGGTAATTCGGTTATTAAGTTATTTTCAAATTTCGGTTAACATTTCGGATAGTGAAATTATCAATAATTCGGTTTTCGGTTATAACCGAATAGCTTATTCGATTCGGTTATAATTGAATGATCACTCCTAACAATGATTGCCCTAGCCTTGCCAAGTTGTTACAGATCATATATATATATATATATATATATATATATATATATGTCTGGACTCCCGAACTTGATTAAATCCGAATCCCATATATTTTTTTTTTGCTTTTTTTTTTAAAAAAAACAACTAAAAAAAAATTAATATTTTATGGAATTGAATTTTTTTCATAATACAATATTTTGGGTGTGTTTTGAATACCTATACCAAAAAATGGTGGTACAGTCTGCACAGACTGTACATAAGTATTATGAAAAAATTTCAATTCCATAATTTTTATTTATTATTTTTTTTTAGTTGTTTTAAAAAAAAAAAAAAATGTTCGGATTTTGATCCGGTCCGAAAATTCGAACCTGATCCGGTCTATATATATATATATATATATATATGGCAATGTATATAGAAGCTAATAATTTAGTATTATTCCAAGAGATCCTCAACAAATCAATCTATCTAGGAGTACGTATTAGCTCATGGGATCTCAGCTGCATAATTAACCGACAAAATAATCCGTTTCCAGAGCACTTTCAATCATGCAGACTTGAGCTACATAATTAAAGACTAGCTAGTCACTAGAAATATTAAATACATTTTTTTGAATGATTTGAATAATTAGATTTCATATCTAAATAATTAAAGAGATTTTGGGAGCCGATTAAAATCATTGTATATCTATCTATAATTAGTGTATGTGTGTGTATATATATATACGGAGAGGTTCTAAAACGAACTTTAAAGAGCGAATCAAAGATTTAACCGTCGTTTTGGTATCTATGGTGACGGACAGTTCGATCCGTCGCCAAAGACTACATGGCTATGGCGGCGTGGATCGAACTGGTCGCCATGAGACATAAAAGACGACAGTTAAATCGCTTTGGTTCGCTCTTTAAGGTTCACTTTATAAACGAGATAGTATATATATATCTGATGATCAAGAGCGTTCTTCTTAATAAGATTCTCCTAATAAGCATTCTTTTATTAAAATTACGTGCGTTTTAGAGGACGCGGTGGCATTTTTGTAAATACGCGGTGGCATTGTATTTATAAAAATGCCACCGCGTCCTCCAAAACGCACGTAATTTTAATAAAAGAATGCTATTTAAGAGAAATGTTATTTAAGAATATAATACTGATCCCGATCATATATATATATATATATATATATATATATATATATATATTGATCGAGTCCAGAGTCCCCGATCAAAAACGGAATTTTTTTTTTATTTTTTTTTTGCTTTTTTTTTAAAACAACTAAAAATAAATAAATAAATAATTATGGAATTGAAATTTTTTTCATAATACAGTGTTTTGGGTGTGATTTGGGTACGTATAACAAAACAAGTATGTACAATCTGTGCAGATTATACCACCACTTTTTGGTATAGGTATTCAAAACACGCCCAAAACATTGTATTATGGAAAAATTTCAATTCCATAAAATATTAAATATTTTTTTTAGTTGTTTTAAAAAAAAACAAAAAAAAAATTCCGCTTTTGATCAAGTTCTAACTCCGACCTAATCCATTCTGTATATATATATATATATATATATATATATATATATATATATATATATATATAGTTTGACAATTAGATAGAAATATAAAAATTGTCTCATATATAGGGTTTTGTATATAGTTGGTTAATTTATACTCGATTGGATATATAAGTAGTAAGGTCAAGAGATTCAAAACTAAATATGATTTGTGAATTTTGCTACCTATCTTACATATTTTATTATTATATTTATAAAAATATTAGTTCGGTTCGATTTTATATATGGTGATAAAATCTTTTAATAAGAATCCCAATGCTAGTTAATTAGTTATCATGATCACTTATAAGGTATGATTGTATATATTAATTAGCATGTAATTATGGCTATATAAGCACAAGAAGATAACATACTTAACGCACAACCGTATGTATATATATTCCTTCACTTTATATATCATGATAATTAATTAGCAAGGATATCATTACATAATAAACAATTACCTAATTATTTAATGAAACATGATCAAGCTACTCAATTCATACCAATTGCAATAAACATCAATAAAAAGTGAATAATGTTCGTCTTTCAGTACTAAATCAATTACTTGAAGTAATTATATACTCCATCCGTCCTGGATAAAAGTTTTATTACTATTTTTGAGTAATCCCATAAAATATCCACTTTCCTTTAATAACCAAACTTTTACACAATTTTTTCTATTATACCCTTAAGCATTAAATATTTCATACTTTTCTTATTATAATTCTCTCTCCATATTTAATAAGTATATTTTGAATTGAAAAATTAGAAAGTCACTCTCTCACCTATTTGAAATGATTAATGAAACATTATTATGTTTTTGTCATTTCATTCCTCTTTTTAATATCGTGAAAATCTACTCTTTTATCCTAAGGCGGAGGGAGTATTTCACTATTTATAGGGTTACAATTGAGGTTAATTAGAAGCTAGTACAATTAATTCATGTTTTTCCTCAGCCCTAGTTATCTCTCTCTTCATGTCCTAGCAATAATATGATCGCATATATATATATATATATATATATATATATATATATATATATATATATATGTGGTCTCCATCCACAATGAACCTATTGTTGTTGAACTCCATTTTGCCATATATGGTTCAATTTTTTTTTTTTTTTTTTTTAATAAGTAGGTATAAAAATGGGCCTTCCAACCTATACCCCCATTTATATATTTGAGAAATTAATTAAAAGGAGTTTCAACATCAAAGATAGATATATTGACCCTCGTATTTTCTTTATTTCACCTTCTACAGTAACAGTAATAAATGGTGTTGAACATTGTTGAAATTAATTAACACTTATGTTGAACTTTGTTGAAATTAACACTTATTTTCGACGAAATTATTTATGATTAAATAAATTTAGTCGTAAACAAATTGTTCTCGACGGACTTTTTTCTCTAACTTAAATCTATCAAACATAACTTATTTACGACAAAATTCCGTTGGAATTGATGTGCGCCATTTACGCCACCTTAATTTCCTACCAGCGTGAATCAAATTCTCAACAAAAATTTTCATTAGAGATAAGCTTAGTTCGACGGAATTATTCCCGAAGGATTTTGTCAAAAATAAATTTTTATTTTTTAAAAAAAACTTGGGATGATCAGTGAATGGTTAACTCACGGGAAGATGTCATGTCCAGTTTTTATTGGGGATATTCAAGGTACACTACTAAAGCATGGTAGGAAAGTTAGTTTCTTTGAAACTGGTCGTAGATTCTTGTCTGTTGATCAAAGTTACAGAAAAATGTATGCACGGTTCAATAGAAAGATAGAGAAAAATGGGTTGTTAGTCGTCATTTGTCGGACAGCGAGATCTTGAAATGGCTGAACTAAGCTAAAATTTTCACCAGCAGGAAAGGAGTATAGTAAGCTTAGAGCAATAGATTACAGGAAGCCTCATAACTAGACACGTGACTTGTTCATGTTGTTTGAGTTGTCATATTGGGTCACACTGATAGTTCATCATTGTACAGATGTCAGAAAAGAATATATTTAAATAACTTGTTTTACAGATGCAAGTGATAAAACAAAAAACAAAGACAATGCACGATTATATTTGGAGGCACCGAACATAAGGTGAGAATTATGGCTCTGACTTGACAAGTCAAAACCTAAAACTCTATTTTCTCTTACCAAGCAACATGTTGAATACATTTGTAAGTGGGCAAGTGTGTTTAAGCTTTTAGATAGATATGTTTCTAACATATCTCGTTGCAGTAAGGTTGAGTAGTTACAAATTTATGGGTTCAGAAGTTATGATTGTCATGTATTCATGTAAAAGTTGACGTCAATTGTATTTTGTGAGATGTTAGCCAAGAAAGTTGTAGATATCTTGACCGAACTTTTAAAAAAAATTCAAGATCTATGCTCAACGGTTATAAGGTATAGTGATGTGGAGCAGATGGAGAAAAATATAGTGATGACAATGTGCAAGCTCGAAATAATCTTCCCTCCAAGGTTCTTTGACTTGATGGATTATTTGTCTATTCATCTACCGTATGAACTTAAACTTGGAGAACTTGTGCAATATCGGTGGATGTATTCTCGTCGCCAAGAGTACGGGTATCCCTTCAAGCAATTCACCGCGATACACGATGAGGTGGTATGAATATGGTGGTATATATCCCATCATTGAACGCTTTTGGTATGATCATCGAGTTAGTCTCCACTACTCATGTAGTTTATTCATTTTAAGATATATATTCTACATTTTACTTAATTATCATCTAGTTGTTTTTTAATTCTCATTTATGTTTACTAATAGATTATATTTTAATTGTATTATTAACATGGTGGCGTCTACCTAGAAAGGTATGATGATAATGACGAGGGATGATGACGATAATTTTCAAACATCGAACAACACAATTGTCAATTTTGATCGATGATAGTGATATATAGATAGTTGTAGCTATACTTACTTATATTGTCAATTATAGTTAGACTTACTTTACGTACGTTGTACATCATTGTTAATTACGATTTTAGTTCAACTTATATTTGTAATATATGCATCATAATTTAATTTATATTTATTTTCTTTCTTAACTTAGGCAATTTGTTGAAATATGTATTTATGTGTTATTTGGAGGATTAGTCATTTTAAGGTGTAAAAAGGCACTTACATTTATATGTATGTATTATTGTTGGGAAAAAGCTGGTGAAAAAGTACAAGTACAAATTATAGTTTAAAAACCTCGGACATTATAAAACAAAAAAATATTATTAAAAAACACTATTTTCAGTGAAATAAGTTAATTTTGACGGAATTTTCGTTGAAATAATCTTTCCAAATACAATTAAAACAAACAAAAAGATATTTCCGACAAAAATTTTTGTCAAACCTATTATATTTTCGACGAAGTTATCCTGGACGGATGTATATTCAACTGAATTTTTGAAAGAATATGTAAGGAACCTACCTAAAAGTTGATATGCTTAATGCATGAACCTATTGTAACTTGTAAGGAACCCCATCTTTAGTTGATAAGCTTAATGCATGATCAATGAATATGTAAAAGAACCTACCTAAAAGTCTCGACATGCTTAACTTTGTAATCCAATTTATATAAAATGATTGAGCACTGTCGCAGCTTGATATATCAAGGGAAAATAATGTATATTATCGAGCAAATCGCACTTGCTAGCTAACTTAGCTACGTAACTTCTCCCTGTTAGTACATATATAATTAACATGCATGCATGCATGCTTATCGAAACCGATTGATCAATATATAGAAGTTGTTGAGAATACCTACCTTATTTTCTTTACTTAATCCTTTGAATTAGATTAAAATGGCCTTAATTTCACCCAATATATATATATATATATATATATATATATGCTTTAGATAATAATTTTAAAGATAGATTACGATCGTAGAGTAGGTTATTTCTACGATCGTAATTTCATTTCTACGATTTGTGAATTTACTTCTACGATATATATAATTCACTATACTATTCTGAAAGTGTCTTCTACGATCTTAGACAAATCAGAAAAAAGCTTACGGTTTACATACCATTTTACCATATATATATATTTATATATATATATATATATATATATATATATATATAGTGTCCTGACAAATCAGAAAATTAATCTTTTGTTTATTTTCCAACTTTTTCATAATAATTCAGAACCAAATAAAGGTATACGTAGGTTCCAGAGGCACACATCATGTATATACTTACATTTTCAGAATTTGACAAACAGGCAAACAGCAACAGATTAATTAGTATATATAATTAAAGAAGTGCTATCTGATTCATTAAACACAACAGATTTTTTCGTCACCAGAATAATCATTTCCTTGGAATTTTCTTCAGAACTTTCAAGGACTTATCATAACTGAAGAAAATAGATCGATTAGTTTTACCTTTCCAACATTTGTTAAGAGTATATTTGAGACTTGAAAATGATTACGAAAACAACGGAAAGAGGAGGAGTAATTATCTTAATCAACCATATCCATGGTGCTAGCAGCAGGTGGCCCACGCGTTGAGTGTGTAGTAATATAAAGATAAAATGAGAATTTTATAAAATTTAGAGATTAAGTACTTAAGAAGATATAAAAGTTCTAAATCAAAAATGATAAAATAATAATAAAAATAAACTTATTTGGACAATGTATTTCGAAAAATCCAAGTACATTAAAGATGGTTAAGAAAGTTTTAATAGATGTCTAAATTTCATTTTTCATTTCATTTTCTTTTCAATTCTTGAGTTACTCTTCCCCCCAAAAATGTCATATTTTTAATAGGATATTTATTATAGGTTGGAGTCCAATTATAAGAAGAAATCTTATTTTTGATAAGAGTTTTATTTTGGAAATGTCCTATTTTGAATAAGAAGAGGAGAATTGTGGGTCCGTTATAAATATAGTATTATGTTGATTTGTTAAAATGTAAGACAATCAAAAGTCATATAATATCTTATGAATTGAGAGAGAGTGTGAGGTGAGTTTTGTGTTTGTATTTTTTGAGATTTTATTATCACGCGATACTAAACACAAACTCCAAACATACCATTATACATTCTTAATTATATATATGATGGTGACCATTATATGGAACTCACACGAACTTGTATTATAATTTGGGGACTTTCTAAAAGTGGACAACAAGGTTATAGTAAAATGGGGGATGATAAAAGAGGCCATTCGATTTTTTACAAAAGCAAAATAAAGCATCAACAATGGGGTCACTTCTTCTTTTCTTTCTCTGTGCATGCATGAGCATACTAGAATTATTGGGTTATATAGTGCATGATGATTTTATTTTCCGTCTGCCTTTATCACCAGATCTGAATGCTCCAACCTCTAGATTAGTCTCCGGTGGTAAAGTTAGATTGAAAACAGTTATGGAGAGTTCTTAGAATATGAGTATAGGATTCGGTTATTATGAAGTTAACTTCATGGTAAGTTAGGCATGTGATCAATACAGTACTGACACACAGAAAGAGGTCATGCATCTCCGATATTTGTCAATTAACTAAAGTTAATTTTGTGTTAACCACTCCCATAAGTGTATGTAATACATACCAGAGATTAAGGGTGTAAACGAACCGAATCGAACCGAGTATTGAGTTGCTCAGATTTAGTTCACAAAATTTATCGAGTATAAAATATTTAAGGTTTGATTGAGGCTCATTTAGCTACCGAGTCAAACATGATTAAAGTCGAGCTTCAAGCGGTTTGAACTTTTCAACCAATATGATCCGATATCAATAGAAAATTACAATTTGATAAGGTTCGAGTAATTTATCGAACTTTAAAATTTGTTCATATTTGACTCATTTATATTTCGAGTCAAGCTCAAATCGAACTTTTAATGAATATTTAATCGAATCCGAACTGTTTGTTTATTTTACAGAACTGTGAGATGCCTTTGTATTTATAGTCGAATATTTAGGTGACAAGCTTACCTAGGGCCACCTATATTCCCTAACATATATTAATACAAAGAAAATTAGAGAACTGCACTATAAATCTTTTTTCTTCTATCCAAATCACTTTTGGAAAATTCTAGACGATAATTGAACCAGATTAGGGCTATGCACATAATTTTTATTATTTCTACATTATATATAAATAATTAGTATATAAAATAACAGGATAAAAACTGAAGATAAAAATAGGATTTTTAATAAGATGACTTCCTCTCAATGCACCTATGCACCCTACAAAACTAACCCCCAAAAAAATATTGAAATATTCTATTACATTTTAAAAAAATTATAAATCAACCAGCCCAAAAAACTAACAAACCCAAATACTAAATATTTATTTATAATTCTAATACATTTAGGATTCCACTTTCAAAAATTAGTATTCAATTAAATATTCTTGCTTCATTAAAAACCCATAACTTTTCTCTCTAATAGCATCTACATAAAATAAATTAATGTATATATATATATCATTATATATATATATATATATATATATATATATAATAAATAAAATTAAAAGGTAAGAATCCCACCTCAAAATTAAATCTTTTTCCTCCTCCTATAAATTGAGGAGATACTCCCCCCTAAAATAAAACTCCAAGAACACAAAACATAAAACTTTAGGCATACAGGCCCAAATCTCCTCATAAAACTTCCCGGCTCCACCTCCTCCAAGGAGTACCTCCATTTCCTCCCCTCCTCTTTATTTTAACCCTTTCCTCCCGCCTCCTCACCTCCTCCTCCCGCACATCCTCCGCCTCCACCTCCTCCTCCAAAAATAATTGAATATTGTAATCCCACCCTCCCTCCTATAAAATCCCCTTTCATAATTTGTAAAATAATTTGATAAAGTAAATGCATGAATAATAATTGACTAATATACTTTATTTCTAATGAGCGTCAACATGTTTATGTCATAATATAAATTTTTTCCAATTCTGTAATTAGATGGTCGTTAATTTATTTTCGGATACTGAGTTGGTAACTTATTTCAAAAGTTGAGTTAAACCATTTGATAAGCAACCATCAATTTTTATTTGATTACCAATTTTATTTTGTTCATGTCAATTATTACAAAATTTGAAATATTTTGACTTTTTGTAGAACAAATCATCAAAAGAAATTCGTAATAGGGAACTCCTCATGGATGGGGGACTCAGGATGATTGTATAACTAACTTCATAATTTTTTATTTTTAATTTTCTCTTTTCGATAATTTTGAAACATGATTCAAATTGCTTTTGACCTTAGTCATTTGATTTTGAATTTGAATTATTTGGTATCCTTGATTTTACCGTTTCCTCAAATGTGCATGTCTGAGTAAAATTACATTGATTTTGTAATTATTTTTTTACACTATTTCAAAAACTCAATCGTATGAATATGTAAAATACAAAAAATTTAAAACCAAAGTAAATAGTCCAATCAATAAGTTAAAATAACAAACTCAAATGTAAAAGAAATCTAATACTCCTTCCACTCAAAAATTTGTCATTGGTTAAATATTTTTGTCACGTCAAAGTACTACAGAAGAAAAAAAATACAAGACTCGATTCAATTTATCGTAATTGATTAGTTATCATGTTAGTTGGAAAAAAGTCAATGGCTTATCAAATTTTCTATCGAGCCGTGAAAAAATTCAACAAAAGACAAACAAATCCATTATCTGTTTTACACCTGAAGTAATTCATAATATAGCAGTAAAAGCAAGACATGTAGTGGATCAACTCATCAAATTTTTATTAAAATATGATTCACATAAGAAAAAGCACTTGACAGTTGACATTCGTTGGTTATTAGCTGCATCCTGAAAACGTCTGATTCAAAATATGACTTTCAAATTAAGTTTCGAATTAGTGAATGTAGCCAAAGGGAGTGGAGATATACCATACACAAAGGAAAAGATTCATAGAATAGAAGAGGCAAATAAAGATTTTGTACATTTTTCGTTAATCCATGAATATGATCTGGTATTTAAGGTTTAAGTCAGTAGACTCGATACACTCCTAATTGTTAATATTATATTTAAATTAAAAGAATATAATAAATAAAAAAATGAATTAAAAAAATAATATATTTGATGATAATTTTATTTCACCTCCACTAACAACTAAAGATACACTTGAAAACGTAATATTAAAATTTCAGGTAGCCATATAGGTTATTGGGTTCCTCTTATTCAATCCAATTAATATTTCCATTAGATTATAAACATTATCTTATTTATTTCATTACATCATCTCTTCTACATTCCTTATAATATAAAATAGCAAATTATTCTTAAACGTATTTGATAGTTTATGGCAAATTATTTTCAAATGTATTTGGTAGTTTATATTTTAGATATATAAAAGTAAATATTAAAAATATATATTCTTAAAATTTATAAATATGAACCCTTCGTAGAATGAATGGAGGAAGTATATTTTATAAAAAAATTAAAAAAAATCCGACCCAATCAATCACCCAACCAGCCACAAACCATTAAATTTAAACAAAAAAAAATCTCAAATTCATTGAATTAAACACCATGTCTCGATAACAGAGAAGGAAGTATTAGGGTTTTGCGACAATCTCTAACCCCAACATACTCGATCCTCACCATGAAATCACAAACCCAAAAACCCCAATCCGCCTCTCCATTCCCTTTCGCAGTCACAAGGATCGCCGTTGCCCAGATCTGCCAATCAGTGGGATTCAAATCTGCCCAAAACTCGGCCCTTCAATCCCTAACCGACATCGCCACCAGGTACCTCCAGGCCCTGGCCACCGCCGCCGCCGCATCCGCCAATTCCACCGGCCGCACGCAATCCAACCTCCTCGACATCATCGTCGCAATTGAACACTTGCATTCGATAAAGGGTTTTCCCGGCGGATCAAATATTAACCAGAGATTTTACAGTTCCGGGCCTATTCTTGATATCATCAAGTTTGTAAAGTACAAAGACGAAATCCCATTTGCTAAGCCGTTGACACGACGCCGTTTAGAGGAGGGAGAGGGGTTTGTGGGTTCGGCGAGTGGAATGGAGTGGGGAAAGATGGGAGGAATTATATTCCGAGGTGGTTGCCGGGAATTCCAGAGATGGGTGGAAAGGAGGGAGGAGAGAGAAAGGAATTTGGGTTTGGTGGGGAGGGATGTTTAATAGGGGAGAAATAATAATGAGGAGAGGAAAATGGGGAAATAATAATGAGGGGGAATTGCCATTGCCTGTAAAGAGAGGAAAAGTGAGGTTTAAGATGGGTTTTGGAGTTGGGGAGGGAAAAGAGGAGGAATGGGATTTGGTGGGGATTTGGGGAGTGGGATTTGTAAGGGAGGGAAAAGAGTTTCTGTCCAAATTTGGGGTGGAAATGAAGAAAAGAAGGAGAAGAAGAAGGAGAAATCATGATTATGATCTAATATATTATTTTCTAGCAAATGGAAGTTGATGGAGGAAAATTTGAGGCCCGAATTTACTGAAGGATTTGAAGAGAAAAAAGAAGATAAAAAGTGTTGGGGTAAAATTATACCAGAGCAAGAGTACCTACCTGGCTTCTAGGAAGATTGGTTTTCCTAATGAGAATTGAGAATATATTGGTCACAAAAAGAAGCTTGTGGCAAGTGATGTGATGATTTGGTTTGTTGGCCGAATTCGAATACAATTTATATATAGTTTTATCTCTGTTTCTATTTATGCTCTCGTTCTGGTACAGTGGTCCTCTTATTTTATTGTTGTTGTTTATGTGGTCTTTGGTTCGATTCTTGTTGGAGATCATTGTATTGTAGCTTTTTAAATCTATCATTTTTTAAGTATATATATATATATATACTCCGTTATATAAAAAATTATTATTATTATTATTATTATTAAAAATATACTATTTAATATTATCGTTTAACAATTAAAATTTTATTATCACTATCCTTTTATGGAAAGTTAAAAACTATTAATACAAAAAGAATTTTTTTTTATACAATAAAAAAAGTAGGAGTGATATAAGAAAGTAAATAATTTATTCTCTTGTAAACAAAAATAAATTGAAATAAATTTTTTTTTTAAAACAATAATCTTTTAAGAACGAATAAAGTATATATCGAAAAGTTTCCTATGTAGGTAGTCCGCATGCGACCATTTTTTAACAACAGACAAAATTATCATTAAAATTGTCGCCATAAGGTCCGAACCAATAGCCCAAAAATACGTCGTATAGTCGGTTTCAAAGTCCACCCAGAGCGACCAGGTTTACCGTCGATTTTGGTCCACCTAGGTGGTCCACCAAGACAGGATATATATAGGAAACAATTGTATAAATTCTAAATAAAACGTAGAGAGAGATCTTCAGATAGATCGAAAAATTACTCTAAGATCATAGAGGAATCTTTAAATAGTAGAATCTACTGAATCATAGGCATAATTTTATATAATATAGATTGTGTATACTAGAATACTACTCTAAGATCGTAGAGTTAAGTAATTATATGATCATATCATAGTATCATTTGTAACTCCATTAAGTTAACTCATATATATATATATATATATATATATATATATAAAAATGTATAATCTTCATGTAATACGTTACGATTATATTTTTTTGGGCTTATATAACGATTTGGTTATAATATTATTGCTATGACGATTAACTATTGAAAATCACCATAACCCAAAAACACGTCGCTATAGAGAATGTGTAATACAAAACCAACCGTATATATATATATATAAGCGATCAAAAAATCTTCTATCTTTATCTTCACTCACTTTTAAGCTCCCTTTAGATGCTTTGATGGCCATACAACTGTGTATACTTACATATACAGACAACATATATATATATATATATATATATATACACACACACACACACACACACACACACAGAGATAAGAGAATCAGTAGCGATATATTTTATTTATATCACCCTATCTTGTTATACCATCTTTTTTACGACGGACCGAGGCGAGCGGCGGTTCGGTTATATCGTCGTATATTATAAAACCGTCGTCTCTGCGTCTTAACTTTTAACGATATTAATCGAAATCCGACGCCATATATATATAAATTGTTTATCCGTTCCTTTAGCGAGAACAACGAAATCGATCACGTATAACAGTAGAACGGGTTTAACTTTTAGCGACACATCAACGCTAATATAAAACCGTAATGTGAAACCACCACCACTCCAGTCGGTGAACAATGTATGTAAAATAAAATAAAGGTAGTCTAGATGTTAAAGTTTCAAGTGCAGAATAATTTGTGAGAAATCAATCATAGATCATGCTTGAAATTCTATAAGCTCAGCAATGAATAATATCTACCCCTACTAAAACTAGGAAAACAAGACTTAACATATTGGTCCTCAAACAGCCAGCCCACGTACAAGTTAGCATATTGGGATAAACACCTACACCTACAAGCAACACTACTAGCACAACACAACTGAAAAAAAACGAAAACCACATTCGTGCTAAAAAATTGTCAATGAAAAGAGGATCTCACAAGGGTTTCTAAATCGTTAACCATCATTTGCAATAGGAACGATTTAGGACATAAAATCCATATTCTTTGCCCTGATTTATGCAACCTTTTTAACTATCTTGTTTTTAGTCTGCACGTGCCGATAAGTTCTCTTTGCACCAAATTTGGAATATGCTACTTTACTACATACACAAATACCATAACCACATATATTCAAGCATATAGCTACAAAAGCTTCGACACAAACAGCATAGAGCCTCTCCTTTCATAGTATTGTAACGGCAGAGAAAGGTGCCTCTCAGTTTCCACAGTTGAAACCATGACATACAGAAAGGACTATGATGAGGATCAAAGCAATCAGAATCCCCAACACAATCAGCTTGATCTTCATATTCTGAAACCACATTTTTCTGCGGATTTGTGTACCCGCACTTCTGAAGTCCTGTGCCTGTTTCAAGCAAAACATAGTAAGATTGTTAATACTATTTGTTTCATACAAGTACAGAAAAAAAAAATCCAAACTTCCTTGAGAAAAACCGTATTTACTTGGAGACACACATAACACATAATACAACTGACCTGTTGATGAAGATTCTCAGTCTTATCCACCAGAAGCTCTATCTTTTCCCCACGATCTAGAACCTAAAGTACAAAAATAAGATGAGCATGAATGTACAAGTACCTTCAAAACATATCAAAAACACCAAAGCTTTGAGAGCCTAACTCTGTTACTGGTGTTACAGATTTTAACTCTACTTGAGAAAATTAGCCAAATTCTTCTCAAGCACACATCAATCATTGTGTGTTAAAATCTCCATGTTTTAGTCAGCAAAAGGTAATAAAATTAAAAATTTATGATACATATATATACATACATACATACATACATACATACATTAAGAATACCAAGGAATGAGAAAAATATGATAAATTTGAAGCTGAAAAGTTACATTAGTGTGGTGAATTTTATTCAAATTTTCACTTGATATCTGAGTAGTTGCAATTAACTAAACCACAACACCATGTACCTTCTCAATATTCTCCATCATAACACCTTTAACTTCTGAAACCTGGGCCTTCACCTTTGCTAGCTTGCTGATCTCCTCTGGATGGTCAACACAATACTGCATATGCTCCTTCAACTTTGATCTAAAAAAGGAAAGCATATTTTAACATCAGTTAATATAGAAACAGATAAATCTGCCCACCATTTTCATGGTCATAATAAGCAAACTAGAATACCCAAATTCTTTGTTGAGGCTGTTAGCAGGAGCTGTAGCACCCTTTCCACCACCATATTTTGACACAAAATCATCCTTGACACGCTCTAGAAATGCCATAGGAACCTGTCTGCCAGCTGATTCATCTGCAACCACACAATATGCTGCAAAAACAAAGAATCAACAATTCCATATAGATCTGAGACTTGCAAACTAGAAGAATAATGAAATTCTGTAATGGAAACCAAAATCTAATATAAGAATCAGCAAATAAAGAAAAAAAAAAAATCCTTATTTATTGGATAGATTTAATTTGCTTTCTGGAATTATAGCATTAACTATGTTAAACCTTATACACATGAAATCAAGTATACAATAATGCAAATAAGACGAGTCCTTTTCAGTCGGCATACATTTCCTGAGAACATATTCACTATATGTACAAGTTCTCCCCTTCTTTCATTTCTGTAGGACCTTAGAAGGCTTTTCCCTTTTCCTCATATCTGTAAGTGATCATTGTTCCAATACACCCAAAATGTAGACAAGGACTAGGAAGATTTAAATCTTATAGCAAAAGTAGAATTTGTGTATAATATTGGTAAGCGTATATGACGTGTTCAAATTTTCAAAAAACTACCTGCTGCATACATACCCCAACAAGTATCTTCAGGCAACAAATAGACAAACAGCTTCCTATTGTGTTATCCTTTATTTATTTTATTTTTAAATAACTACTATATATATATATATATATATATATATATAAAAAATGTATGTACACAGCTGTGTATTACACAGTCGGCTATGGCAACGGTTTTTTGGGCTATAGCGACAGTTTCACCCGTCATACATAGCTATTACAGGCTATGACGACGGGTAAACCGTCGCCATAGCCTAAAGTAATACACAATTGTGTGTATATACATATATACCGTATATATATATACTACTTTGGGTCCCAGCCTCAACATCTGTATGGACAGTGAGATTTATCTCAAACATTGAACGGCCCAAATAATTTATTGAGTGAGCGGAAATTCAAAATTATTTATATTTTATTATATATATATATATATATATATATATATATATATATATCCAAATACACTTTGTAGATATATCTAGATGAGAAGATCTTGTTAGATGTCTATAACTTGCAGATACTATATTGAAATGGGCAATGTTAGGAACATTCAACAACAATAGCTATGCCATAAACTTGGGGTTAGATGGAAACAACAACTCCTACAAGTCCACCACCATATTAATAATACAAAGTAACATAAATGTCAGCAACCCCATATTAAAAGTTAAAACTGCCAAATGCCATCAAGGGGGGAATCATATATAGCAAACATTACTTATATATGTAAATTCACTAGTCATTTTTTCCTTCCTCCATAAAACAAAAGTATCACGTAATAACACATGTCATTAATAGCCAAAAGGCACTTCACTAACCATCATTTATCATATATAAAAAGCACAAAGTTGTTCAAGTAATATCAAACGCTCTCTTACATGAGTGTGGCGTAGCAATGCATAATTCGCTACAATGTTTACAAGTAACTCAACTTTCAAATGAGAAATGACCTTCTTCTCCAAATTTTTCTCACATTCACACTACATATTTCCTAACAAATGACCCAAATATTTCATCTCTTTTGTTTACTCTTTTCTTCTTACCAATTACCATCAAGGGCTACCAGTAGTGAGATTGTATCCATTACCTACTGGAGTCCGATATGATTAAGATTCAACATTAAAGCCAGGTATAATTCAAGGTTTGATTCTGTAGCAGCCCAAGTTGTATGTTTCAGTTATTTAGTCATATCAAACAGGTGTTAGGTTGATCCAACCAATAATATCAATCTTATATAACTTACTTAGCACATCTGAAAGAATTTATAAATTCTTTCAAATAGATATATTTGTTTGACCATATATCATGGTATAGCAAATAAGTCATAATATTAAAGAGTAGAAAAATAAAATATTAGGATTAGGCTTCAAAATGAGATAATTTTATAATTATCTAATTTAAAACCTAATACTAGAAAATAAAAATTACTACCTCTGCACCAATTTAGTTGTCCCCATTTGACTTTCACGCATTTTAAGAGAGTAATGTAATTGATGTAAAAAGTTATATCCAGTATCTAAACTACTTTTTATTGGACCCTACACCACACTTGTCTTTTTCTCAAAACAAGGGTACAACGAAAATAATAGAAAAGGTTAAAAACTAAGATGACAAGGTTTTGGGGCATCAAAAAAATAAAAGCAAGGCAAGTATAATTCTTCTATTCTTTTCTTGACAAGTACTCCTCTTGTCTAGGTTTAGTTGTCCTCCTTTCCTTTTTGATAAGTCCAAAAAACAAATCCACTTAGTTTTTGATTTATTCAGAGATTCTCTATTTAGCATTACTTTTTAAAGGGGGAAAAAAACTAAATTGGGGTCCTCTAAAGACTTATCGAACTTATACACTATCATCAATGTTTCTCACCATTCTCAATTTTCTTAAAATGCGTTTAAGTCAAACAAGGACATCTATAGTTGGACAAAAGGGAGTACATCTACTATTCATTAATTAAAATTGGAAGTCATGCACAATTCTTTCAATACTACTTATTGATAATTTGAATTAAAATAAATGGCCAGTGCAGCAAGTTTCAGCATGCATTTTATAATTGTTGAAGACCCATTTAACTTGAATACAATCTACTTATTGATAATTGAATTCAAAACCATAAATGGCCAGTGCAGTGGTTTTGTTGAAGAACAATTTCAGCATGTTCCTTTTCATTTTATGATAAAGAAACTTCAACGTTTTATCAATCCTATCACCATATCTCTATATTAACTCTTCAAATATCTCTTTTGGAAAATACCTAAGTCAGCTAAGTAAAGGGGGTTCAACTATAAAATATAATAAGGCTACTGAAAAACTCCTAAGTCATAGTGTTTAACATAAGAGCCCTCGAAGTGCAAGGTATAATTAGCTAGTGGTTTGAATGACTATTTGATGTCATAGCACCAACCTCTATAGTTGTTGAGTTTCAAGTGTGCTTGCCACCTTGACATATTAATGTTATAGTATAAGTGCACCCTTTGGTGTGACATTTAATATTATACTCGTGTCGTTTAGATAATGCACTTAGTGTGTACAAGCTTTATTGTTATCCAATAGTCGACTATCTTCTTGTTTATTTTGAGCTTCTGCATGCTTTGACCATTAGAATTAACATATATTACTAGTCCCAAGACATTTTAACTCAAAGTTTAAATAAATCTTAAACATATAAAAAATATTCTTCCCTCTATCTCCAAAAGAATGACTAAAATGATAAAATATTTTGTCTTAAAAATGATGAGCAAAGTAAACAAGTCAAACTACATAAATTCTTGTATGCACTAATTTACCCTTGACCATACATCACTCACATCACAAATGGTGATTCACTTTAATTCTCTCTCTCCAAACCCAAAAGGTCAAGAGAAGAAAATTAAACTCTCTCTCTAATTTTTGACTTAATTTGTGTGAAAATTGTCCTTTGTCATCCTTTCGGGACAAAGGGAGTACTTAAGCTTGTATTAAGAAGTAACTTGTCGGTTAAAACTTCTTAATTTCCTCTACTTGTAGGTTCCCAAAGCTCAATCTTGCACTTAAATTTATTAGCTTAGCTTTTAGACTCACTAGCTTAGCTTATAGAATCATTTTTGCAGAAATACTTTGTTCTACTACATCCTTGGTAAGATATACAAATTACACTCCTAGTCCCATATTATTTTAAACTCTTTTTTGGAGTGTGACAGATTTTAAGACTGTCTGAAATCATATGTAGATATTATATTTTTATATGTATTTATAGATTTTAATATGTTCAAATGTTATATTTTTAATTATATTATAAATATTTTAATATATTTCTGAGTGATTTTAAAATTTGTGCATCACATTCTTATATTACGTATATATTGCCTGATTTAAGAATTTTCATTGCTTGAAACTGAATGCTGAAATTAACAACTTCCCAATATCTTAACACTTTCAGTTTTATTTTGTCCTAAACCACAATCTCTTTCATTACTGTCTTTCTCACTTCCACCAGAAAATTAAATGCCCAACTGATTAAGAAATTATTGTATTGAGCTATCTTAACCAGTCCCAAATCTTCATGAATCAATGTGTCAGCAAACAACAAAGGTGAAACATATAGTAACTGTATCCAAAAGATCACTAGAACATCCAAATTAAACAGCAAAACAAATTAACCAAAGAAAAATAGCCAACAAAGTTTCTTTTAATATATTCTCTCGAAAAAAGAATTGTGGATGTACTCAAACTATCACTAAACTTATATTATAAGCAAAACATCCAAATATTCAGAAATATAACGGACCACTACAAATTCAATAGTGGTAGCCAAATAGTTGTACAAATTTTCTACTATTAAATACAGGCCCATTGCTACCATACGCATCCCCTGGGTCCTGAATTTGCATGTCCATTGAAATTACCGAATTGCAAATAATCATCTCCAGTTATTTGAATAAACTTTACTACATTTTCTCAGTAACTAAACCCAGCCACACCAAAAGTACCACCATATTAAAACTTAAATGAACCATCTAAATCATCCAAATCAAAGAAGATCACTCAGATACAAGCAAATAAAAGAAGAGGGACAATTCACTAGTACTTCTCATTGACTAATAAACAACACAAAGTATCAATCTCACATACAGATCAACTTATTCCATATTCCTCTTCTTTTCTCACAACTCCTCAGCAACCAAGGAAATAGGTACATTAAAAACACATAAAAACATCAAAATCATACAAAAAATCGGATATATAACAAACTAAGGACAGTCAATTCATTTAGTACATTTACTTGGTAGTAAATCGAACTCGTACCCAAAATTACAGCACATATATAAAGTGTCAGAAAACCGCATACAAATCAAAACAGATCGCCAGACTACCATAATCTCACTATTAACTTTTCTCCAAACAGACCCAAAAAAAAACCCCAATTTTTTCTTACAATTTCTTCTACTTTTTCCTCAATAACCAGATATTTATAGAAGAAAAATAAACAGAAGTAGAAGAAGAAGCACATACTGAAGCCATTATCGACGAGGTAATTGAAGGTATGGCCGTCACAGTTGTAGGTGAACTTATTGTTGGAAGAAGGAAGCTTTTGGAGGCACTGAAAGGCTATAGAATTGAAATTCCCACTGAATTCGGTGTATTCGGCAAGAATAACAGTTCCGCGAGAAACGAACGCGTAGATCAGAGACTTCTGCCCCATTTTTTCAGTCTCTGTGTTGAAGGGTTCCTTCGCAGATCTCAAATTTTGAAGAGACCGTATACTTTTTCTCACTTCTCTTCTCTCTCCCTTGTTTTGGTACTGCTGGGGTTTCTGTTTCTAGAGAGAGAAAGGGAGAAAAAGTGTGTGAAATGTTTAAAAGGAAGGATTTGAAAATAGAGCAAAGATAAAGCAAAGCAAATGGAGGTTTACTTTAATGGAATACAGCTCTGCTAATTTTGTCAGCTTAAACGTAGCAGCAGCCTTAGCCTTGTCTTTTCAAATTTACTCTTTCTTTGTTTTTTATTCTAAATTTTGAAAAAATGACATAATTCCAAGAAATGCATACAAAATCATGGGTTTTGGACAAATGTTTCAAGATTTTGATTGAATAAATGGATATAAGAAATCATTTGAGAAAATTTGACTCTACTCCTTGTTAAAACAAGGTCGATTATGGATAAAATTTGGTTCAATCCTCAGTTCTCACCGAGTAAAATACTATATTATTAGTCCATGCTCATCTTTCTATTGTTCAGCTTTCTTTTCTTGATGTTTCTTTATTTTGTTAATTGCAGTCTCTATTGGCTAAAATATATTAAAATTATAAATAAATAAAAAATTACAATACAAATAAATGAAATTATAATCCTTTCAAACACAAGAACACATATTGTCATACTTAAATTTAAACAATTTATATCTTCAACCATTCACGCAGCGTAAAATAATTTATCAACAATTTTTTTTTTTTCCAATTAGAAAAAGCAAACTTCTAAAAATGATAATAATAATAATAAGAGATTAGAAAAATAAAAATAATTTTAGACCAACTTCAACTTTAACTTTGTGATTTCTAACAACAAAACCAGTTTAACATAATTTTGTAGTAGTACATAATTATTAGCTTTTTCTTTAAAAATATTCAAATATTTTGAACATAATTATTTAAATTTGTTCAACAACTAATTATTCACAAGGAACTTGTCAATTAAAGGAATCAAAATGTCAAGGGTCAACAAATATTGGTATAACTGAAATAGAAATACAATAAGGCGAGCATTAGGGTCATTAATCGGAGACTACTTCAATATTGGCCATTTTTTTTACATTGCAAAAAATGAGAGATAAGTAAGCTATCTAAAACTTCTGATACAATATATTAGACCTAAAATAACTATATTTTTTATACAATATATTAGACCTATAATAACTATATTTTTTATACAATATCGACACGTAAATCTCTTTATGTGTTAATACTATATTAGTAAACTGACCAATTTATTACTCTCTCCGTCCCAGGATAAAAGTTCTGGTAGACTTTTAAGACATATTAAGAAGATGAATAAAATGACAAAATTGTCCATAATAATATCATTAAATATGGAGAGAGAATTAGAATAAGAAAAGTATGAGATATTTAATGTTACGGGTATAATAGTAAAATAAGTGTAAAAATTTAATTATTTAAAAAAAATAGATATTTAATATGAGACTACTCAAAATAGTAATAATAATTTTTATAATGGACCGAGGGAAGGATAATTAAGATGCACGACTGGGTAACCTCATGAGTAACTAGTAGAAGGATATTAAATATGGTGGACTAGGTCATTGCGTAGGGACTGGGGGAGGTGAGGTTCTAGTAACTCCCGTTACAAGGACAACCTTGACTAATTGACCTCAACTCAGGAAAAATATGTGCCACGTGTTTATCACTCATAACCCCATTGGCCCAATTATAAGAAATTAATTTGTAATAATTTATAATCGTATAAAATTAATAAAACCATTAGTATTATTTTAATAATAATTCATAATATGCGCCGTCTGTGGGAATCGAACCCACGACCACGTGGTTAAAAGGCCAAGCGCACTACCAGCTGAGCTAAGACGGCTAGGTCTATCCTTTTCGAGAACAATCATTTTCTATTAAATTAAAAAGGACAAAAATCACAACACCACCATAATAAAATACTAACAATAGTGCTAAGGAACATAAACCTCTGACTAAAAAGTAGTCTAAATAATGAGATTCGTTTTTTAAAATAGAGGAAATACCTGTCTAAAAAAATATAAAACTTAATTTATAATGAGAAAATAAATATTTTTTAAAAAAATTATTTCATTTTGTTACTGAGTTCATAAGATTTTTTTAAATTTATATTTAAGTTACTAAGTTAGCCCTATATTAGTTATATTATGTTTATAATCCAGAATGTATAATAGGGATCATAAAAATAATGTTATGTATTTAGTTTTCTGTCCAAATTTATTTATTTTTGGACTAAAAATTTAACAAGAAAAGTAATTAAGTGTTCTGTCTATTTTTTTAATTTTCTGTTAATTAAAAAGCTCAGTAACAAAGGAAATAGACAACAAACTTAAATTTTCTATTCATATTTTTTTAGAACTTGCCTTAGGCTGTGTTTCATAAACTTAGGAATTAAAATCTGAATGATTATGATCTGAATCTAAAAAATTATTTGATAACTAAAAGGTAAGTTGTCTCTTAATGACACTATTTTA
Organism: Panax quinquefolius; assembly: GCA_020205615.1. NCBI lineage: Eukaryota > Viridiplantae > Streptophyta > Magnoliopsida > Apiales > Araliaceae > Panax > Panax quinquefolius. The sequence goes on along the minus strand of CM035162.1, from coordinate 29,717,051 downwards.
TCATTTTAAAGGCTAAAATTTTATTTAACAATTTTAAATATTCAATTTAATAAAAATGAGTGCATAATATTGTTGAATATATTTATATAAAAAATAAATTCAAAAAAATTTCATTAAGAGGTATCTCTTAATTATTAAGATTTTATTTTATGTCTTACCGATTAAGAGTTATTTAGAGGTAATAAAAAAACAAACAAACATCATCATGCCTCTTAGCGAATAAGATACCGTTCATTAAGAGACAATTAGATGTAAACAAATTGTAAAATCACCTAATAAATGGGAAAAATCATTACTGTATTTTCCCTTACATATCATATAGAAGTGTTCTTGTATTTTATAAATAGTTTAATTAAAATTATCATTATTATAAAATTTTATGAATAAAAATAACATGTGGACTGTCAATATCGGCAGAGTTAAAAAATAGTAAAAAAGAGTGGCCAAGTCTGATTGGCGATTGCTAGTTTCAATTGCTTGCTACCCTGAGATACCTATTGCATCTCTCTCTCTCTCTCCCCTGTCTGAAATTCGAAGAAGAAATAAAGAGGAAAAAGAGAGTGAAGACGAAGAAGAAGAAAAGTGGCTCAACAAAAATGGAGAGTAGTGAAGAAGATGATGATTTCCCATCCATCGAATCTGTTACCCCACAATCCAAAATCGATACTTTCTATCAATCCAAGTTCGAGAAGGTAAAAAAGTTCAAGTTCATATCTTTTATTGGTTCCCAATTTCGTTTGAATGCTGCAAAATGTACTAGTCCATAGAAATGTACTTGGCTACTGTGCTTGAAATTTAAATCTCAGTTAAGTTCAATGCTGGTCTTGGATTTTTTTTCTGCGAATTTCTTGTTCAATTTGATCTGGGTTTTCTCTATTTTGTAAATCAAAGTCATGGAAGTTTTTAATTTAACTATATTGATATGGGTGTCTGTCTCCTTTTTCTTTTGATAAGCGAAAATTGAACCTTTTAGCTCCTTTATGTTGTTTCTTTACTTTTATTTGATTGCTGAGGAAAATGTTGCAAAGAAAGGAAGTTGGATATTCTCTACCCAAAATCTGTCTCTTAGTTAAGCTGTAAAGTTTATGTTTTCTTTTTAATTTTTTTTAATAATCTACTAAGCTAATGTTTAGTTTGATGTGGATTTTCTCTTATTTATGGATTACTTCCATGAAAATATGCTGATTTTCACCATTGTGCAGAAAGGAAAAACTTGAATTTGTTGTTCTGC
>CM035162.1:29388036-29715720 GCA_020205615.1 Panax quinquefolius | reverse complement strand
TGATTTAAAGTATAATATCATGATGGGTAGCGCTGTACTTCCATTTTAATCCATCGCAGGAGTGCAAAATGTATCGTGATATTAGTGTTCGCTACGTTTTGGTGGAAAGCGATATGAAAGAGAGAGATATATTTGTTTATCTCAAATGTCTAACTTATCAGCGAGTTAAGCGAACGCATCGAAGTACCCGAAAGGTCCATTGCAACCAGCTTGAAATTCGAGAATGGAAGTAGGAGCACATTACCGTGGATTTAATTCAGAGTCTTCTAAGGTTTCTCAAGCGTTGATGCGATTTGGGTCATTGTTGATAGATTGTTAAATGCGCTCATTTTCTTACCCGTCGAAAACTTATACATAAACGTCTTGCTCGTATCTACTCATGGCGAATTGTAAAAGTGCATGGTATCTTTTAAATTATCCATAGTTTACGATCGAGACCCGAAGATTGACTCCACGATTTTGGGTTAGTTTGCAAAAAAGCTATGAAGCGCGGACTTACGATTTAGCTCGGCATATCATCCTCGAGGCCAGACCAGACGATCGGAGGACTATTCAAACTCTTGAAGATCTATTAAGACTACATGTTCTTGATTTCAAGGGAGTTGGGACAAGTTCTTACCATTGGTGGAGTTTTCTCTACAACAATGCGGTTATCAAACAGTATTAGCATGGCTCCATTCGAGCGTTGTATGGAAGAAAGTAATCGTTCTCGATATCTTTGGGATGAGGTGGGTGAAACAAAGCGTTGTTGGGGCCACGAGTTAGTACGTATGACTACGGAAAAGATTGAAACGATCGAACAGCGTATAAAAACCTCACAAAATAAATGAAAGAGTTATCTCTTGATCTTCGTGAAGGGCGTGGAATTTGATATAGGAGATCATGTATTTGTTAAAGTTGCTCCATGGAAAGAGTTACAAGATTTGGAAGAGGAAAACTTAATCCTCGATTCATGGTCCATTTAATCCTCGTCGGTAGGTAAGGCGTAGCTATAGACTCGGCTTTTCTGCTTGAATATGTCTAAATGTTCATAACGTTTTTCACATATCCGTATTATGTAAATATGTGAAAGACCCGAACCATATTATTGAGTTAGACAGGGACGAAATAGCGGGAAAATTTGGCGTGTAAGAAGAGGTTTCTATTCAAATTTTGGATAGAAGGAGACATATTCTACGCTCGAGTTATACCTCAAAGTCGAAGTTTTGTGGAGGAACCACGATGTTGAAATGACTTGGGGTTAGAATACGAAATGAAATCAAAGTATCCTTACCTCTTGACATACAGTCACGTTACCCTAATTTAGTAAAGAATTTCATAAGAAGGGAGGTTGTAAGACCCGACTTTTATAAATAAAGATGAATTATCTATAAATATTATTTTTGAATATTATGGAATAATTTGATATAATATTATAGTTATGAGGTAATATTTATAAATTTTGCAAAAGTATCTGAGTGGTTATATTATATTAGATTAGTAGGGGAATATTAGGTTTTACGGAATATTACGTACAGCTGACTCAATCGTTAGTGGACCCTGTGCAGAATTATTGTCGGATTGAGAAAAGCGACAAAATATTTTATTGAAATAACGGCGGAAGATTTCTGTTAATCTTTGTTGAACTACTTTCATTAGTAAAAGTACGATGTATCATGTAGTTACGTAGTATGTTTGGTATTGATTATTGATCTTTATGAAGAAATCACTCGGTTTGATTCCAGGTATTATCATGAATTATTATAAGCGATAATGACTTTTTGTTTATTAAATATTATTAACGTAATAAAAGCGAAACATCTTTATATAAAGAGAATACTTTATTAAAGTTATTTTATAAATAAAATATATTATATTTTATGGCATGCATAGTATTCGCGTAGTGTTTTTGCATAGTGTTTTGCATAGTGTTTGCATAGTAAAATGTTTTTATATAAATAGAATATAATATATTTTATTTAAAAGATTTTCTTTAAATATGGATAAAAGTCAGATTAAAGTAAATCAATACGGACACGTTCATGGATTAATTCTTATACATTCCATTTTTTCTGTAAATAGAAGCTCGTTCCTTCATTATTTTCTTACGAATTCATTTGAAACTGAGAGAGAAATTATGAGAGAAGCTATAGAGAGAAAGTTATAGAAAGAGAGAAGAGTATACTTTGCCCTACTTCTTATATTGAGTTCTTTTTACGGTAAAATTGTTATTCTTTTCTTCTTGAGAGAACTTACATTATTCCATTCACTATTATTACTGTTGGAATAACTTTTGTAAAAGTATTATACCTCACGCACTTTACATGTCTGGCAACATACCTATACTTGGTGAAATCATATATATTATTCCATTGCTTATTATTACATTGGAATACACTTTGTATCTGTGATTTACCTGTCTTGGTGACATTCTTCTATTGATACATTGGAACATCCACATATACATGCATGTTTTGCGGACACAGTTAAATCTTTATTATTATTACGTTTGGAACATCACATGCATGTGTTTTACACGGACTTTTGGTTAAAATCTTTATCGATACTATTTGGAATATCCTATACATGTGTTTACCGGATGCGTTCCATCTTTATTAATACATTGGAACATCTGTGGTGTGAATTTCACTGACTGGTTCCGTTATTATTATTGTTGGAATAACTTTTATCACATCTGATCGCGTGCGTGAGTGATTTCTTTTGTTATTCCATTCTTTATTATACCCGGTTGGTTAAAACTTTGACTTACATACTCCGTGAAATTAGTAGAATATCCTTGATATTTGCGTTTCATCGATATCTTTTCATGGAAATATTCTTGATCATTCTTAATTTACTCTCTGGCGGTTATCATGTTGACAATTTGGGCGTTAATAAATCTGGATAAAATAATTCTTGAACTTGTTTTTAATTCTTATATCATTGTCATCATCCTCATATTTATATTTTTTTAAAGTAAATTGTGGCACTGTAGAGCATGGATGGACTTGGTATGATTATGACAGGGATTATTGTCCGATTGTAATCATGGCCAAGTAATATTTACAAATAATGTGGTAAAAATCCTCGGTGTTAGTGGTGCATTGATGGGCCGATTGTTGGCATGATCATTGACCATTAATGAATACACAACTATTCTTGGCGTAGTGATGGGAATAATTGTGGTACGTGATACTAAAAAGAATATCCATGGCCGTATGCGGGGTGATTCGATGATGTGGATTATTTATTAAATTTGAGTCACCAATATACGGTGATGAAAAACCTTTTAAATCATAAAAAGATAGTAGAATTTTTTTTCTACTTGACTCTTTTAATGGATTGCATTTCATGCAGTTAAAGCGGTTTTATCTATTGTATTTTTATCGGTTTAACATTGTTGAAGACTATTGATAATTTATTACGCATTATCTTAGTCATAATATTTCTTCTTAGGCTAGTTGAGCTCACTTTTCTTTCCTTTGTTCTCTTGGGAAATGAGAATATAAATTTGGAACGAGTGGAAGCAGTGATGGTCACGAAGATAGCATTAGTAGTCCTCAACATACGTGAAATAGTGTGATAATAATTATAATAAGGACTTTTTTGTTTGAGTTTGTATAATATCTAGTATGGCGATATTTGTATTTAAACTCTGATTTTTATATCGTGTTATACTGAAACAATTATGTTAATAAGTTGTATTTAAATTACATACCATGTAAGTGGCGACCGAAGATGGGTGATGTATACCTAATTTTGAGGCGTTCTGACCTTACTCGATAATGAGTTCTGATAATTCTTTGTTGATATTTATTGAGTTAATAATTCTTGCGTTGATATTTTATATTGTTATTTGTTTTCAATAATTGTCATTACCGCGATTATTTTCATTATATTCGAAGCAATAATTCATATTATCCCCGAATAATATTATTAGATAACATTATTGGCAATGTCTAGAAAGTTACCCATCTAAGGAGGTTTGGTCACCCTAATTGCCTTGGCAAAGCAAGAAGAAAATCTTATTAGAAGCCCCTCTTTCACAAGGCTTTTTGGTTAGCCGATATTGTGATTACAGTAATATTATTTGTGAATAATTAATTATTGATTCATATGATGAGGAAATAATTGATTTTATGTGGATATAGATGGAGAAAAATTTTAATGTGACAATTGTTGAAATTGAAATTTTATCTTTTTACGATAAAATAATTCATTTAAATATATTATTATATTTTAATAATATAATAATGGTGATATTTTACAACGAATGTGGGATATATGTAATTATCTGAGGAGCCCGAAGAGTATTTTTGTTTGCAATAAATGTTTAAAACATGTTAAACATGTTGGTGGACCCCCATTATTGGTGAAATTTGATTATAACATACTTGTAAAATCATCTGGTTTGTGGATTTGATCGATTTACATTTGGAATTTGGAAAAACTTTCTTACGAAAGTTGTAGAGAATTGAATTTCCTATAAAACAACGCGAGATTCGAATTTTTTCTGATGAAAGGGCTATTTATTATGAATTATTGAAGTTAGGAAACTCAAAATAATTGATTTTGGAAGTTTAAAATATTTAAAATTAGAAAAACATTTTTCATTGTAATTGTGTTACATAACAGGTTGAATAAGTGAATTCAGTTCTTGGAAGGTTAGTAGAATTTTATTATAAATAATAATATTATATTAAATTTACGCTTTTGGTGTTCTAAAGCATTTTCTATAAATAGGGTCTTAGGTTAGATTGAAATCACACAAGGCGAAGTTTTCTCTCTCTATATTATCGGCGTATTCTTGTGAAAGTATTTTGAGTATACTTTGAGTATTGTTAGGCGGTGCAAGTTCCTTGACTTTATACGGTATTCATTCAGAAAGTCTTTAATCTTCGAGGTAGGGATGTTATTTTCTTCTCGAATGATATTATTTCTTGATATCATTATCTTGAAATATTAGTTGAAATTTTTATCAAATTTGGAACTTTTCCATAATAAAGGTTCTTATTAATGAGTTCTTATTCACGAGTTACTATTCTCGAGGATTCTTTATTAAGCGAGTTCTTTATTCACGAGTTCTTATTCATAGTCTTTATTCATGAAGCGTGAAGATGTTTTTTGGGAAAATTTCTATCTTTTGGTGTCGTGAGTTCTTATTCGCGTGTCTGGCCTTATTCAACGTGTCGACCTTTATTCACGGCGAACCATAAATTTCTTCTTTGTCCAAAATATCTAATACGGATCTTTAGGCTTTTGATTGTATCCGTGTTTTGATCATTCTTGAATTTTTGCACCACTATGATTATTTTTGAATTATTTTGAACATGGATGAAAAGCAATCTGAATCCTTAATCCTTAATCTTTGTCGTTTTTTTTTCCTTTGGATTAGATTTCTTTAAAATATTTTCATCATCCTCGATCTTAAATAGTGATATTATTGAATATCTTTGGCACATGGTCTGAAGATAAATGATTCTGAAGAATATCTTTGGTAGTAGTGCAAAGATGAACATAATATTTAGATGAACATAATAGCGGTAGAATATCTTTGGCTGTGTAGTGCAAAGATGAATATTTGATTCGGATGTATATTGATTGATCATTACGAGGGGATAAGATATGGCGATGAACTTTTAAATTCATACTACATGAAGATGATAGTTTGCATTTCTCTGCTTAAGCTCTTCAATGAATTATTATTTCATTCATGAATAATGATTTAAAATTTGTTGTCTATTGTATTCTATTAGATTTTTCTGTTGAAGACTAATGGTAATTTGTTGTATATTATCTTGGTCGTAATATTCTTTCTTTTGGGCTGAATTGAGCTCACTTTTCCTTTTTTGTTCCATTTTTCTTCTCGGGAGGCGAGAATATAAGAGTCACGAGTGAGGGTATGGAATGAAGGTTTTAGAAAAAATTGTTTAGTAGTCATGCGTCATTTTGTAAATAATGTATCAATAAATGTGATGAGGATTTATTTGGTATAGATATTGTCCTAGAGGAATCAATATTTGTATTCAAACTCAGTTTCTTTGTTGTAATAATAATAAAGTTGTAGTTGTTTACATTACGTATTGACAACTAGGAATAGGTGATATAATACCTATTTTAGAGGTAAACGTATAGTACGAATGAATGATTACCTAATGAATATCTTTGACATAGTGCGAAGATGAACAAGTGTTGAGATGAACATATTAAGCCTAGCTGAAAGTGAATATGCTGGCTGTATATCTTTTAGCCCCAATAGGTATACATCACGCTTGCAACGATGAGTGCTATGATTAAGAACCAATCTGAAAAAATAGAACAAAATAGAGTGGCTACAGATAGAGGATTATTCATGGATTATGATTCGTGCTGTTTATTCCAACCTCAAGCAAAATCATAAAGTTAATCATGTGGGCAAGATCAGAATCATAGCGGACAATGTCAGTAAGTATCTGAATAGATATTTTAGACGAAAGGAATTTTTTATTTTTGGAGTGAATAGTCCGTGTATTGAATGAATAGTATCGTATCGTGGATAGTGTCTATCATTATCGTGAATATGTACTTTCCCTGACATAAAAGTTCCAAATTTGATTAAAAGTTCAGATCAATATTTGGCATAATGATATTAGAATAAATAATATCATTAAAAAAAATATCCCTTACCTCGAAAGATCAAGATTCTAAATTTGAAACAGGATATAGGCTATGACTTGAACTTGCAGAGTATAACAATACTCAAAATACTCACAAGAATACACTCAATAATATAGAGAGAGAAAACTTCAAGCGGTGTAATTTTCAATTCTAACCTAAGCACCCTATTTATAGGAAAATGCTTTAGAACACCAAAAGCGAAAAATTTAATATAATATTAATATATAAATTAAATTTTCCCTACGCCAACCTTCCAAGAACTGAATTCAGCTCATTCAAACACATATGTAACACACCATAATGAAAAAAACGTTTTGTTATTTAAAATATTTTAAACTTCAAAAATCAATTATTAGGGAGCTTGAACTTCAATAATTCACAATAAATAGCCCTTTTGTCGAAAAAATTGAAACTCGCGACTTTTTATAGGAAATTCAATTCTCTACAACTTTACATAAGAAAGTTTTCCAAATTCCAAACAGAAATTGACCAAAATCCACAAAGCAGGCGATTTTATGCTATAATCAAATTTCGGTCAAGAAATGGGGTCCGACGACACATAAAATATGCTTTAAATATTTTTGGTAACAAAATACTCCTCCTCCAAATATACTCATATATCCCACATTCATCGTAAAATATCATCATTATTATATTATTAAAATATAATAATATAATTAAACGAATTATTTTATCAAAAAAGATAAAATTTCAATTTACAACAATTGTCACATCAAAATTCTCTCCATCTATATCCACATAAAATCAATATTTTCCTCATCATATGAATCAATAATTAATTATTCACAAATAATATTACGTAATCACAATATCGACAACCGTGTAGCTCGGTTCAGGAAGAGGGCTTTCCAATAAGAATTTCTCCTCATCGGCGCGCAATTAGGTGACCAAACCTCTCCTTAAACAGAACTTTCTGACATTGCCAATAATGTTATCTAATAATATTATTGAGATAATATGAATTATTGCTTCCGATAATGAAAATCTTGTGTAATGACAATTATTCAAACAACAACAATATAAAATATCAACGCAAACAATTATTAAATTAATAAAATATCGAATAAGAATTATCATAACTATTATTGAGTAAAGGCCTTCGTAAGAATCAATAATTGGTGCAATACTGAGTGTCTTCTTGTTTTAAACCGCGAGTATTTTTAATAAGATAATTCAGAATAACAACTTCTTGGCAGATTATTTTTAAACAACTTATATTTTTCGTTTTCTTCATCCAATCGCTTTCCGTTATGGGGCCCACAAAAGATCGCCGTCAAGAAGAATATTTCCGGCAAAGTGAAGAATATTCCACGACCAAACGAATATTCCCCGACAACAATGAATATTTTATAACCACTTACTTATTTTGAAATATTTGCATTATTTTACCCATAACTATCCACATTAATCAAATCAACCCTTACTATTTCAAAATAATAAATAGAGAAAATTAAATTTTATTAATAATAAGTTGGGGTCTTACGGTGATGCAAAGATGAATATTTGATTAAAGATGTATATTGATTGTTATTAGAGGATAAAATATTGATGATGAACTTTTAAATCCCTAGAAGATAGTAGAATTCTTTCTACTTGACTCTTCTAATAGTTTGCTTATTCCACTGCGGTTGTTAATCTAAAACTTGTTGTCTATTATATTTTATCGATTTTTTCCTGTTGAAGACTAATAATTTGTTGTATATTATCTTAGTCATAATATTTTCTTCTTTGGGCTAGTTGAGCTTAGCCTTTCTTTGTTTCTCTTGTGAAATGAAATATCTGGGAATGGATTCAGATGGTTTTATCCTCACTATTAAAAAAAGCGTATCATTAATTGTATGAGGATTTGAGATTGACGATTGGCTTTAGTGCAAGTGGGAGATTTTAATATATCGTGTTTGATGATAAAGCATATACTTTGTAAAAATCTTATTCATTTATTAATAAAAAGTATTAATTTATTAAAAACTTTTAATTATCTACATGATGTTGTTTTTATAATATGATAAACCCATAGTTTTAAAGATGCTTTTAGAATAATGATGATGATCATTCTAATGAGATCTAAATTCTTAGAAAGCTTAAAACTAAAATAGTTCCCAATTATTCGATTACTAAATTGGGGATTAGTGAATCCGGATAGATTGATACATACGTTGCTTGCTCATTGGATGAGGATGATTGATCTCATGATCATTTGTGTGGAGACACTAAAGCAAGTATGTAGGTGCTTATTAGAGAATAAGTTCAATTGAACGTGGCTCGCTAAGGAATACCTAATGGAGTTTTACTTGTTCGTCAATAGGAATTTCGTAGTGATAGTAAGACAAGTGATCCTTGGACTTGAGATCATCATAGTATCTTGTGTATGATGAGTTATACTTTGACTTATTCCTTAAGACCCTTAGGGTATATCAAAGGGTATGTTTGGGTATAATAAGTTGTACGTGGAGATAATCTATGATCATAAAGAATCTACCACTATTAAAGAAGAGGAATGTCCTATGTGATTCGATAAATGACAACCCGAAGAGTCCTTGGTTATAAGGCGCGAATGAAATTAGAAAGTAGTTTCTAATTTGCATTATTTGGAGTTGTGCATTTAAGAGTCGAAATACATATAATTAAATAAAATAAGACTTGACATAATTCCATGTCTTATATTTAATTGGGACATTGTATGGTGGAAGGATTGAATTGTCGCAGAACTATTTACTCAAAGGTTCTTTTATGATTAATGTTGAAATCTATATTATCCTGGAAAGTCGTTGATCGCTAGGGGAGGCTTATCCCTATTGTAGAATAAATATTATTTATTTATTTAAATAAGATTAGAATTGTTCTAATTGATTTATTCACAATAGGTTTTAATATGGAGAACCTAAAGGGTCACACCATAAAAGGAAGAATAATTATTTAAGAAGTTAATGGCAAAATCGTAATAATATGTTATGTATATTTAATTTAATCTATGGTGATAGAATAAATTAAATAGCTTAATATTTATTATTTAATATTTTGAAATATTAAATATAAATTAATAAGAGGAGTCTTATTAATATTATTACAATTATTATTATTATTTTAATTTCTAAAAGAGTTTAGGAATTAATTTAATATAAGTATTCTCATTTATTCCTAATTGGATTAGGAAGGAAAATTAGTTAAAGGAGTTTAATTAATTATCCCTAATAAGATTAGGGAGCCCATTTAATTAAAAGATTTTAATTAAATAATACCTTATTTTAATAGGGTTACTTGATATCTTTATAAGAGAGAGTCTTATATCGAGATATTAAGACTACGTGATATTTCCAATGGTTGGAGAAAGACGCTCCTTTTCTATAGAGATAGAAAAACTAGGGTTTAGCCAACCACCATCATCTTGAATCCTTCTTCTTCCTTGGTGGATCACCTCAGAGGCCAAACACTTGGGTGGCTAACGTTGATCGAAGGAAGGAACCAAACCCGGTGAATTCAAGTTGAATGCGAAAGGATTTGGAGGTTAACTTCAGACTCGAGGAAGCTCGATCTTGAGGGTATGATTTTATTCTTTATCTTTTCGTTTAATTAATAATTGTGCATAAAGGGTGATCCGGGTATATGGTTTGTAAAATTTTAAAACTCTGATTTTTACACGTTTCCGCTTATTTTTGCAATTTGATTGCGTTCATGAATATTACAAACCTAACAGTGGCATCAGAGCCAAACCTTTATGCGAATTATTAATTATTTTAATTTGATATGTATATTGATATGTGTTTAGAACAATTTAATTGGGCATGATTTTGTTATATAAAATTTAATAATAATAATAATAATAATAAAACGGAATCAATTTTCGTGAAACCCGCTTTTGTAAACGGTACTGTGATTCACGTGAGGCCTGTTTGCGTTGAGTTAGTTTATTGATTCATAAGTAATCCTCCGTTTCACGTGATTCATGTTCAAGAGATTAAACGGAATAAGGGATGGACGGTTTCTTTATATATATAAACCATGTTACTGAGTTTCACGTGGACCAAGTCATCATGTATATATATAAAGTTACTGTAAGGTTAGCAGGGGAGTTCTTTTGAATCAGGAACACTTGATTTCATTTATATATATATATATATATATATATATATATTATATTTTATTATATATATATATAATATTTTTAATTATTTTATAATAAAATAAAATTTATTTTAATCTTAAAATAAAAAGTTTATTTTAATTTTAAAATAAAAGGTTTATTTTAATTATAAAATTAGATTTCATGCTAACTAATTAGAATTGGAATTGGATTCCATGATAACTAATTGGAGTTGAAATTGGATTCCATGTTTCCTTAAATAAACGAGTTTATTTAGATATGAAATAAAATTTCATATTATTATTCAAAATAAAAGAGTTTATTTGTGAATAGGAAAGAGAATCCTAATTTACTTAAATAAAGGAGTTTATTTAGATATGAAATAAGATTTCATATTATTCAAAATAAAAGAGTTTATTTGTGAATAGAAAGAGAATCAGTATTACCCAAAATAAAAGAGTTTATTTTGACTTGGAATTTGATTCCATAATTAATTGAAATAAAGGAGTTTATTTTGATTAAAGATTTTGATTAAAATAAAATAGTTTATTTTATTCAAAATTGGATAAATTAAAATAAAGGAGTTTATTTTGATTCAAAATTGAATTTTATACTAACTAAATTTGCCCATTAAATGATATCAATATATATATTGAATGTTTATTATTCATAAGATGAATGTTATTTATCGATACATATGGAGATGTGTATGATAATAAATGGGATTGATTATGGACTATTGACCAATGTGATTGGATTTTATTTTAGTTGGATACATGAATGTATGGGTTTTATTAAATGGGGTCTGCGTGCATAAATCTTCTAATTTTTCTTAATGTAAATTCTATCTCCCTCTATATATTTCCTCGAATACCGATCAAGGTTTCTATTTATTTTAAATAGTTTTGTAATAGGAATAGTTAGAATTAATTTTAAAAATTGGAGATCAAGGAGCAAGGAGCGCTTGAAGACCCGTTTGTAATGGAGCCCGGGTTTAAATGTAATAGTTATATTTAAATATTAATTCTTTGCACCCTCAGGGTTTGACCCTTTAGTTCACTTGGTGGCTCTAGTGAACCAAACTAAAATAAAAGTCCATAATCAATCCGGGTAGAATATAGTATTCTATATGTGCATGCTTATACTATATATATTATATATTATGCAAACATGTTTAGCATGTTCATTAATATAATGACGCGATTTTATATATATATGTAAATGCCGCTTAAACAAGATGAGACAAATTAATAACAAACCCCTCAATTTTTATATTAAGTCCTAAGCGCTCAAAGATATTTAGAATATCGAACGTCATTTTCTAGCATGATAAAATTAATAGAGTATTAAATATTTAATATGAGTTTGTTGTGTCACCACAAGGCAAGTATTAAGTATTTAAGATGTTAATTTATCACATTTGATGCTTATAAAGAAAATTGAACAATATTATTTTGTTGTGTCACCACAAGGATGATATTTTCTTTTTTGAATATATGGAGTGCTAGGTTTGGACTTAACTTGGATAATTTTGATTCGGATGTGCCACCACCACTGATCAAAATAATCTAAGAGGCAAAAAGAAAAGGAGTCAGATAGTTGATGTAATTGACAAAAGTTGTCTACCTATTTATTTATATATAGTTTGTTGTGTCACCACAAGGCTATATACATTTGAAATGGGATCCTTATTCTCACTAGCAAATCTTTAATTAGATTTTACGTCAACTATATAAGTGAGGGTAATATAGTTTGAAGAAAATAGTGGGAGATACCAATTTAAAATAAGACCTAATTTATTTTGGTAATTAATAAAAGAATGTATGTTAAAATATTGTTAATTACAAATTCATTTAAAGAATTTTACAATGTCTAAAATTACTATCAACGTGAAGCATATTAGATGCTAAATTAATCGTAATCAATTAAACGGATTGGTTAAGGAATTTGAGAATAGTTCTCATAGTGAAAAGCTATCTTATGTCCTTAATACGCCTATCCCTCGCAATGGTTGCGCATAATGCCTCGAAGAAGAGATTGCTACTTTTAGAAAGTGGCAAGATGATGCATGATTGCTCGAACATCATGCTCGCATCCACGAGTAATGAGCTTCGGCACAAGATGAAACTATGGATGCTCTACTATATTCCTGCACATCAAGTAGTTGATGGTGAGGAAAGTAGGATTGATAGATATCGAGATATCTAAGGAGCTCTTCCGATCTAGAATGGCCAATGGCACTATAAGATGCATAAAAAATTCTTAACATAATCAATTTGATTGATCAATTAGACAATGAGTTTTGTCGTGGATGGAGAGTTGAGCCAAGATTTGATCTCGCACTCACTCCCGAACTCCTTTCACAATTGTTGTGAATTTTTCATATAAACAAGCTAGATATCGTACTTCGTTGATTTGCTTAACATGTTGAAAATGATGAGAAGTCACTTTCCAACCAAGAAAGACCATGTCTTCTTGGTAGGGGCCAAAAGGATCTTCCGAAAAGAAGAACGATTCAAAGAAGGTATATAGAAAGGCAAAAACAAAGGATAATAAGAACAAAATCGTCACGGATAAGAAAGGAGTTTGCTTTCACCGCAATAAACATGGACATTGGAAAGAAATCATGAGAAGCACCTTGCGTTGGCTAACCAAAGAAGCTTAATGAAGTTTTGATTAAAATACAATTTTGCTCAAGATTTAAAATAAATTTTCTTTAAGTCGAGGTTCTACTTGGATATTGGATATCGACTTTGGTTATCATAAATATAGATTTATGAATGGACCAAGAAGAAGTAGAAAGCTAAACAAAGATAAATAATCTTATGTGTGAAAAATGAAGCAAAGGTTGCTACATTAGCCATAGAAACTTATAGTTTAGCAATGCCTACGGCAAGTCTATTAAGTCAATAAGTTGTTATTGTATTCCAGGTTAGCGTTGGAAACATTATTTCCATTTTATTGTTGGACAATGACATCTTTGGTATTATATTTAAGAACAATTGTTGTTCTATTTATAATAATAATGTTTTGTATAGACCTGGAATATCACTTAATGGATTTAGTATACTTGACTTACGTGAAAATAATTTTACAAATTGAACAAACTAGTATAAGAAAAGGAGATGATCATTCAAAGAGTTGAATGTGTGTATTTCTTTGAAATACAAGTGTGAATTATTTGAAAGGTTCAAAGAATTCAAAAGTGAAACAAATTGGCAAAAGTATTAGGATTCTTTGATCGGATCGAGGAAGGAATACTTCATGCAATAAGTTTCTAGATCATCTCAAATGGTTTTCTCATAATGGACGCTCTCGATACATAATAATTGATTGATGTATCCGAAAGGAAAAATCGCACCTTGTTGGACGTGGTGCGGTCCATAATGATTTTACCGATATTCCAGTATCCTTCTAGGATAATGTCCTAGAAATGGCTACATATCTACGAAAATGGTAACCTCAAAATTCGGCCCCAAGACTCCATAAAAGTCTTTGTGGAATATGTTGGGTACATAGTGAAAAAATTGATTCTCTATTTTGCAAATGATCCAATAATCTCGCAGAAAGAGGATAAAAAGATAAAGTTAAACTATTACTTAATGCTCTTAGTGGACAAGAAGATATTATATTCAAATGGAAAAAATGATAGAAGTTGGCATTCTTTTTCTACAAAAGCAAAACACAGCATGCATTATATATATATACACGGTTAGGATCAAGAGCATTCTCATTAAATAGCATTCTTTTATTAAAACTACGTCGTTTTGGAGAAACGCGGTGATATTTTTGTAAATACGCGGTGACATTGTATTTATAAAAATGCCACCGCGTCCCTCTAAAACGATATAATTTTAATAAAAGAATATTATTTAAGGAGGAATCTTCATTTAAAGAGAATAATTCTTGATCTTTATCGTATATATATATATATATATATATATATATATATATATATATATATATATCGGACAATGGGGTCATTTCTTCTTTCCTTTTTCCTATTTTTTCTGTTCATGTGTCAGACAATAATAATAATTGGGTCTTTTACAACTCAATCTAATAATTAGTAGCACATATGTAAAATTGTTTAGAGAAGAACTTGAGTTAAGTCGTAAATTTAGAGTTCTTTAATTAGTACGATGACTTCCACTCAAAACAGCATAAGGATCACGAATGTTTATTTCGGAAGCCTGGTTCGAGGTGGAAAAATTAGTCCGACGTAAGTCGGAATATACTTCACGTATATAAAAAAAAAATTGTTTATTAATTAAGAAAAACAAAAAATTAAAGAATTAATGACAAGTCTTTAATTTTCTCTTGATCATCATAATCACTTTTGAAATATTCTAGGCGACAATTGAACCAGATTAATTAATCAGTGTTCTCCACATAATCAAAATGTTTTAGACCCAATGAAACGTGGACTGAATTATAAAAGCAAAAAGCTTTTGATCACACGCATAATTTTCTAGATAGACATCTTATTTTATTTGTATATGGTCTTGTTTGGTGATAATCAATTAGTAGTCATCTACTTAATTAATATATAATCCATACATGTTAATTAAAGTCTCCTTAGCCTGCAGATGTTGATATTTAATATAACATCAATGTTTTGATTTCTTATACGCTAAACTCTTCCTTACTTAAATAAACAAATAATTAGCAACACAATAATTTTAGGGTTCATCTTATCTCTTGCTGACAGTAACCAGAATGTTGTCAAACAAAAAATATGTTCTAATTATGGACGAAAACAAATGTAAAGAAAGGAAAAACTATAACTAATGATGGTAAATTAATCTAATTTTCTAAAATTCAAGAATAATGTTAAATATAAGGAAAATGATATATAATCTCTATACGACTTTATGTATCGAATTTTTAGTTGTCAATTATGTGCGGATAAGTACTATTATTAATAATATTTTAACAATATATATGATATATTGGTCAACCTCATAATTCTACAAAATCTCATATATTAATGTATGTCGTAGTTGTAAATTGGTAGAAAATTAATGCAATTCATGGCGGGAGTAGTACTCTAAATATAATATTGTAAATAGTTGAAAAAGTTCTAACAAATTTTTAAATTTATTTTTCCTTTCTTTCTCCTTTTTTTTTTATAAATAATAAATTTCAAGCTTCAAAAGTAACCTAAAAGAAAATTCGTGATCGAACATACTGATCATTATTGAATTAAAATTTTTAGTTAAGTTCCATGACATCTATAAAATATGCATAATAGCATTCTTACAATGATTAGAATCGAAAGAAAAAGCATATAAATCAATTACGTAATCGAACTGAAATAATTTAATCGAAATATTCTAATAATTCGATTATTTTTATAATATAGTTATACCCGAAATTTATTACGATTTTCGGTTAGGTTATACACGTATTACTTTTGAGTTATTCGGGTAAACCGAATAACAAAATCAAGCAGCTCTCTTTTCTCATAACCACAAGTCCTTTTTAACTCCGTAAGCAAAATCGCTGATACAGTTAGTAATGCAAAATTACTAACAAAATAATGAATCCACCCAAAACAAAATCAAGCAGCTCTCTTTTTCTCTCTTTTGCTCTGTTCGCTTGCTCAGTTGCTTGGAAAGTCTCTGGCCCAGATTGGTTTGAATCTGTACTACTATAGCCTATAGGTACCTTGAAAACGGCGAATGCTCTGCCGAGAGAGACCTAGAAGCCGGCACCAGCGACCCCTCCGGCGACCTCAAACCAGATCCGGGCGACCCGAGAAGGATGGAGGAGGGTGCGTCGGAGATCGAGGCGGCGGCGGGGAGTGGGTATGCGCATGCCCAATCGGCGATGGGATTTTTGTAATTTACATATGTACTATCTGCAAAGATAAGAAATTGGGGAAAGGGAAGGATAGAATAGATGATGAAGATATCACTTTTCAACGCATGGTTGCTAAGGTTAGCGAATCCTGCTTCTCTTTCCATATCTCTGTATATATTTTTTGTTTGATATGATTGTACTATCCTTTTTATTGGGTGTATTAACACTTCATTCAAGTGTAAATTATTTGATTTTTTTTTTCAGATTTCTCTTTTTAAGAGGAACCCTTTAAAAGAAAAGAGTAAAATCCTTTCGGTTTGCTCTTTAGAAGCCAAATGAAGTCCGATGTGCTTGCCTGGTTGCTGATGATTTTATCAGTGATTGTTTAGTTATAATTGTTGTTCAGAATAATTTTTTTCAGTTCTGTAATTCTTTTTTCAGAAAAGGTAATTTTTGTTGGATTTATTTCAGTATTATCCGAACACCCAAAATTACAATTCGGTAATTCGGTTATTAAGTTATTTTCAAATTTTAAGTTAACATTTTTGGATAGTGAAATTATCAATAATTTGGTTTTTTATTTATACCGAATAAATTTTATTCGATTCGGTTATAATTGAATGATCACTCCTAACAATGATTGCCCTAGCCTTGCCAAGTTGTTACAGATCATATATATATATATATATATATATATATATATATATATAGTCTGGACTGACCCGAACTTGATTAAATCCGAATCCATATATTTTTTTTTGCTTTTTTTAAAAAACAACTAAAAAAATTAATATTTTATGGAATTGAATTTTTTCATAATACAATATTTTGGGTGTGTTTTGAATACTATATACAAAAAAATGGTGATACAAATGCATGCATCGTATATAAGTATTATGAAAAAAATTTCAATTCCATAATTTTTATTTATTTTTTTAGTTGTTTTAAAAAAACAAAAAAAATGTTGGATTTTTGATCCTATCCAGAAAATTGAACCTGATCCGGTCTATCTATCTATATATATATATATATATATATATATATATATATGGCAATGTATATAGAAGCTAATAATTTAGTATTATTCCAAGAGATCCTCAACAAATCAATCTATCTAGGAGTACGTATTAGCTCATGGGATCTCAGCTGCATAATTAACTGACAAAATAATCCGTTTCCAGAGCACTTTCAATCATGCAGACTTGAGCTACATAATTAAAGACTAGCTAGTCACTAGAAATATTAAATACATTTTTTGAATGATTTGAATAATTAGATTTCATATCTAAATAATTAAAGAGATTTTGGGAGCCGATTAAAATCATTGTATATCTATCTATAATTAGTGTGTGTGTGTATATATATATACTGAGAGAGGTTAAAAGCGAGCTTTAAAAAGGCGAATCAAAGATTTAACTGTCGTCTTTGGTATCTATGGTGACGGTTCGATCCGCCGCCAAAGACTACATGGCTATGGCGTGGATCGAACTGGCCGCCATAGACATAAAAGACGCGTTTCTTTGCTTTGGCATTCTTTTAAGGTTGTCTTTATAAACGGACCCGTATATATATATGATAGAGATCAAGCAAGATTCTTAAATAAGATTCTTCCTAAAATAGCATTCTTTTATTAAAATTACGTACGTTTTAGAGGGACGCGGTGGCATTTTTTTGTAAATACGCGGTGGCATTGTATTTAAATAAAAACCACCGCCCTCCTCAAAAAACATTTAATTTTAATAAAAGAATGCTATTTAAGAGAAATGTTATTTTAGCCGAGAATACTCGATCCCGATATATATATATATATATATATATATATATATACATAATGATCAGTCAGAGTCGGACCGATCAAAAACGGAATTTTTTTTTTTTTTTTTGCTTTTTTTTAAAACAACTAAAATAAATAAATAAATAATTATGGAATTGAAATTTTTTCATATCTGAGTGTTTTGGGTGTGATTTGGAGTGACGATAACAAAACAAGTATGTATAATCTGTCAGATTATACCACCACTTTTTGGTATAGGTATTCAAAACATTTAAAAACATCAGATTATGGAAAATTTCAATTCCATAAATATTAAATATTTTTTTAGTTGTTTTAAAAAAAAAAAAAAAAAAATTTTGATCAAGTTAGGACTCCGGGACCTAATCCATTATATATATATATATATATATATATATATATATATATATATATATATATATATAGTTTGACAATTAGATAGAAATATAAAAAAATTGTCTCATATATAGGGGTTTTGTATATAGTTGGTTAATTTATACTCGATTGGATATATAAGTAGTAAGGTCAAGAGATTCAAAACTAAATATGATTTGTGAATTTTGCTACCTATCTTACATATTTTATTATTATATTTATAAAAATATTAGTTCGGTTCGATTTTATATATGGTGATAAAATCTTTTAATAAGAATCCCAATGCTAGTTAATTAGTTATCATGATCACTTATAAGGTATGATTGTATATATTAATTAGCATGTAATTATGGCTATATAAGCACAAGAAGATAACATACTTAACGCACAACCGTATGTATATATGTTCCTTCACTTTATATATCATGATAATTAATTAGCAAGGATATCATTACATAATAAACAATTACCTAATTATTTAATGAAACATGATCAAGCTACTCAATTCATACCAATTGCAATAAACATCAATAAAAAGTGAATAATGTTCGTCTTTCAGTACTAAATCAATTACTTGAAGTAATTATATACTCCATCCGTCCCAGGATAAAAGTCTTTATTACTATTTTGAGTAATCCCATGTTAAATATCCACTTTCCTTTAATAACCAAACTTTTACACAATTTTTTCTATTATACCCTTAGCATTAAATATTTCATACTTTTCTTATTATAATTCTCTCTCCATATTTAATAAGTATATTTTGAATTGAAAAATTAGAAAGTCACTCTCTCACCTATTTGAAATGATTAATGAAACATTATTATGGGCAATTTTGTCATTTCATTCCTCTTTTTTAATATGCGTGAAAAATCTACCAGAACTTTTATTTTGGAGGGAGTATTTCACTATTTATAGGGTTACAATTGAGGTTAATTAGAAGCTAGTACAATTAATTCATGTTTTTTCCTCAGCCCTAGTTATCTCTCTCTTCATGTCCTAGCAATAATATGATCGCATATATATATATATATATATATATATATATATATATATATATATATATATGTGGTCTCCATCCACAAAGAATCTCATTGTTCGTGAAGAACTCCATTTTGCCACCGCCATAAGCTGACCTTCCCTAGGCCTTGGACAATTTTTTTTTTTTTTTTTTTATGTTTCGGTAGAGAGCTTGTAGCGGGTTGGCAATAAATGGATTCTTCCCCAACAACCTATTGTTTGATGCAGATATATATATATATATATATATATATATGGTTCAATAATCAATTAATAAGTAGGTATACCGTATACCCCTATTTTCCTTTGAGAAATTAATTAAAAGGAGTTTCAACATCAAAGATAGATATATTGACCCTCGTATTTTCTTTATTTCACCTTCTACAGTAACAGTAATAAATGGTGTTGAACATTGTTGAAATTAATTAACACTTATGTTGAACTTTGTTGAAATTAACACTTATTTTCGACGAAATTATTTATGATTAAATAAATTTAGTCGTAAACAAATTGTTCTCGACGGACTTTTTTCTCTAACTTAAATCTATCAAACATAACTTATTTACTTACAAAATTCCGTTGGAATTGATGTGCGCCATTTACGCCACCTTAATTTCCTACCAGCGTGAATCAAATTCTCAACAAAAATTTTCATTAGAGATAAGCTTAGTTCGACGGAATTATTCGAAGGATTTTGTCAAAATAAATTTTTATTTTTTTTTAAAAAACTTGGGATGATCGGTGAATGGTTAACTCACGGGAAGATGTCATGTCCAGTTTTTATTGGGGATATTCAAGGTACACTACTAAAGCATGGTAGGAAAGTTAGTTTCTTTGAAGCTGGTCGTAGATTCTTATACATTGATCAAAGTTACTGAGAAAAATGTATGCCGGTTCAATAGAAAGATAGAGAAAAATGGGTTGTTAGTCGTCATTTTGTTTGGACAATGAGATCTTGAAATGGCTGAACTAAGCTAAAATTTTCACCAGCAGGAAAGGAGTATAGTAAGCTTAGAGCAATAGATTACAGGAAGCCTCATAACTAGACACGTGACTTGTTCATGTTGTTTGAGTTGTCATATTGGGTCACACTGATAGTTCATCATTGTACAGATGTCAGAAAAGAATATATTTAAATAACTTGTTTTACAGATGCAAGTGATAAAACAAAAAACAAAGACAATGCACGATTATATTTGGAGGCACCGAACATAAGGTGAGAATTATGGCTCTGACTTGACAAGTCAAAACCTAAAACTCTATTTTCTCTTACCAAGCAACATGTTGAATACATTTGTAAGTGGGCAAGTGTGTTTAAGCTTTTAGATAGATATGTTTCTAACATATCTCGTTGCAGTAAGGTTGAGTAGTTACAAATTTATGGGTTCAGAAGTTATGATTGTCATGTATTCATGTAAAAGTTGACGTCAATTGTATTTTGTGAGATGTTAGCCAAGAAAGTTGTAGATATCTTGAATAGAACTTTAAAAAAATTCAAGATCTATGCTCAACGGTTATAAGGTATAGTGATGTGGAGCAGATGGAGAAAAATATAGTGATGACAATGTGCAAGCTCGAAATAATCTTCCCTCCAAGGTTCTTTGACTTGATGGATTATTTGTCTATTCATCTACCGTATGAACTTAAACTTGGAGAACTTGTGCAATATCGGTGGATGTATTCTCGTCGCCAAGAGTACGGGTATCCCTTCGAAGCAATTCACCGCGATACACGATGAGGTGGTATGAATATGGTGGTATATATCCTACTGTTGAACGCTTTTGGGCCGATACTGAGTTAGTCTCCGACTACTCATGTAGTTTATTCATTTTAAGATATATATTCTACATTTTACTTAATTATCATCTAGTTGTTTCTTTAATTCTCATTTATGTTTACTAATAGATTATATTTTAATTGTATTAACATGGTGGCGATACCGAGCAGGGTGACGATGACGAGCGAGGGGATGATGACGATAATTTTCAAACATCGGAGCAACACCGTTCGACCCCGTTCGATGATAGTGATATATAGATAGTTGTAGCTATACTTACTTATATTGTCAATTATAGTTAGACTTACTTTACGTACGTTGTACATCATTGTTAATTACGATTTTAGTTCAACTTATATTTGTAATATATGCATCATAATTTAATTTATATTTATTTTCTTTCTTAACTTAGGCACTGTTGTTGAAATATGTATTTATGTGTTATTTGGAGGATTAGTCATTTTAAGGTGTAAAAGGCACTTACATTTATATGCATGTATTATTGTTGGGAAAAACTGGCTGAAAAACAGGTACAAGTACAAATTATAGTTTAAAAACCTGGACATTATAAAACAAAAAAAATATTATTAAAAAACACTATTTTCAGTGAAATAAGTTAATTTTGACGGAATTTTCGTCAGAAATAATCTTTCCAAATACAATTAAAAACAACAAAATATTTCCGACAAAAATTTTGTCAAACCTATTATATTTTCGACGAAGTTATCCTGGACGGATGTATATTCAACTGAATTTTTGAAAGAATATGTAAGGAACCTACCTAAAAAGTTGATATGCTTAATGCATGAACCTATTGTAACTTGTAAGGAACCCCATCTTTAGTTGATAAGCTTAATGCATGATCAATGAATATGTAAAAGAACCTACCTAAAAAGTCTCGACATGCTTAACTTTGTAATCCAATTTATATAAAATGATTGAGCACTGTCGCAGCTTGATATATCAAGGGAAAATAATGTATATTATCGAGCAAATCGCACTTGCTAGCTAACTTAGCTACGTAACTTCTCCCTGTTAGTACATATATAATTAACATGCATGCATGCATGCTTATCGAAACCGATTGATCTATATATAGAAGTTGTTGAGAATACCTACCTTATTTTCTTTACTTAATCCTTTGAATTAGATTAAATGGCTTTAATTTCACCCAATATATATATATATATATATATATATATATATGGAATATGGCGATACATTGATAGTATAATTTTTAAAATTATGCGATTTCTATCGATCGAAAGAGTGATTGATTTCACGATCGTAGAAAGAATCATTTACGATTTGTGAATTTACTTCTACGATCATGAATTACTTCTACGATCGTAGAAGTCAATTATTCTACTATCTGGAGAGCTACTTCTACGATCTTAGAGTGAAATCACTTCGACGATCGTGCCAAAAAGTAATAACTTTTAAAAGCTATACTCCATTTTACCATCATTATCCATATATTATATATATATATATATATATATATATATATATATAGTGTCCTGACAAATCAGAAAATTAATCTTTTGTTTATTTTCCAACTTTTTCATAATAATTCAGAACCAAATAAAGGTATACGTAGGTTCCAGAGGCACACATCATGTATATACTTACATTTTCAGAATTTGACAAACAGGCAAACAGCAACAGATTAATTAGTATATATAATTAAAGAAGTGCTATCTGATTCATTAAACACAACAGATTTTTTCGTCACCCAGAATAATCATTTCCTTGGAATTTTCTTCAGAACTTTCAAGGACTTATCATAACTGAAGAAAATAGATCGATTAGTTTTACCTTTCCAACATTTGTTAAGAGTATATTTGAGACTTGAAAAATGATTACGAAAACAACGGAAAGAGGAGGAGTAATTATCTTAATCAACCATATCCATGGTGCTAGCAGCAGGTGGCCCACGCGTTGAGTGTGTAGTAATATAAAGATAAAATGAGAATTTTATAAAATTTAGAGGATTAAGTACTTAAGAAGATATAAAAGTTCTAAATCAAAAATGATAAAATAATAATAAAAATAAACTTATTTGGACAATGTATTTCGAAAAAATCCGAGTACATTAAAGATGGTTAAGAAAGTTTTAATAGATGTCTAAATTTCATTTCATTTCATTTTCTTTTCAATTCCCCCCCCCCCCCCCCAAATGTCATATTTTTAATAGGATATTTATTATAGGTTGGAGTCCAATTATAAGAAGAAATCTTATTTTTGATAAGAGTTTTATTTTGGAAATGTCCTATTTTGAATAAGAAGAGGAGAATTGTGGGTCCGTTATAAATATAGTATTATGTTGATTTGTTAAAATGTAGCACAATCAAAAGTCATGTAACATCTTATGAATTGAGAGAGAGTGTGAGTGAGTTTTGTGTTTGTATTTTGAGACTTTATTATCACGCGATACCTTAACACAAACTCCAAACATACCATTATACATTCTTAATTATATATATGATGGTGACCATTATATGGAACTCACACGAACTTGTATTATAATTTGGGGACTTTCTAAAAGTGGACAACAAGGTTATAGTAAAATGGGGGGATGATAAAAGAGGCCATTCGATTTTTTTTACAAAAGCAAAATAAAGCATCAACAATGGGGTCACTTCTTCTTTTCTTTCTCTGTGCATGCATGAGCATACTAGAATTATTGGGTTATATAGTGC
Organism: Panax quinquefolius; assembly: GCA_020205615.1. Lineage (NCBI taxonomy): Eukaryota > Viridiplantae > Streptophyta > Magnoliopsida > Apiales > Araliaceae > Panax > Panax quinquefolius. The sequence goes on along the minus strand of CM035162.1, from coordinate 29,691,511 downwards.
ATGATGATTTTATTTTCCGTCTGCCTTTATCACCAGATCTGAATGCTCCAACCTCTAGATTAGTCTCCGGTGGTAAAGTTAGATTGAAAACAGTTATGGAGAGTTCTTAGAATATGAGTATAGGATTCGGTTATTATGAAGTTAACTTCATGGTAAGTTAGGCATGTGATCAATCTGATCTTAATACGTGAGAAAGAAAGGTCCACGATCTCCGATATTTGTCAATTAACTAAAGTTAATTTTGTGTTAACCACTCCCATAAGTGTATGTAATACATACCAGAGATTAAGGGTGTAAACGAACCGAATCGAACCGAGTATTGAGTTGCTCAGATTTAGTTCACAAAATTTATCGAGTATAAAATATTTAAGGTTTGATTGAGGCTCATTTAGCTACCGAGTCAAACATGATTCCGAGTCGAGCCCGAGCAGTTTGAACTTTTCGAACCAATATGATCCGATATCAATAGAAAATTACAATTTGATAAGGTTCGAGTAATTTATCGAACTTTAAAATTTGTTCATATTTGACTCATTTATATTTCGAGTCAAGCTCAAATCGAACTTTTAGTCGAATGAGTACGAATCGAATCCGAACTGTTTGTTTATTTTACAGGCTTGCCAGAGACCCCTTGTATTTATAGTCGAATATTTAGGTGACAAGCTTACCTAGGGCCACCTATATTCCCTAACATATATTAATACAAAGAAAATTAGAGAACTGCACTATAAATCTTTTTTCTTCTATCCAAATCACTTTTGGAAAATTCTAGACGATAATTGAACCAGATTAGGGCTATGCACATAATTTTTTATTATTTCTACATTATATATAAATAATTAGTATATAAAATAACAGGATAAAAACAGAAGATAAAAAATAGGATTCTTTACATAAGTATACAACAAATACCCTCTCAATGCACCTATGCACCCTACAAAACTAACCCCCAAAAAAAAATAGGGTGATTTACCATATTCTATTACATTTTAAAAAAATTATAACAAAAGTGCCCTCAAAACTGTTTTACAAATCTAATATACTACCATATTTATTTATAATTTGTCATTGGTTTAAATATTTTTTAATTTAACTTCTTGAAGAAAAAATTAGTATTCAATTTATCAGATGATTAGTTAATTTATATAACCAAATCAGCTTATATATAAATATATATATATTTCTCTCATATATATATATAAATCCATTATATATGCTTATCCCTCCCTCCACCAAATATATATATATATATATATATATATATCCTCCTCCTATATCTCCTCCTCCATATATATATGTTACCCATTTGATAAGGTAACCCTCCAATTTTATTAGTTTATTATAATATCCTCCTCATCAAAAAACCTCCTCCGCACTCCCCTACGTAATTACTTTCTATTCATTGTGATATACTTAATGTAGCGATGAAATCCATTTCCTCCCCTCCCCCCTCCCCCCTCCTCCGCCTCCTTCCTCCTCCTCCCCTCCTCCTTTCCTCCGCCCCTCCTCCTCCTCCTCCTCCCGCCTCCACCTCCTCCGCCCACCTCCTCCTCCTCCTGCCTCCACCTCCTCCGGGCCTCCTCCCTCCCCACTCCTCCTCCCTCCCTCCTTCAATCAAATCATTAATAAAACCCTCCTAGATTTTATTAGTTTACTAATATACTTTTGAATGTATGTAAATTGATAATAAAAGACCAATTTAGTTTATTAGGTTATTAATTTATTTATTTTGGATACGATCGATTGGTAACATATTTCATATAGTTTCAATTTGATAAGCGTAACCAATTCATTTTTATTGATAATTATTAGTCAAAATTTGATCAATTTTGTAGGTAACCAAATCATCAAAAGTAGAATAAGTTAACTACGACAGTGGCAGCAGTGTATGTGGATGTGGACATGAGAGGAGGATGATGAACATTAGCTCCTTCATAATTTTTTTATTTTAAAATCTCATTTGATTTGAATTTTGAAACATGGATTTGAAATTGTTCATAGAGACAAGATTTGATTTTGAATTTGAATTATTAGTTATCCTGATTTTACTGAATTGTACTATTTTTGTAATAATTAATTTAAGTTTGTAATTATTTAGTTAGAATTGAATGTAGCCAAAAAAATATTAAACCAAACCACAATAGCCCAATCAACCAGCCCAAAAAAATAACAAACTCAAATGTAAAAGATTCATAGAATTTGTCATTGGAATAGGTCACGTCAAAAGTACTACAGAAGAAAAAAAATACAAAGATTCAATTTTGTAGTTATCATGTTAGTTCGTTAATCAAATTTTCTATCGAAGCCGTGAAAAAATTCAATGATCATTATCCTGTACAAGTAAGTGGATTCATCAAATTTTATTAAAATATGATCACATAAGAAAAACTGATACATTCCTAATTATCCCGAAAAATCTGATTATACTTTCAAATTAAGTTTCAATTAGTGAAGAATAGGGTGGAATAAATACAAAAAATGAATAGAAGAGGCAAAAAAAGATAATAATATGAATATGATGATAATTTTAATTAGACTCGATACTCCTAATTGTTAATATTATATTTACAATTAAAAAAGATAAAAACTTGAAAAAATAAATATTTGATGATAAATTTCACCTTAACAACTAAAGGTAGAAAACGTAATATTAAAATAGGTTATATAGGTTATTGGGTTCTCTTATTCAATCCAATTAATATTTCCATTAGATTATAAACATTATCTTATTTATTTCATTACATCATCTCTTCTACATTCTTTATAATATAAAATAGCAAATTATTCTTAAACGTATTTGATAGTTTATGGCAAATTATTTTCAAATGTATTTGGTAGTTTATATTTTAGATATATAAAAGTAAATATTAAAATATATATTCTTAAAATTTATAAATATGAACCCTTCGTAGAATGAATGGAGGAAGTATATTTTATAAAAAAAATTAAAAAATCCGACCCAATCAATCACCCAACCAGCCACAAACCATTAAATTTAAACAAAAAAAAATCTCAAATTCATTGAATTAAACACCATGTCTCGATAACAGAGAAGAAAGTATTAGGGTTTTGCGACAATCTCTAACCCCAACATACTCGATCCTCACCATGAAATCACAAACCCAAAAACCCCAATCCGCCTCTCCATTCCCTTTCGCCGTCACAAGGATCGCCGTTGCCCAGATCTGCCAATCAGTGGGCTTCAAATCTGCCCAAAACATGGCCCTTCAATCCCTAACCGACATCGCCACCAGGTACCTGCAGGCCCTGGCCACCGCCGCATCCGCCAATTCCACCAGTCGCACACAATCCAACCTCCTCGACATCATCGTCGCATTGAACAAGTGCAATCGATAAAGGGTTTTCCCGGCGGATCAAATGTGAACCAGAGATTTTACTGTTCCGGGCCTATTCTTGATATCATCAAGTTTGTAAAGTACAAAGACGAAATCCCATTTGCTAAGCCGTTGACACGACGCCGTTTAGAGGAGGGAGAGGGGTTTGTGGGTTCGGGGAGTGGAATGAGAGGGGAAAGATGGGAGGAATTATATTCCGAGGTGGTTGCCGGGAATTCAGAGATGGGTGGAAAGGAGGAGGAGAGAGAAAGGAATTTGGGTTTGGTGGGAGGGATGTTTAATAGGGGAGAAATAATAATGAGGGAGGAAAATGGGGGAAATAATAATGAGGAATTGCCATTGCCTGTAAAGAGAGGAAAAGTGAGGTTTAAGATGGGTTTTGGAGTTGGGGAGGGAAAAGAGGAGGAATGGGATTTGGTGGGGATTTGGGGAGTGGGATTTGTAAAGGAGGGAAAAGAGTTTCTGTCCAAATTTGGGGTGGAAATGAAGAAAAAAGACCTCGACATCATCGTCGCAATTGAACACTTGCATTCGATAAAGGGTTTTCCCGGCGGATCAAATATTAACCAGAGATTTTACAGTTCCGGGCCTATTCTTGATATCATCAAGTTTGTAAAGTACAAAGACGAAATCCCATTTGCTAAGCCGTTGACACGACGCCGTTTAGAGGAGGGAGAGGGGTTTGTGGGTTCGGGGAGTGGAATGGAGAGGGGGAAAGATGGGAGGAATTATATTCCGAGGTGGTTGCCGGGAATTCCAGAGATGGGTGGAAAGGAGGGAGGAGAGAGAAAGGAATTTGGGTTTGGTGGGGAGGGATGTTTAATAGGGGGAGAAATAATAATGAGGGAGGAAAATGGGGGGGAAATAATAATGAGGGAATTGCCATTGCCTGTAAAGAGAGGAAAAGTGAGGTTTAAGATGGGTTTTGGAGTTGGGGAGGGGAAAAGAGGAGGAATGGGATTTGGTGGGGATTTGGGGAGTGGGATTTGTAAGGGAGGGAAAAGAGTTTCTGTCCAAATTTGGGGTGGAAATGAAGAAAAGAAGGAGAAGGAGAAGGAGAAATCATGATTATGATCTAATATATTTTTTTTGCAAATGGAAGTTGATGGAGGAAAATTTGAGGCCCGAATTTACTGAAGGATTTGAAGAGAAAAAAGAAGATAAAAAGTGTGGGGGTAAAATTATACCAGAGCAAGAGTACCTACCTGGCTTCTAGGAAGATTGGTTTTCCTAATGAGAATTGAGAATATATTGGTCACAAAAAGAAGCTATGTGGCAAGTGATGTGATGATTTGGTTTGTTGGCCGAATTCGAATACAATTTATATATAGTTTTATCTCTATTTCTATTTATGCTCTCGTTCTGGTACAGTGGTCCTCTTATTTTATTGTTGTTGTTTATGTGGTCTTTGGTTCGATTCTTGTTGGAGATCATTGTATTGTAGCTTTTTAAATCTATCATTACTTAATATATATATATATAACCTCCGTTCCTAAAAAATTGGTTTTTGTACATGGATTAAAAATGTCATTTAATATTATCATTTAACAATTAAAATTTTATTATCACCCTTTTATGGAAAGTTAAAAACTATTAATACAAAGAAAGAATTTCTTGGGACAATAAAAGAAAGTAGGAGTGATATAAGAAAGTAAATAATTTATTCTCCTAAAAAGTTGTAAACGGCAAATAAATTGGAACAAATTTTTTTTTCTAAAACAATAATCTTTTAGGAACGAATAAAGTATATATCAGAAAGTTTCCTATGTAGGTAGTCCGCATGCGGACCATTTTTAGCAACAGACAAAATTATCATTAAAATTGTCGCCATAAGGTCTGAACCGATAGCCCAAAACCGTCGTTATAGTCAGTTTCAAAGTCCACCCGAGAGCGGACCGTCAGTAAAGGTGGTCCACCTAGGAGCGGATTGTATATATATAGGAAACAATTGTATAAATTCTAAATAAAAACGTAGAGGAGATCTTCAGATAGTAGAATGACTACTCTAAGATCGCAGAGGTAAGTAACTCTACGATCATAGACTGTGTATAATAGAGCGACTACTCTAAGATCGTAGAGTTAAGTAATTATATGATCATATACTGTGTACATTTGAGAGTCTGTACAGCTGTGTAACTCACAGTCGGATATGGTGACGATTTTTTGGGCTATAACGATGGTTGCACCCGTTGCCATAGCTATTATGCAGAGGCTAGAGAGGCAGATGGCAAATCGCCGAGAACCCAAAAAATCATCATTATAGCTTCATTTATGTAATACGTAATACAGTATATATACATATAATATATATATATATATATATATATACACACACACACACACACACACACACAAAGAGAATCAAGTGCATACCCTTTTATTTTACATACCTTGTTCGCCATCTTTTACGACGGACCGAGCGACGGTTCGGTCATCGTGTATATTAGAAAACCGTCGTCTTAACTTTTAACGACACATCGAACCGACGTCATAACATATAAATTGTTTATCCGTTCTATAGCAACGAACCAAATCGTCGCCGGGTTCGTCGCTAAAAGTGGTGAACAATGTATGTAAAATAAAGAGGTAGTCTAGATTAAAGTTTCAAGTGCAGAATAATTTGTGAGAAATCAATCATAGATCATGCTTGAAATTCTATAAGCCCAGCAATGAATAATATCTACCCCTTCTAAAAATAGGAAAACAAGACTTAGCATATTGGTCCTCAAACAGCCAGCCCACGTACAAGTTAGCATATTGGGATAAACACCTACAAGCAACACTACTAGCACAACACAACTGAAAAAAGTGAAAACCACATTCGTGCTAAAAAATTGTCAATGAAAAAGAGGATCTCACAAGGGTTTCTAAATCGTTAACCATCATTTGCAATAGGAACGATTTAGGACATAAAATCCATATTCTTTGCCCTGATTTATGCAACCTTTTTAACTATCTTGTTTTTAGTCTGCACGTGCCGATAAGTTCTCTTTGCACCAAATTTGGAATATGCTACTTTACTACATACACAAATACCATAACCACATATATTCAAGCATATAGCTACAAAAGCTTCGACACAAACAGCATAGAGCCTCTCCTTTCATAGTATTGTAACGGCAGAGAAAGGTGCCTCTCAGTTTCCACAGTTGAAACCGTGACATACAGAAAGGACTATGATGAGGATCAAAGCAATCAGAATCCCCAACACAATCAGCTTGATCTTCATATTCTGAAACCACATTTTTCTGCGGATTTGTGTACCCGCACTTCTGAAGTCCTGTGCCTGTTTCAAGCAAAACATAGTAAGATTGTTAATACTATTTGTTTCATACAAGTACAGAAAATTTTTTCCAAAATTCCTTGAGAAAAACCGTATTTACTTGGAGACACACATAACACATAATACAACTGACCTGTTGATGAAGATTCTCAGTCTTATCCACCAGAAGCTCTATCTTTTCGCCACGATCTAGAACCTAAAGTACAAAAATAAGATGAGCATGAATGTACAAGTACCTTCAAAACATATCAAAAACACCAAAGCTTTGAGAGCCTAACTCTGTTACTGGTGTTACAGATTTTAACTCTACTTGAGAAAATTAGCCAAATTCAAGTTGCACACATCAATCATTGTGTGTTAAAATCTCCATGTTTTAGTCAGCAAAAGGTAATAAAATTAAAAATTTATGATACATATATATACATACATACATACATTATGAAGAATACCAAGGAATGAGAAAAAATGATAAATTTGAAGCTGAAAAGTTACATTAGTGTGGTGAATTTTATTCAAATTTTCACTTGATATGCGTAGTTGCAATTAACTAAACCACAACACCATGTACCTTCTCAATATTCTCCATCATAACACCTTTAACTTCTGAAACCTGGGCCTTCACCTTTGCTAGCTTGCTGATCTCCTCTGGATGGTCAACACAATACTGCATATGCTCCTTCAACTTTGATCTAAAAAAAGGAAAGCATATTTTAACATCAGTTAATATAGAAACAGATAAATCTGCCCACCATTTTCATGGTCATAAGCAAACTAGAATACCCAAATTCTTTGTTGAGGCTGTTAGCAGGAGCTGTAGCACCCTTTCCACCACCATATTTTGACACAAAATCATCCTTGACACGCTCTAGAAATGCCATAGGAACCTGTCTGCCAGCTGATTCATCTGCAACCACACAATATGCTGCAAAAACAAAGAATCAACAATTCCATATAGATCTGAGACTTGCAAACTAGAAGAATAATGAAATTCTGTAATGGAAACCAAAAATCTAATATAAGAATCAGCAAATAAAGAAAAGAAAAAAGAAATCCTTATTTATTGGATAGATTTAATTTGCTTTCTGGAATTATAGCATTAACTGTGTTAAACCTTATACACATGAAATCAAGTATACAATAATGCAAATAAGACGAGTCCTTTTCAGTCGGCATACATTTCCTGAGAACATATTCACTATATGTACAAGTTCTCCCCTTCTTTCATTTCTGTAGGACCTTAGAAGGCTTTTCCCTTTTCCTCATATCTGTAAGTGATCATTGTTCCAATACACCCAAAATGTAGACAAGGACTAGGAAGATTTAAATCTTATAGCAAAAGTAGAATTTGTGTATAATATTGGTAAGCGTATATGACGTGTTCAAATTTTCAAAAAACTACCTGCTGCATACATACCCCAACAAGTATCTTCAGGCAACAAATAGACAAACAGCTTCCTATTGTGTTATCCTTTATTTATTTTTTTTTAAATAACTACTATATATATATATATATATATATATATATATATATGGGAAAAATGTATGTACAATATGTGTATTACATGATCGGCTATGTAATAGCAGTTTTTGGGCTATAGCGAGCAGTTTCACCCGTCGCCATAGCTATTACAGGCTATGACGACGTGGTAAACCATCGCATATAGCCCTACTGTGTAATACAATTTGTGTGTATATATATAATACATATATATATACTATTTGGGTCCCAGTGCCTCTGGCACTGTATGATGGAAATGAGATTTATCTCAAACATTGAACGGCCCAAATAATTTATTGAGTGAGCGGGAAATTCAAAATTATTTATATTTTATTAGATATATATATATATATATATATATATATATATATATATCCAATATACTTTGTAGATATATCTAGATGAGAAGATCTTGTTAGATGTCTATAACTTGCAGATACTATATTGGAAATGGGCAATGTTAGGAACATTCAACAACAATAGCTATGCCATAAACTTGGGGTTAGATGGAAACAACAACTACAAGTCCCCACCACCATATTAATACGTAAGTAACATAAATGTCAGCAACCCCATATTAAAAGTTAAAACTGCCAAATGCCATCAAGGGGGAATCATATATAGCAAACATTACTTATATATGTAAATTCACTAGTCATTTTTCCTTCCTCCATAAAACAAAAGTATCACGTAATAACACATGTCATTAATAGCCAAAAGGCACTTCACTAACCATCATTTATCATATATAAAAAGCACAAAGTTGTTCAAGTAATATCAAACGCTCTCTTACATGAGTGTGGGCGTAGCAATGCATAATTAAGCTACAATGTTTACAAGTAACTCAACTTTCAAATGAGAAATGACCTTCTTCTCCAAATTTTTCTCACATTCACACTACATATTTCCTAACAAATGACCCAAATATTTCATCTCTTTTGTTTACTCTTTTCTTCTTACCAATTACCATCAAGGGCTACCAGTAGTGAGATTGTATCCATTACCTACTGGAGTCCGATATGATTAAGATTCAACATTAAAGCCAGGTATAATTCAAGGTTTGATTCTGTAGCAGCCCAAGTTGTATGTTTCAGTTATTTAGTCATATCAAACAGGTGTTAGGTTGATCCAACCAATAATATCAATCTTATATAACTTACTTAGCACATCTGAAAGAATTTATAAATTCTTTCAAATAGATATATTTGTTTGACCATATATCATGGTATAGCAAATAAGTCGTAATATTAAAGAGTAGAAAAATAAAATATTAGGATTAGGCTTCAAAATGAGATAATTTTATAATTATCTAATTTAAAACCTAATACTAGAAAATAAAATTACTACCTCTGCACCAATTTAGTTGTCCCCATTTGACTTTCACGCATTTTAAGAGAGTAATGTAATTGATGTAAAAAGTTATATCCAGTATCTAAACTACTTTTATTGGACCCTACACCACACTTGTCTTTTTCTCAAAACAAGGGTACAAATGAAAATAATAGAAAAGGTTAAAAACTAAGATGACAAGGTTTTGGGGCATCAAAAAAATAAAAGCAAGGCAAGTATAATTCTTCTATTCTTTTCTTGACAAGTACTCCTCTTGTCTAGGTTTAGTTGTCCTCCTTTCCTTTTTGATAAGTCCAAAAAACAAATCCACTTAGTTTTTGATTTATTCAGAGATTCTCTATTTAGCATTACTTTTTAAAGGGGGAAAAAAACTAAATTGGGGTCCTCTAAAGACTTATCGAACTTATACACTATCATCAATGTTTCTCACCATTCTCAATTTTCTTAAAATGCGTTTAAGTCAAACAAGGACATCTATAGTTGGACGAAAGGAGTACAATTCTTTCATACTATTCATTAATTAAAATTGGAAGTCATGCACAATTGTTGAAGACCCATTTAACTTGAATACAATCTACTTATTGATAATTGAATTCAAAACCATAAATGGCCAGTGCAGCAACAATTTCAGCATGTTCCTTTTCATTTTTATGATAAAGAAACTTCAACGTTTTATCAATCCTATCACCATATCTCTATATTAACTCTTCAAATATCTCTTTTGGAAAATACCTAAGTCAGCTAAGTAAAGGGGTTGGTTCAACTATAAAATATAATAAGGCTACTGAAAAACTCCTAAGTCATAGTGTTTAACATAAGAGCCCTCGAAGTGCAAGGTATAATTAGCTAGTGGTTTGAATGACTATTTGATGTCATAGCACCAACCTCTATAGTTGTTGAGTTTCAAGTGTGCTTGCCACCTTGACATATTAATGTTATAGTATAAGTGCACCCTTTGGTGTGACATTTAATATTATACTCGTGTCGTTTAGATAATGCACTTAGTGTGTACAAGCTTTATTGTTATCCAATAGTCGACTATCTTCTTGTTTATTTTGAGCTTCTGCATGCTTTGACCATTAGAATTAACATATATTACTAGTCCCAAGACATTTTAACTCAAAGTTTAAATAAATCTTAAACATATAAAAAATATTCTTCCCTCTATCTCCAAAAGAATGACTAAAATGATAAAATATTTTGTCTTAAAAATGATGAGCAAAGTAAACAAGTCAAACTACATAAATTCTTGTATGCACTAATTTACCCTTGACCATACATCACTCACATCACAAATGGTGATTCACTTTAATTCTCTCTCTCCAAACCCAAAAGGTCAAGAGAAGAAAATTTAAACTCTCTCCTAATTTTTTGACTTAATTTGTGTGAAAATTGTCCTTTTGTCATCCTTTCGGGACAAAGGGAGTACTTAAGCTTGTATTAAGAAGTAACTTGTCGGTTAAAACTTCTTAATTTCCTCTACTTGTAGGTTCCCAAAGCTCAATCTTGCACTTAAATTTATTAGCTTAGCTTTTAGACTCACTAGCTTAGCTTATAGAATCATTTTTGCAGAAATACTTTGTTCTACTACATCCTTGGTAAGATATACAAATTACACTCCTAGTCCCATATTATTTTAAACTCTTTTTTGGAGTGTGACAGATTTTAAGACTGTCTGAAATCATATGTAGATATTATATTTTTATATGTATTTATAGATTTTAATATGTTCAAATGTTATATTTTTAATTATATTATAAATATTTTAATATATTTCTGAGTGATTTTAAAATTTGTGCATCACATTCTTATATTCGTATATATTGCCTGATTTAAGAATTTTTCATTGCTTGAAACTGAATGCTGGAAATTAACAACTTCCCAATATCTTAACACTTTCAGTTTTATTTTTGTCCTAAACCACAATCTCTTTCATTACTGTCTTTCTCACTTCCACCAGAAAATTAAATGCCCAACTGATTAAGAAATTATTGTATTGAGCTATCTTAACCAGTCCCAAATCTTCATGAATCAATGTGTCAGCAAACAACAAAGGTGAAACATATAGTAACTGTATCCAAAAAGATCACTAGAACATCCAAATTAAACAGCAAAACAAATTAACCAAAGAAAAATAGCCAACAAAGTTTCTTTTAATATATTCTCTCGAAAAGAATTGTGGATGTACTCAAACTATCACTAAACTTATATTATAAGCAAAACATCCAAATATTCAGAAATATAACGGACCACTACAAATTCAATAGTGGTAGCCAAATAGTTGTACAAATTTTCTACTATTAAATACAGGCCCATTGCTACCATACGCATCCCCTGGGTCCTGAATTTGCATGTCCATTGAAATTACCGAATTGCAAATAATCATCTCCAGTTATTTGAATAAACTTTACTACATTTTCTCAGTAACTAAACCCAGCCACACCAAAAGTACCACCATATTAAAACTTAAATGAACCATCTAAATCATCCAAATCAAAGAAGATCACTCAGATACAAGCAAATAAAAGAAGAGGGACAATTCACTAGTACTTCTCATTGACTAATAAACAACACAAAGTATCAATCTCACATACAGATCAACTTATTCCATATTCCTCTTCTTTTCTCTCTTCTTTTCTCACAACTCCTCAGCAACCAAGGAAATAGGTACATTAAAAACACATAAAAACATCAAAATCATACAAAAAATCGGATATATAACAAACTAAGGACAGTCAATTCATTTAGTACATTTACTTGGTAGTAAATCGAACTCGTACCCAAAATTACAGCACATATATAAAGTGTCAGAAAACCGCATACAAATCAAAACAGATCGCCAGACTACCATAATCTCACTATTAACTTTTCTCCAAACAGACCCAAAAAAAAACCCCAATTTTTTCTTACAATTTCTTCTACTTTTTCCTCAATAACCAGATATTTATAGAAGAAAAATAAACAGAAGTAGAAGAAGAAGCACATACTGAAGCCATTATCGACGAGGTAATTGAAGGTATGGCCGTCACAGTTGTAGGTGAACTTATTGTTGGAAGAAGGAAGCTTTTGGAGGCACTGAAAGGCTATAGAATTAAAATTCCCACTGAATTCAGTGTATTCGGCAAGAATAACAGTTCCGCGAGAAACGAACGCGTAGATCAGAGACTTCTGCCCCATTTTTTCAGTCTCTGTGTTGAAGGGTTCCTTCGCAGATCTCAAATTTTGAAGAGACCGTATAGTTTTTCTCACTTCTCTTCTCTCTCCCTTGTTTTGGTACTGCTGGGGTTTCTGTTTCTAGAGAGAGAAAGGGAGAAAAAGTGTGTGAAATGTTTAAAAGGAAGGATTTGAAAATAGAGCAAAGATAAAGCAAAGCAAAGCAAAGCAAATGGAGGTTTACTTTAATGGAATACAGCTCTGCTAATTTTGTCAGCTTAAACGTAGCAGCAGCCTTAGCCTTGTCTTTTCAAATTTACTCTTTCTTTGTTTTATTCTAAATTTTGAAAATGACATAATTCCAAGAAATGCATACAAAATCATGGGTTTTGGACAAATGTTTCAAGATTTTGATTGAATAAATGGATATAAGAAATCATTTGAGAAAATTTGACTCTACTCCTTGTTAAAACAAGGTCGATTATGGATAAAATTTGGTTCAATCCTCAGTTCTCACCGAGTAAAATACTATATTATTAGTCCATGCTCATCTTTCTATTGTTCAGCTTTCTTTTCTTGATGTTTCTTTATTTTGTTAATTGCAGTCTCTATTGGCTAAAATATATTAAAATTATAAATAAATAAAAAATTACAATACAAATAAATGAAATTATAATCCTTTCAAACACAAGAACACATATTGTCATACTTAAATTTAAACAATTTATATCTTCAACCATTCACGCAGCGTAAAATAATTTATCAACAATTTTTTTTTTTCCAATTAGAGAAAGCAAACTTCTAAAAAATGATAATAATAATAATAAGAGATTAGAAAAATAAAAATAATTTTAGACCAACTTCAACTTTAACTTTGTGATTTCTAACAACAAAACCAGTTTAACATAATTTTGTAGTAGTACATAATTATTAGCTTTTTCTTTAAAAATATTCAAATATTTTGAACATAATTATTTAAATTTGTTCAACAACTAATTATTCACAAGGAACTTGTCAATTAAAGGAATCAAAATGTCAAGGGTCAACAAATATTGGTATAACTGAAATAGAAATACAATAAGGCGAGCATTAGGGTCATTAATCGGAGACTACTTCAATATTGGCCATTTTTTTTACATTGCAAAAATGAGAGATAAGTAAGCTATCTAAAACTTCTGATACAATATATTAGACCTAAAATAACTATATTTTTTATACAATATATTAGACCTATAATAACTATATTTTTTATACAATATCGACACGTAAATCTCTTTTATATGTTAATCTTATATTAGTAAATCACCAATTTATTACTCTCTCGTCTTAAAGGGATAAAAGTTACGGTGAACTTTTCGTATTAAGAAGATGAATAAAATGACAAAATTGTCATAATAATATCATTAAATATGGAGAGAGAATTAGAATAAGAAAAGTATGAGATATTTAATGTTACGGGTATAATAATAAAATATGTGTAAAAATTTAATTATTTAAAAAAAATAAATATTTAATATGTAATACTCACTCAAAATAGTAATAATAATTTTTATAATGGACCGAGGAAGGATAATTAGATTAACGACTGGGTAACCTCATGGTAACTAGTAGAAGGAATATGGTGGAACTAGTAGAAGGATATTAAATATGGTGGACTAGGTCATTGCGTAGGGACTGGGGGAGGTGAGGTTCTAGTAACTCCCATTACAAGGACAACCTTGACTAATTGACCTCAACTCAGGAAAAATATGTGCCACGTGTTTATCTCCTCATAACCCCATTGGCCCAATTATAAGAAATTAATTTGTAATAATTTATAATCGTATAAAATTAATAAAACCATTAGTATTATTTTAATAATAATTCATAATATGCGCCGTCTGTGGGAATCGAACCCACGACCACGTGGTTAAAAGGCCAAGCGCTCTACCAGCTGAGCTAAGACGGCTAGGTCTATCCTTTTCGAGAACAATCATTTTCTATTAAATTAAAAAAGGACAAAAAATCACAACACCACCATAATAAAATACTAACAATAGTGCTAAGGAACATAAACCTCTGACTAAAAAGTAGTCTAAATAATGAGATTCGTTTTTTAAAATAGAGGAAATACCTGTCTAAAAAAAATAGAAAACTTAATTTATAATGAGAAAATAAATATTTTTTAAAAAAATTATTTCATTTTGTTACTGAGTTCATAAGATTTTTTTAAATTTATATTTAAGTTACTAAGTTAGCCCTATATTAGTTATATTATGTTTATAATCCAGAATGTATAATAGGGATCATAAAAATAATGTTATGTATTTAGTTTTCTGTCCAAATTTATTTATTTTTGGACTAAAAATTTAACAAGAAAAGTAATTAAGTGTTCTGTCTATTTTTTAATTTTCTGTTAATTAAAAAGCTCAGTAACAAAGGAAATAGACAACAAACTTAAATTTTCTATTCATATTTTTTAGAACTTGCCTTAGGCTGTGTTTCATAAACTTGGAATTAAAATCACGAATGATTATGATCACGAATCTAAAAAATTATTTGATAACTAAAAGGTAAATTGTCTCTTAATGACACTATTTTATCATTTTAAAGGCTAAAATTTTATTTAACAATTTTAAATATTCAATTT
Organism: Panax quinquefolius; assembly: GCA_020205615.1. Classification (NCBI taxonomy): domain Eukaryota; kingdom Viridiplantae; phylum Streptophyta; class Magnoliopsida; order Apiales; family Araliaceae; genus Panax; species Panax quinquefolius. The sequence goes on along the minus strand of CM035162.1, from coordinate 29,676,242 downwards.
AATAAAAATGAGTGCATAATATTGTTGAATATATTTATATAAAAAATAAATTCAAAAAAATTTCATTAAGAGGTATCTCTTAATTATTAAGATTTTATTTTATGCTACCGATTAAGAGTTATTTAGAGGTAATAAAAAAAACAAACAAACATCAATGCATTCTTGGCGAATAAAGATCACTGTTCATTTAAGAAACAATTAGATGTAAACAAATTGTAAAATCACCTAATAAATGGGAAAAATCATTACTGTATTTTCCCTTACATATCATATAGAAGTGTTCTTGTATTTTATAAATAGTTTAATTAAAATTATCATTATTATAAAATTTTATGAATAAAAATAACATGTGGACTGTCAATATCGGCAGAGTTAAAAAATAGTAAAAAAGAGTGGCCAAGTCTGATTGGCGATTGCTAGTTTCAATTGCTTGCTACCCTGAGATACCTATTGCATCTCTCTCTCTCTCCCCTGTCTGAAATTCGAAGAAGAAATAAAGAGGAAAAAGAGAGTGAAGACGAAGAAGAAGAAAAGTGGCTCAACAAAAATGGAGAGTAGTGAAGAAGATGATGATTTCCCATCCATCGAATCTGTTACCCCACAATCCAAAATCGATACTTTCTATCAATCCAAGTTCGAGAAGGTAAAAAAGTTCAAGTTCATATCTTTTATTGGTTCCCAATTTCGTTTGAATGCTGCAAAATGTACTAGTCCATAGAAATGTACTTGGCTACTGTGCTTGAAATTTAAATCTCAGTTAAGTTCAATGCTGGTCTTGGATTTTTTTTCTGCGAATTTCTTGTTCAATTTGATCTGGGTTTTCTCTATTTTGTAAATCAAAGTCATGGAAGTTTTTAATTTAACTATATTGATATGGGTGTCTGTCTCCTTTTTCTTTTGATAAGCGAAAATTGAACCTTTTAGCTCCTTTATGTTGTTTCTTTACTTTTATTTGATTGCTGAGGAAAATGTTGCAAAGAAAGGAAGTTGGATATTCTCTACCCAAAATCTGTCTCTTAGTTAAGCTGTAAAGTTTATGTTTTTCTTTTTAATTTTTTTTTAAATAATCTACTAAGCTAATGTTTAGTTTGATGTGGATTTTCTCTTATTTATGGATTACTTCCATGAAAATATGCTGATTTTCACCATTGTGCAGAAAGGAAAAACTTGAATTTGTTGTTCTGCAATTAAAATATGTACTTAACTGTATATATTTATTTTTTGTTCTATACTTGAGGAATGTTGGTATCATGGGTAGCATTATAGGTTTAGGCTTTAATCTTTCAATTGAACTTTTTCGGACAAAAATCAAATTGATGGGGCACACATTTTTCAAAGGATTATCCCGCTTTTTAATTTTTCTTCGTTTCTATGTTTTGGGATGTCTGATTCAGTTTTTGAGGAAGAAATATACACACACATTAGGTCTCAGGCCAGTTTAGTTGGGGAGTCCAGTTTAGATCGCTGATTCACTGGTGGATCAGTGATTCAGTGTCGGTCCAAACAGGTAGGTTCAGCTTTCTGGTTTTAGTTAAAGGGATATTCAAGTGGGTTCAAATTTGGCGTGTTCAAACTTAAAGAGGAGGTATGAAATGTGAAGGCTTATGGATCCTTTCTAGGACCAATTATTGCTTAATGATGATGTGATACAGCCAGAGCCATTTCGATTAATATATGGTTGCATGTTTTTCTGCTTGATGTATGCATGCTAAAATTAAGATATGGAGTGTGTCTTGGAATTTTTTATTTTATTCAACATATTTGTGCATAATTTTTATTTTAGTTGATGGTTAACTTGTAACAATTCTATGGAGGAAGTTCATCCACTGTCTTTCATTTTCAAGCGTTCTTTCAGGAACAATTCCTGATACATCTCTTCTCTTTCTGATTGGTCAGTATTCCATTATTACAAGTTGAACGTGTTTATGTTTGTAGGGCATAAGAAAGATATGTTTTGAGCTTTTGGATTTAAAGGACGCAGTAGAGAACTTATGTGGGAATACACGCACAAAGTACATGGCTTTCTTGAGGTAATATAGTACTATACTTTTCTTTTTTTAATGAAAAATTGATTACAGCAAAGCTTGTGGATAATTCTGAATTCTATTCTCAAAATTTTGCACGTGTACGCATATAAGTGTGTGCATGAGGGGAGGTGTTTAAGAAGTCTTTGGGTTGTTTTCCGAGTGTTTTAATGTGCATATAGGAGGTTCTTAGAAATCTTTGAATTGTTGTATGAGTGTATCAAGGTTTCATTATAATCTTGTGGTTCACTTTGGTGGAGTATCCATATCAGTTTTCAATGTCATAATTAAACATATAGCTGTCCTAAAGCTGTAACAAAGTTGCTCTTGTGATTGTGTATTATTTATATTTTATGATGAAAGATTAATTATAAAAACTACCAACTTTATATGGAACTGATATAAAATGACTACAGTAGTTCATGGTTTCCAAGCAGTTGCAAAACCCTTGGTCCTTTGGAGGTGCAATAGAATGACTCCATATTTGTATGTATATATATATATATATATATATATATATATATATATATATCCGGATCCGGACCTTGGGATTTGGAGTAAAACGGACCAAATTTTTTTTGCTTTTTTTTTTTAAAACAACTAAAAAAAAATTAATATTTTATGGAACTGAAATTTTATCATAATACAATGTTTTGGGGGTGATTTGAATACCTATACCAAAAAATGGTGATACAGATCTGCATGCAGGTATGCATACATGTTTTGTTATACGCACTCCAAATCACGCCAAAAACTCCGTAATTATGAAAAATTCAATTCCATAAAATATTAATTTTTTTTTCGTTGTTTTAAAAAAAAAAAAAAAAAAAAAAAAAATCCGGACGGGATAAAATCCGGGCATCCGGACTGGAACCGGACTCTATATATATATTGTAAGACCCCAACTTTTATGAATAAAGATAAATTTTCTATAAATATCATTTTTGAATATTATGGAATGAATTTGAAATAATGTTATAGTTGTGGGTAATATTTATAAATTTTGCAAAGTACGCAAGTTGTTATATAATATTCGATTGGTGGGGAATATTCGTTTTAACGAGGAATATTAGCGTACTCTGGCACAATCATTGGTGGACTCCTAGCGGAATTATTATTTCGGATTGAGAAAGCGACAAAATATTTTATGAAAATAACGGCGGAAGTTTTACCGTTAAGCTGTTGAAACACCGGTGTTAAAAAAATACGATGTCTGGCGTAGTTAAAAGAGATACACTGCGGTATTGATTATTGATGCTTATATGATAAGTCACTCGGTTTTGTTTTATTGGTATTATTAATGTAATAAAATAGAAAAACTTTTATATAAAGCAGAATACTTTTATAAAGTTATTCGTTTTATTAGGCTAATAGTAAAATCTTTTTATATAAAAGCAGAATACTTTTATAAAGTTATACATTTTATTAGACAATAATTAGAATATATTATATTTTATTATGCATAGTAATTACTGCGTAGTGTTTGCATAGTAAAATCTTTTATAAAGTTATTCGTTTTATTAGATTATAAATAGAATATATTATATTTTATTTAAAAGATTTTACTTTAAATATGGACCGTCGATTAAAGTAAATCAATCTGAACTGTTCATGAGTTAGTTCTTATGATCCATTTTTCTATAAATAGAAGTTCATTCCTTCATTATTTCTTACGAATTCAATTGAAACTCTAGAGAGAAATTATAGAAGTTTATAGAAAAGTATTCGCTCCTTCCCTACTCTTATATTCAGGTTTCTTTTACGGTAAGGGATATTATTTGTTGTACTCGTTAGGGTATTCCTTCTTTCTTATTGGTGAAATTCTTTTGTTATTCTATTCTTTATTATTACATTGGAATAACTTTTGTATAATGCTGGATACCCTATACTTGGTGAAATTCTTACGTTATTCCATTATTTATTATTCGTTGGAACATCACATGCGCATGCGTTTCTGTGGGACCGGGTTCCATTCTTTATTATTCATTGGAATATATCACATGCATGCGTTTCTGTGGGACACAGTTCCGATCTTTATTATTACATTGGAATATCACATCATGCGTTTTTTTACTTGGGACACAGTTCCGATCTTTATTATTACATTGGAATAACACATGCATGGATTACATCGCATGCTGGTGATTTCTTTTGTTATTCCATTCTTTATTATACTCAGTTGGTTAAAACTTTGACTTTTATACTCCATTAAATTAGTGGAATATCCTTGATATTTGCGCTTCATCCAGTATCTTTTCATGGAAATATTCTTCTGAGCATTTTTGAATTTTACTCTATAAAGAAGTATCCTATTGACAATTTGGACGTTATTAGTTCCTGGATAAATTAATTCTTGAACTTGTTTTATTAAATTCTTATATCATTGTCATCATCCTCATGTTTATATTATGTTGAAAGTCATACGTGGCTTTGTAGTGCATAGATGGACTTGGTATGATTATGACCGAGGATTATTCGATGTAATAATCATGGTAAGTAATGTTACAAATGATGTGGTAAAAGTCCTCATTGGCCCGTAGTGCATTGATGGACAGTTGTTGGTATGATCATGACCATTAATGAATACACAAATATTCTTGGCCCGTAGTGCATGGATAATTGTGGTCGTGATACTAAAGAATATCCTTGGTCGTAGTGCAAGGGTGATTCGATGAAGTGGATTATTTATTAAACTGAGTCTCAGCGATAAAAGTCATGAAAAACCTTTTAAATCATAGAAGATAGTAGATTTTATTCTCTACTTGACTTTTCTAATGGATTACTTGTTCCGCTGCAGTTAAACTTGATGTTTGTTATATTTTATCAGTTTAACACTGTTGAAGGCTAATGATAATTTATTCTGCATTATCTTAGTCATAATATTTCTTACTGGGCTAATTGAGCTCACCCTTTCTTTTACTGTTCTCTTCAGAAAATGAGAATATAGCTGGGATGAGTCGGGGAACGGAGTGATGGACCAGATAATAGTATTAGTAGTCCTCACTATTCTGTTAAATAGTGTGACAATAAATGTAATGAGGACTTATTCTGAGAATGGATATTGTCTAGAAGACAGTATTTGTATTAAAACTCACAGCTCTCTTGTTGTATATTAAAGATTGTATTTGTTTTCTGTACCATGTATTTGGCGACTCAAAATAGGTGATGTATACCTATTTTGGGGGCGTCACATATATTATTCAAAAAGATTCTGCATTTACACATGTAATATACAAAATGGCAGGAAACTAAAAAAATGTTGCCTTCACAGCTTACAATTCAAGAAACACCCCAAAAGAACACACACATAAAGAAAATGCTCAAAGTAACTTCATGAGTTCTTATAGAGAAAGGAATTGCTACTAATTATTGATGAGAAGTTTCTTCCTTCTTTTTCCATAACAATGAATAGATGGATCCATGCTAAAAAATTTAACACTAAGTACTCCTTTACTCATTTACTCATCAAAAAATATATTTTTACATCGGATTGTTATTACCTGTTTAGTAATTGTATTTATTATCTTTGGCTTTCAAAGTTTGAGGAGTTGTAGAGAATAGATGTGTTAGCATCCTTATGCATGTTCTTAAGATGAGTAGATTGATGACCTTTTTAGGTAGAGCTTGTTAAATCTAGTTCAAGCCTTGACTGAAATGTACTCTGGGGTGCATAGCTCATCAGTGTTAAAGTGTGACCATCCTCTTGAGTCTTAACCTTGTCGATAGGTTCTTGTGCGCATAAGTATTCACCTGGGGCAGTTTTTGTGCGCTTGGTGATCTCAAAATTACGTTATTATCTTTTAATAGGTAAGACTAGCCGTAATTGTGGGGATAGAGACCTTGTGGTTCTTCCTAAAGTCCTATGCTATTTCATCCATTCCATTGAATAGGTGACAGCCTCCTCCTCTTGGTCAATTGTGAGCCTTTTGAGTTCCTTTTGTTCTACATGAATCATCCCTTATATATATAATGTGAATTTTTTTCATCTTCAAGTAAAATTACTGGCGAGAGGAAAAACATACATTTGAAGAATTGAAAATAAGTGATAATTATTTCTCATTAATTGACCTCTTTTGCCTCTTATATGCTTTATATGACGGTAATTTTTGCAGACTTAGGTGATATGCAATACAGATGACTTGAGATTTTCACAAGATTTTGAATTCCAGTGATTTAATATATTAACTTCAATACCTGATTATACACTCATTGTAGGTTATCAGAAGAGGTTGTAGAAATGGAGCATGAGTTGAATGAACTGCAAAAGCAAATTTCTGGTCAAGGAATTCTTGTTCAGGATTTGATGAGTGGTGTATGTCATGAGTTGGAAGAGTGGACAAAGGCTAATAGAGGCATCCTTGAAGCTGAAGAAAATCCTAAAAAATCTGATATTGAAGTTCCCTTTCAAAGTGAAGCAGAAGATCAAAGGTCAATATTTTTGGAGAATATTGATGTTCTTCTGGCTGAGCACAAAGTTGAAGTAGCAGTAGAGGTGATTAGTGCAGAAGAAAAAAGTAATCCTGAGCTGAAAGGCTTGGGAGATACATCATCTACTGAACCATCATCTTACAAGTCTGCTTTTCTGAAAAGAAAGGCAATTCTTGAGAATCAACTAGTTGAGATCACGGAACAACCTTCAGTTGGTATTACTGAACTGAACTAAAGGCTTTATCTGGTTTGATAAAGCTTGGAAAAGGTTCATTGGCTCATCAACTACTGCTGAAATCATATGGGTCCCGCCTTCAAAGAAGTGTTGAGGCATTTCTTCCATTGTGTCCTTGTTACCCCGGAACATATCCAGCCACCTTGTCTAATCTTGTGTTCTCTGCAATCTCATTGACAACAAAAGAATCTGTTCTGATGTTTGGCGACAATCCTGTTTACAGCAGTAGAATTGTTCAATGGGCAGAATGGGAGGTTGAAACTTTTGTAAGGTTGGTTAAGGAAAATGCACCCTCTTCTGAGACAGTATTTGCTTTATGTGTAGCTAGCATTTGTGTTCAGGCCAGTCTTAACCACTGTTCTGATTTGGAGTCGCAAGGCGTAAAATTGTCAGAGTTGCTTCTAGTTCTCTTGCATCCATACATTGAAGAGGTTCTAGAATTGAATTTTAGACGGGCTAGAAAAGTTGTTCTCGACCTTGCTGGAAATGATGAGAGCTTGCCATTGTCACCTCGCTTGGCATCTCCACTGTCTATTTTTGCGGCATCATCCAATAATGTGTTTGTTGACAGCGGAATGCGGTTCATTTTCAGTGTCAAAGTGAGTTGATTTTTTCTATTGCTGATTTTTGGGAAAGTTATTGTTGAATTCTAGACCTGCGTAAGCTTGTAGCTTTTATAATTTTCATGCCAAGTACAAATTGAAAATGGATAATTGAAACTTAGTAGTTCATGGGCCCCATAGTAAATATTTCAGAAGTACTAGTATTTTAGAAAAAGTACTTAGGACTAATGCTCTGTTCTACCCAGACGCAAACAACTTGGGGATTTAATTGGGTGTCAAACAGCTTGCCCAAGGTGGATATATGTGGAACACAAACAGCCACCATTAGACATAAAATTTAGATGACTGCTTTACATTAATATATATGTTTCATAATGGGTCTCAGGGTCTTTAAACAAGTTTTAGTTGTAATATAACAAGAAATATTCTTTGCAGGATATAGTGGAGCAGCTGACCCGCCTAACCATTGTACATTTTGGAGGAAGCACATTGATTAGAATCTCGCAGCTATTTGATAAGTACGTTGATGCTCTGATTAAAGCTTTACCCGGCCCCTCTGAAGATGACGGTCTAACAGAGCTGAGAGATGCTGTACCTTTTAGGGCTGAAACAGATTCCCAACAGCTTGCGTTGTTGGGAACTGCATTTACCGTTGCAGATGAGCTACTGCCAATGGTTGTATCAAGAATTTGGAGCGTGTTGAATGAACTCATGGAAGCAGAAAATGCATTTGGTAAAACAATTGTTCCTCCAAGCAATAGCATAGATTTCAAGGAATGGAGACGCCATATTCAACGCTCGTTGGACAAGCTGAGAGATCATTTTTGTCGACAATATGTTTTGAATTTCATTTATTCCAGAGATGGTGAAACACGACTAGATGCACAAATTTATTTAAACGGAGGAGGAAATGATCTGATATGGGATTCTGACCCTCTGCCTTCATTGCCGTTCCAGGTTAATTTTTTTCCATTGCTGAAACTGTCCTTGTCTATGGATATTATACTTTGATGCATGCTGAACAAATTTGTGTTTTTTTGTTGTTAGAGTTGAATTTGGAGCTGAATTGTATTTCATGTTTCGTTTGTTATTTTCTTTAACTTAACTTGTGTCATCCAGTTCTTATTGTTTACTGATAATATATTTTTTGACCATAATATATGAATCTTCATACTTGTCCATTTGCTACTTGTCATGCTTTTTCAAACTACTTTGTAAGCTGGTTAGTTTGTTGGATCTCATGCGAATATTGTTTCTATATTTCCTTAATTTCTTTCTTTTATTACGTATACCACGTTTAGTTGTGGATACCTCTTTTGTGTGCGAGTGTTTTGCTCTAATTGCAATCAAAGCTGCACGAGCTACTGTTCTGTTTATAAAGTGTTTCCAAAGAGGCCAACAGTGATTTATTTCAGTGTTCCAAAAATCCCCACTTGGGTCCTATTAATCCCCGCCTAGCTCCAGTCCTCTATTGCCTCGATTTGGCTGCATGCTCAGGCCCCTAGGCAAAATTGGACCTCTACTTTGGAGCTCTACAATACTTAAAATGAATTTGTTAAACATTAAAAAAAATAGTAATATTTCATGTAAAATTAAAAAAAATTACATCTAATATATGCTTTGTATGGTATAACTAGTATGTACAGTAGAAAATTAAATAAATGAGACTGCTTAAAAAAATGTATAGTCCGCCTAGGGAAACGCAGAGACACCACACCGCCTAGGCAGCCTAGGCTAGGTGTCCCCTCCGCCGCCTAGGTCCGTTTAACGAATTTTAGAACACTGATTTATTTTCCTCTTACTCCAAACTCATTCATTTAGTAAGCGAGTTGAGGTTTGACCCAAATTTAGATCTCCCATAATAAATTAGCTGTGCTTGACTTAAACATACCAAAGCTCGACTTGGATATGATCTTTTTTAAGCTTCTCAATTGTATAAATATATTTTGTAATGTTTATATAAAATGTAAAACATTGCATAAACAATGATTTTGTAATTACATCTATTATATAAAGACGGAGCAGGGTTTGGTCTCTCACCCTGAAAAATAGTTCATTCACTCATGTTTTAAGTTTAAAAATGAAATAATAACTGCCCACTACTTGCTCTCTCAGACTCTCACTCATCCCCTTTTTTCTCATCCCTGTTTTTTCTCGAGTTCCTTTACCCTTCTTTTATGATTCTACTTTTTGCTATTTCATAATAAATTGGTAAGTAATTTCTTTCAACCTAATAACTAACTTACCCACTAGTTATAAGTTATCCCACCATTTCTTGATTTTTCTATTTTCTATTAATTAGCGTATATAAGAATGTGTGCCAAACAAACTAGTTTGAATAAAATATTAAGCTATTTTCATGTTGGTTAGTTTTACTCTGACTGATAAACATATTTTAATTTGATTATACTTTTTATTACTTTTACTTGTAATTTTATCAGCACGTTTATTAGTAAACATACATTTGTAGAAGTTTTATGCTAGAAATGCTGACCTTCTCAGATAATGTCTGTAGAGAATTTTTACTTTTCTAAGTAGTGCTAGTGAATAAATCTCAAGCTCTGTTCGGTTTCATTTATTTATAAAATGAGCCCGCTTGAACACAATTGTAGACTCAATTACTTGAATAAGAGTGAGCTTGGTTTGACTCATTTCACTTACAGCCATGCTAAAACCTTTGAATATTGTTCTCATTAGTTTTTATGGATCAGAAAATATTACATTTTCCCTTCTTAGATATGTTTCTGAACTAAACTTTGTTGCTCTTTTTCTTTTCCTACCAAAAATTATTTTATGCTGACAATAGTTCTGGTGTTCCTGCAGGCATTATTTGGAAAGCTGCAACAGTTAGCAACTGTGGCCGGAGATGTGTTACTTGGGAAAGAAAAAATACAGAAAATCTTGCTTGCCAGGCTTACAGAGACAGTGGTTATCTGGTTATCTGATGAAAACGAGTTCTGGGGCATTTTAGAGGATGATTCTGCCCGTCTTCAGTCACTTGGGTTGCAACAGGTATTTTTCTCTATGTCCAAGTTGTTTAATATTTCATAAAGCTGCAATAGAAGGACAAAACAATTTCTTAATTATTTAGAATATAAGTGAAGAGCAAAACCAAAACCATTTAACAAGAATTAGAAGGAAAGATAGTCTTCAAAACTTTAACCTTAAGCAGAACACCTATAACCTGTACAGACCAGCGAGTTGGACACGGCTATCCTTGAATTGAAGCATAAAACCAGCCTATAAGTGCTATTTGATTTTTAGACCTCGTGGGATTATTTTTTTTCCAATTTCCAACCATTAAAGGTTTTCTGCACTTGTTATGGCAACCATTAACACTTGGTAAGTTATGTGGGACCATGTTAAAGGTAGCCATCTCTCTTTTAATTTTTATATTTGATTATATTTCCCTTGGTTGCAAAAATTACCAAGTTTGTGCCTCTTGCATGCAATACTTATTCATTCTATGCTCCCTTGCACCAATTTACATAGTTGCTTTATTTTCTTACCTTCATAATCATTGTTGACCGAAGCTTGTAGTTTTTCCACACTTCAGATATTTAGAATTTCCTCTCCATCGATTTTCTTCTTTAATAGACCCCATCCTTTATCACAAATACCCAAGTCCCAACTTTGAGGCAATGATACTTAAAGTTTGTGTGTATATATTATATAGAATAAAGTTTGCGTGTAAATAATATATAGCATAACCTTTCTACAAGGATGTAATAGTTTCAGCTTTGTATCACAAACTTACTGACTCACACTCGAGCCTTTTTTCTCACTGGCTGCTCAAACTGGTACCATCTATCTAGGGCTCCAAGAATATAACATACTAAGAATGGTTGTTTTCTTCCGTAAATTAGTTCCGATTTTTTGTATAAGAACAAATTAATTAGAAGAAGGTTACAAGGGGAGTGATACCCATGTTATACAACTGAAATATAATTCATCTGTTATTAAATTTCTTGTCTTTGACTAAATTACATTCAGAAGCATATTCATTTGCTTAAGTACGTACCATGTATATATTGCTTGATGGCCCTTCTCTATCCATTGAACTGTTATTCAACTTCCTTGCAGTTAATTCTTGATATGCATTTTACTGTGGAGATTGCACGTTTTGCTGGTTACCCATCCAGACATGTGCATCAGATAGCATCATCAATAATTGCTCGTGCAATCAGGACATTCTCTGCTAGAGGCATAGAACCACAAAGGTACCTCAAACACATTTTATTAGGAAGTGCTTAGACGTCCCTAAATGTATTTGACCATTGCATAATTTATAGATAGAGCTCAAGTCAGTCATTAGACTGTTGTATTGACTTATTATGAATGTCACCGACCAGGCGATCATTATCCTTTACAGTTTACATTCATAATGCGTCAAACAGAATGCCATCCAATACGTGGGATGAGCTCAACTGTAAAATTGGAAACTGCATGGAGGCAATTTTAGGGACGTTATAGATGTATAAAGTTGATTTTATCTACAAATATAATGTTCTTTCTGGCTGCAACTAAGAACTGTTATATTTTATAGTACGCTACCTGAGGATGAATGGTTTGTGGAAGCTGCAAAGGCTGCAATAAACAAGCTTCTGTTAGGGGCATCAGGATCAGATACGTCAGAAATTGACGAAGAGCATATCAGAATGGACGATGAGGTCATCTCAGATTCTGATGACTCTCCCTCATCTTTGTCATCGGTAGATTCTTTCGAGTCCTTCGCTTCGGCAACTGCAGCTGATCTAGAAAGCCCCATCTACCTGACAGATTCCGAGTCCTGAAACGACCCGAGAGACTGAAGCAGCATGGTAATGACCTTGAGGAAGATTTAACTGCACTAATGTAAATCTTAAAATCTCATATTTAGGTTAGGAAAGTAAGGCAGATATAGTCGAGGAAGAGCGTTAATCAATTTCTTAGTGGTTCATTTATAAATGTACTGTTGTATTAGTGTTATTGTTTGAACTTATATTGTAATTCTGTTGTGTAGAACAAATTTAAGAAGCTGATGAAGGGAATAATTCTTAACGAATGTGATTATGGTGAATTGGATCACCTCTATGAAAATGAGTTTGTTAGTAAAATTTTGTGGTATCCCTTTTGCTACTTTAGAGTTGATGAAATACTTTAACAATTACTAGGTCTAATGTGATGCCTGTGGAATGTTGCTCTATTTTGATGCAGTGTTTTACACTGATATTCAATTCATACATATAAGTTATTTATATATATATATATATATAACTTAATTCTTTTTTTAGAATTGATATGAAGCTTCTAGCCATTTTCCATTACTTTTCAGTCTATATAAAAAGGAATTGATGTTTTACTAGTAAAATATTAGTTTTACAAGGTTTTTTTCACAAGTGGGATCTACTCTTATAAAAAATATTTTGTGAAATTAATTTTTCGCTTGTGAAAATATCACTACTATCTATATATATATATATATATATATATATATATATATATATACACACAGGATCTGTCCAGCACTCAGGACGAGGTCCTAAAATCTGGACGGATTTTTTTTTTTTAAACAACTAAAAAAAATAAAAATTATAAATGGAATTTTACATAATAAAGTGTTTTGGGTGTGTTTTGGATACTTATACCAAAAAATGTATATACAGATTTGCATGACATGTTTTGGTATAAAGATTCAAATCACACCCAAAACATCTGATATGTAAAATTGATTCCATAATTTTATTTTTTTAGTTGTTTCAAAAAAAAAACAAAAAAATAAAAAAAAATGGTCAAGTATTTTATAGAGTCCGGATCCTCGATTTGGATCGAACGAACTATATATATATATATATATATATATATATATATATATGAGTCAGGATCTTAAGCTCACCCTTATCTAACTCACCGAAAGCTCACTCCTTTAATGACGGTTGAGTCAGCACTGACGTCGTCTATACTTTTAGTGACAGACAAATATAAGCGTCGCTAAAAGTATAGGAGACAGATTTGTATGATCGAAACCGTCAGCCCGTCCGCGCTAAAAGGGGTGAGCTCGGGTGAGTTGGATAAGAAGTGAGCTTAAGATCCGAATCGTATGGTGTATATATATATATATATATATATATATATATATATATATATATAAGATGAGGATCAGTCATACCACTTATCTTCTTCGTCCAAATCGCTCACCCCTTTAGCGATTTATTTTGGTTATATAATCGTAAATCAAAAGTACTTTAGCGACGCTATATATGTTGTCCATCGTTAAAAGTATGAGCGACGATTGTATGATCAAAGCCCATTTGCTAAAAGGGGTGGCACGGGTGAGTAAAGATAAAGGATGACTTGATCTGCATCGATATATATATATATATACATTTCATTTTAGGCTGTTTTATTGAGCTCACCTGAAATTTCCTTCGCCTTTTTTTTATAAAAAAACATAACTAATAAAAATGTATAATAATTTTGGAATTGAAAGTTTTTCTAATAAAAAGCTGCTTTTGGTGTGATTTGGAGTGCATATAACAAAACAGTGTTATGCATGAATTTGCACAACATTGTTTTGTTATATATACTCAAATCACACCCAAAATTTTAAAAAACTTTTAATTCTAAAAATTATTATACATTTTTTATTAGTTATTTTTTTAAAAAAAACGCGAGGATAAGCTCGGAATGAGCTCAATAAGGGTGAGCCTAAGATCATTGCTATATATATATATATACAGACGGATCAAGTAGAATTTCTTAAGTAGTAGAGAACTCTCTTAAATAATGAACTTTATCAAAAAGCAGCGTAGTTTTGATAAGCAGCATGATGGCATTTTGTAAATACCATGCCACCGCGTATTTACTAAAAAATACCACCGCGTCTTATCAAAACTACGTCGTTTTGATAAAATTCTATTATTTAAGGCATTCGCTATTTAAAAATTCTACTGATCCTTTATCATATATATATATATATATATATATATATATATATATAATTCACTTCTTACTAGTTATAGTTGACTACTAATCTTCTTTATCTCTCTAACTAAAATTTTACCATTTACCATTGAAAATATCTTCCATCACATTCTTAAAATAAGGTGGAGCGAGACAATTGACTCATAAAATTTCTCATTACTCATAAAATTAAAAATCAAATAAAACTTTTAAGTTCTCTTGAGTTTGTGATGGAAAAAAATGTAAAAATGTAAGAGAAATTTTTATAAAATTATTACTTTTGCTAGTAAAAATATCAAATTTTAAAAGTAAAATATAGTTAGTTACCAAAAAAGGGAATAAAGGAGAGAAAGAAAAGAAGAAAAGAAAATATCCAAAATAGGAAAAGAAAACTAACGGGGCGCGGGAAACACAGTGGGGGTTATAAAAAGTTAGGGTTTTGAGGAATCATCAATCCAAATCCATGGCCGATAATGGAGGTCCGGAGATGGGAACCGTTGGGAGCATCTATCTGACCCGTGGGGATTCGGCGGTGGATCTTGCTGGCCAAGTCCATCAGCTACCATGCTGTATCAAGTATAATGGACCTTGCTCTGTTTCTCAGTACTTCAAGCCCAAATCCACTGGTAATAATTCTCTCTTTCTTTCCCTCTCCATATATATGAATGTATGTGTATACGTGTCTGTGTTTATGTATACGTTATATTCCTTTTTTTTCTAACAAAAGTAGTCCCATTTGCAAAAATTTACAAACTTTAATGATATACTTTTATTCCTAATTCATTAGGATTTATTTACTAGTGCGCATGATAATGAAGTTGTGATGGTAAATTCGAGGATATTGTCTCATTTTATACTACTACATATAAAAAAATGGAATTTTTTTTTTTATAAAAAAAATGACCCTTTTTGTGGAACTGGGGGAGAATCTAATATATGTTGTTTTCACAAATATTTGTAGAAATGAGGTTGATGGTCTAAATGTGAATGAAGCTTACTTCAGAGGAAGGAAGTTGCAAGGCACAACCATTTTGCTTCCCCAAGGCTATTCTGGTAAATACCCTTCAGACCTTCCTCAATTTCTCCAAATATTATTCATACCCTATGTATTATGTTCATCAACATTTTATTTATGTCAATACAATATAATTAGGAACCGGTATATAGTATATACAACAATAAGAACCTTATATTGAAAATCAATTCAGCAGGGGTTTGCTTAGATTGCTTTATTTTTATTTGATGAGTAATAGTTTTCACTCATCAAATATTTGAAAATATGGAGTATTTTGACATATGAAAGAATGGGTGTGGGTGTGATGTTTCAGTTGGCCTAGTGCGTTTCATGTAAATCTTGGAAGTACATATCTGATTTCCCAACTCTATCAGAGTATCATGTTTTCTTTCCTTTTGTTCAGATACATGGTTCATTATACGGTTCTGGGAGGATCTATGGATAGCTTAAATTCCTTAATATCACTTTTCCTTGTACTACTGTATTTACCTTATTCACGATTCTCCTATTTTTTTCTGAAGAAATATAAATACTATAACAACATTACATCATAACAGGAGGCAGGTAACATCGCAACCTGAGTGGGAGTAGGAGTTAAACCCTTGATATCTGGCTTCCCCCCATCTCAGGGAATGTATGTCTATTCCCATATTTCTAGATTCAGTCAGTTTTGATGCAAGTCTAGTTTGTGCTTTTTCTTTAGGTATCTTAATTATAAGGTGGGAGAAACGTTCCCAGTGGCACTTCTTTTTTAACGCATGCTTCTTTCCATCCCTTTCTTATAAGAAAGTTTATTTTGTTTCCTAATCTTCTAGATCTTAATAATCCAGCTTGTTCAATTTCTTTATTTTCAGTCTTTCCTTTGGCAAAGTTATTTAGAAATCCAAAGTCCTTCTAAGGTCGTGGAATTTGTATATAGTCTATGGATCTCAATAGAAGACTCAGTTGCAATGATCTAATACAAGCTAGGAGAGTACCATATAAGGCTTAATCCCCCCCTGACAGATGTGTCATGCAGGTATCATGATGAGACTCGTGATTTCCTTCATTTTCACTGTCCTATTGGTTGGGGTTTAGGGTGCAGTCTATATAAGATATTTGGCGAGTGCTGAGTTCACCTTCTAATGAATATTGCTTTTGACTAGTTTCATGGATGTCGAAAGAAGCAAGGGTCACACACTTTCTGTTAGATAGTTGACAGAGGAAGGTATTCGGTTCAAAAGAGATACAGCATTGCTGTGCACTGTATTGGTTGGAGAAGAATATTAGAACTATCCATGATCAGTATCTTCCTAGTCATCTCTTTTACAAGGATTTGTTTCTGTGACTTCTCTTTGGCTACATGCTAACATGGCACTCACCGGAATGAATTTTTGGATGTCAGGTTGGACTTGGATGCTCTCTTCTTTTGTCCATAAAATTTGTCTCCAGAATTTATGCAAAAAACTTGAAGACTGAAATCCTAACCAAAAGATGAGCTATTCACCTCTACTAATATTCTAAAACAAGTGCTATTATTGCATTGACTTTGGTAATCTGCTGAATATATCTGAGTTGAGCTATTATTCTGGAAGGGAATGGAGCATTTCATTCAGTTAACTAAGCCTTGAAGGGATAGAAGAGATTCATAAACCTTCTTTTGGATTCTGAAAGTGATGTCTAGTATTGGGTTGTTGATATTTTGAAATATGAGCGTCAGAAAGTATGATATCACTTGATTTGATGTGTCATTGAGATCAGAAGATAAGCTCTCTGTGGAGAAATGATTGCTTGCTTATCCCGGTTCCAATTATTACAAAATCAAGAAAGTTTTGAAACCTATAAGAAAAGGTTAATGAATATAGTCGAAAGCAAGCTTGAAAGAAGGGATAAATAACAATATGACATAATCTGATACTTGAAAAATCTTGGTTGACTGGTGGGATTAGAGTTGTCCTGGACATATGTAAACCATTCGGCTGATTTACTAGAAATATAGTTATAGATATAACAAAAAGTTTCATTAGTATGAACTAGTGTGGGACTTGCTGTTCATGAAGTCAAGGATCTAGGCAATGCTAACTCAGCTATGCCTTTAACCCTTCAGATCTGGTAAGGGAAGAAAGTTCTTGTGTTTGAGCTATGAATGGTTCGGCATCAGGGTGCTAATACCCTAGCTTTCATTGTGGTACGCTACATGAAAGATAGTGCATTTTAGCTCATAAGAAGTTTTATAAGCAGAGGATGGATTGTGTAACCAGCAGGAAAATGTTTCTACCCACTTATATATACCCAAGATGGTCTTGTATACTTGGTTGTATTAGTTTAAAACTTGGTGTTTGATTTACATATATTGGGGTTTGCTGCCTTGTGAATAATTTTTACCAGAAACACTACTGTATTATTAAATACTTGTATGAATGTTAAAACAAGCATAGATGCTAACAGTTGCCACGATCATCTTGCAGGTGCTGAGAATTTGTTTGCTAGGGTTTCTGATCTGTTATATGATTAAGGCCCTTAAGATCCTTGATTATGTTTATCTAAAGATTTTATTTTTTAATTCACAGGATTTGTCATAGGAAAGAAAAATCCTAGCAAGAGAAAAGCTTCTGAAAAATCTGAGGAAAGCTCAAGTAGTTGGGAGATGAATGCAAAATTTCAAAATGTAACATTATGGAATCACGACAATCTTCCCTCGCAAGATGATGCTTTCTTGCGTTCCTTTCACTGGTTTGCTGTTTCTAAAGCAGTAAGTTCCTACTTTTTATTTTTAATTTTTTTAATTTTGAGAACCAGTAAGTTTCTATTTGATAAAACACAAAACACTTGCTGCATCCAAGATGACTATATTTATTCAGTCAGATCTGAGAAAAATGCATTGATTGTAATACACACTAATAATAAATGCAGTGGATGCAACCCTTACATTTGGGTAGTGGGGATTAACTTAAAGCAGTGTGCAAATTTGCAATAACGTAAACAATATATATACACTATTTTGGCTAGTTCAAGGAATTGATGCGAGGTCTTTACTTGTTTACTTGGCACTTAAATTGTGGTTCTAGTATCGCTCCTTATCTTTTTTCTTTTTGCCAAAAGATATTCTCACGTGTGATATAAAATTTTGTTGTATACATATGAATCTAGATTCAGACTTCAGAGGGTGGGTGCTCTATCGAAATTTTGAGTTCTTATTGCTCAAATTAATTATGTTCTTTCTGCTTTGGCTATTTCTTGTCTCATTACTTGAACATCTGTTTTTCATGGATGTAGCTGCACAAGCCAGTAACTGCTGAAGATTTGGAATCTGCATCAATTACAAAAAGGATCTAGTGTAGTGGATACATTCATTGTGAAGCTATATGGAAAAACCAGGAGCTGTATTTCTAGAGGACTTGAATTAACTTGTAATGGTCCGATACATTCATTGATCAATTTAAAAAATTCTGAAGATCTGTCTTCTGTCTCTCTCTCTCTCTCTCTCTAAAAAAATGTTTTATAAAACAAATATATATATATATATATATATAGTATTATATGGAGGAATAGTAAAAGATTATATCTTTGTCATCGCATTATTTTTGTTTATACGTCCATCACAAAAAAAGAAAAGAAAAAGAAAAAAGGACGGTGATATACTTTTCTGGCTATGCAATATTATTATACCAAGTAATACCAAATGACAAAAGCTAAAACGATGGCATGAGATGGACTTTACCAAAAGGAGCATGAAGGACTTTACCCTTGAATCTTGATGATGGAATTTTGCAAAAAAATTAAGAGCATGAAAAAGAAATTAAATTTGATCTAAACTATGGTACGTTATATAAAATAAAATACTAATATAAACTCCTAATTAATAAATGTTGGTTGGTGCGAGTGTGAAGTATTGATCAACTAGATTCTGATCCTTCATCTCCTTCTATAAAAGAAGGTGCTCGTTATCTTATTCTTTATTAAAAGGTGGAAAAATCAGAGAAAAACATATTATGATTATAAGGTCATGAGTCAGTTCTTTTATTTCTTGCCTCCAATAGTTTCATATCGAGTCTATTTTTTCCAAATATAAACAAAGCTCCTCGGCCTCCAAGTACTATTTGAATTTGACAGACTTTAACCGATAGTTCATAAAATAGAATCTGATCCTCCATCTCCTGTAAAAGGAAGATGCTTAGTTAGAAGAATGACGGAAAACATATATAGCTTTCGTAAGAAAAGAAAAAGATACTCCCTCCTTTCACCTTCAGGCTTCAGCTAATAAATTAATTAATATTCTAAGGGCTAGTGGCTTATACTAAAAGATGCCTAAAAGATAAGATTTGTAGCAGTTGATCTTGCTATCCTACAAAAGCTGCAGGCATCCAAAGAGAGTTTTGGTATTTCTGATAACAAAAATGGGAGCAGGGAATTCACAAGATCAGCCTTCACATCTGCCGGCTGAAAAACACACGGAATCCTCCGAAAGCTCCGGCTACACTGAGACAAAGCCGGCAGAAGTAAAGCTCCCTGAGACGACAAGGCCGCCGGCAGAACTAAAGCTCCCTCATAACTGTGAAATCCTTTTGAAAGATGCAGATTTATTAGTCGACAAGTCCTCTACTCAAAAACTGTACGATCAGCTCTATGCTGGAGTGTTCCTGAATCAAAAGAGGAAGGCTAGTCATCTTGTGTCCAGTTATATATATATATATATATATATATATATATATGGGCTATATGCATATATATTGAAAATAATACTTGGTGATGAGGTTTAAGTTTTTTTATGTTATTCTTTTATATTATTTATTACATGGGTAATAATTACTGTTTGTGCATATAGAGTTGTTCTTTTTTTGTTTCCTTATTAATTTTGATTGTTGATGTTTATACAGAAGTATTGGATTGAAAATAAGTCAAATGCCAACTGCTTTATGTTGTATGCAAGGGATCTTTCAATCACATGGAGCGAAGACGATCGTTTCTGGCACTGGCCTTACCTAAAAGAAAGGTTTGCATTTTATCCATATATATATATATATATATATATATATATATATATATATATAAACTGACAAAAACCTTAACAGAGCTAATGCTTATATATATATATTGAACTGTATAATATATAAATTGCATGCAGCTGCGATGTGTTTGTTGATGTTGCTGAATTGCGTAACGTTTGCTGGCTAGAAGTTGATGGAAAATTTGAGGCATCAATGCTGTCACCGGGAGTATTATACGAGTTTGCATTTGTGGTGATGTTGAAAGATCCGGCGTATGGATGGGAAGTTCCGGTAAACCTTAGGCTCACTTTTCCCGACGGAAGTAAACAAGAACACAAACAAAATTTGATGGAGAAACTAAGGGGACAGTGGATAGAGATCGGCGTAGGCGAATTTATGGCATCCCAAGAAAAGCTTTGCCATGGAGAGATTGACTTCTCCCTATATGAATATGAAGGCGGGAAATGGAAGAAAGGATTAGTCATCAAAGGTGTTGCTATTAGGCCAAAAGCTTGAATAATTAAGGTTTTAATGTAACCTAAATCTCATCTTTGGAGTACTGTTCCGCTTTTAGAGCTAATATATATATATATATATAATAATAATAATAATAATAATAATAATAATAATAATTGTGGCCTTAAAATTAGGTATACATCACCCATCTTTTATACGATAACTTTACGTACATGATAATTTAAATACAACTTATTAACATAAGCGTAGGTATGCAATATTGACATAAAGCATGAGTTTAAATACAAATATCATCTACTAGATATTATACAAACTCAAACAAAAAGTCGCCATTCTGATTATTATCACATTATTTTACGAATAGTGAGGATTCTACTAATGCTATCTTCGGACCATCACTCGCTTCCCAACTTCGTCAAAATTTATATTATCATTTCAAGAAGAAACGGTGAAAGAAAGGGTGAAGCTCAATTAGCCAAGAAGAAATATTACGACTAAGATAATGCGAGAATAAATTATCAATAGTCTTCAATAATGTTAAAGCGATAAAATACAATAGACAATGGGTTTAAGCTGCGGTGAATATGCAATCCATTTAAAAAAGTCAAGTAGAAAATAAATTCTACTATCTTTTAGGTTTTAAAAGGTTTTCATCATTGTTTATAAATGAGACTCAGAACTTTAATAAATATTTCACATCATCGAATCACCCCGCACTACGGCCAGGATATTCTTTAAGTATCACGACCACAATTATTCATGCATCACGAGCCAAGAATATTTGTGTATTCATTAATGGTCATGATCATGCCAACAATCGTCCATCAATGCACTACTACGCTAATTGAGGATTTTTATCACATCATTTGTAACATTCTGATGGCCGTGACATTACCAAATAGTCTCTGGTCATAATCATACCAAGTCCATCTATGTCTACGCGCCACGTATGACTTTCAAAAATATAAACATGAGGATGATGACAATGATATAAGAATTCAATAAAACAAGTTCAAGAATTATTAACGTCCAAATTATCAACATGATATTGTTTTGTAGAGTAAAATTCAAGAATGATCGGAAGAATATTTCCATGAAAAGATCTTTGGATGAAACGCAAATATCGAGGATATTCTACTAATTTCATGGAGTATAAGTCAAAGTTTTAACCAACTGGGTATAATAAAGAATGGAATAACAAAAGAAATCACCGTAAATGCGATAGGCGCTTGCAGACGGAGTTATTCAGCAGTAATAATAAATAACGGAATTGTGTCAAAGTGAAATTCACAATCGGCTGGATGTTCAACAGAATAATAAAGATGGAACCGGATCCGGTGTAAAACACACAGATATGATATTCCAACAGAATAATAAAGAAGCGGAACCAGTCCGGTGTAAAACACACGTATATGATGTTCCGGAGAATAATAAAGAGCGGAACCAGTCGGTGTAAAACACATTGCATGAGGATGTTCCAATGCAGAATAATAATAAAGAGCGAAACCAGTGGGTGTAAAAACATATGCATGGATGTTCCAACAGAATAATAGAAGAATGTCACCAAGTATAGGGTAAACCACTTATACAAAAGTTATTCCAATGTAATAATAAGCAATGGAATAACAACAGCTTCTCTTCATGAATAAGAAGAATAACACCCCTTACATTTGGTAGGAGATTGAATCTCGCTTGAAGAAGACAGTAGTAACAAAATACTCTTCTTCTTTCTCTCTTATTCTCTATACTTTCTCTCTATAGCTTGAATGAATTCGTGAAAAATAATGAAGCCCTAGGCCTCTATTTATAGAAGATTTCTAGCTTAAGACCGCCGTGTGAAAAAAGTGGCAATTTAATTGGTTTGACGCCTCAGTAATGTGAAACGACAAGTGGTTCGGACGCTGTAATGTGAAACGACAAGTGGTTCTGGACGTCGTCGGTAAAGGTAATTACTATTAACGAAGGTAAATACTATCTATTTAAGGTAAATACTATTCACAAGGGTAATTACTTATCGACGAAGGTAATTACTATCGATTGAAGGTAAATACTATTCACAAGGGTAATTACTTATCGACGAAGGTAATTACTATCGACGAATGTAAATACTATTCACAAGGGTAATTACTATCGACGAAGGTAATTACTATCGATGGAAGGTAAATACTATTCACAAGGGTAATTACTATTGACGTAAGGTAATTACTATCGACGAAGGTAAATACTATCGTGAAGAGACTCTTAGATGATGACATATGAGCCCCCATAAAATAATCAAACTTACCACAAATCATTTTTTTTTCATCAACACATATTTAATCTTTCAACAATTATTAATCATTTATAACTTGTCGCCTCAATTATTGATTTAATACTATAACATATTATCTGAGATGATCTTTGTGACAATAATTGAATCAATAATATAAGAGATATGATGCAAGAATTACCATGAGTAATAATTGAGCATAATTGAGTGACTTCTCACGTAAGCATCGATAATCAATATTGTGTGTCTTATGAATCACGCCAGACATCAGTACTACTTTACCAACGGGTAGTTCAAGCAGCTTTTTATCTGAATAACACCTCCGTAGTTATTTTTATAAAATATTTTGTCGTTTTCTCAATCCGATAATAATTACATTCATGGGGTCCACCAATGATTGAGCCGTTATCAGACGAATATTCCCTAACAAAAAAGAATATTCCCGACCAAACGAATATTTTATAACAACTCAGATACTTTGCAAAATTTATAAATATTACCCACAACTATAACATTATATCAAATTTATTCCATAATATTCAAAATAATATTTATAGAAAAATTCATCTTTATTTATAAAAGTGAGGGTCCTATAATAATAATAATAATAATAATAATAATTATATATGTTTGGTGTAAGACTTCGAATTTTATGAAATAAAAGTATTCAATTTTTCTTATAATTACTATTCAGTAAATGGTTAAATTGAAGTTAAGGGTGATATATGAATTTTTTTCAAAATACGCAAGTGGTTATAAAATATTCATTGTTGTCGGGGAATATTCGTTTGGTCGTGGAATATTCTTTCTGTCGGGAAATATTAAATTTACCAGCAAAGCAACCGGTTATGGGCCCCATAACAGAATAACTGTCGGATGAAGAAAACGACAAAGTTTGAGTTTTTATGAATAACGGTGTAGTTGTTACCGTTAAGACTGTTGAAATACCCGATGATTAAAATCTGAATACGCGTGGTCGCACAAGAAAGACACCAGACAGACAAGATTGTTGAATTATTGATTCTTACGTGAGAAGGCACTAATCAATAATTGTTACAAAGTAATTCATTATTCAATATTTTATTTTATTGATTCAATAATTCTTTGCGTTGATATTTTATATTATTGTTGTTTCAATAATTGTCCTTTGCAGTATTTTCCATTATCGATCAATAATTCATATTATTTGAATAATATTATTAGATAGCATTATTGACAATGTCTAGAAAGTTCTCATCGAGGAGAGGTTTGGTCACCCAATCATGAGAAGGAGAAATTCTTATCGAAAGCCCTCTTTCTCGGAAGGCAGTCTGGTTGTCATAATTGTGATTCTCGTAATATTATTTGTGAATAATTAATTATTGATTTATATGATAAGAAAATATTTATTTGATGTGGATATAAATGATGGATTTATTTATGTGGTTATAAATGAAGGAATTAATGTTGAGGTATTTTATCAGTATTTTGTCGAATTGGAGGTATTAAAAGATCAAATCGGTGTTCTTACAAATTTTATTGTGTGAGTTATAATATTTAATTGACCGTTGGATCATTGTAATTTTGGATATGTTATACATATATAAGTTGAGTATATGTCCACAAATTTTGAACCGTTAAAATGAGCGATAATTTGTTATGAATTTTAAGATGTGATCGATTTAGGAAATTAGGTTATAAATAATTTTGGTGGGAAATTCTAGAATTGGTGGGCCCCACTTTTTGGTTGGTGAGAAATGTGCTCAATTGAATTTTCAAATGTGGTGGGTGGGAATAGTAGAGCAGTAAAGCCATCGTGTGAGTTAAGTGCCTTGCTTGTACTAACATTTTCCTATAAATAAAGGGCTAAGTTAGAATTGAAAATCACACCGAATTCATAAGTTTTTCTCTTTCTCTCTATATTATCGAGCGTATTTTGTGAGTATTTAGATACTTGGTGAGTTGCTATTCATCAACGCAAGTTTCCTTGTTGTAATATATCCGATATCCAATGTAAATACCGCTTTTGAGGTAAAGGATAGTAAGAGATTGTAAGGGATATTAAGGATGTTATATTCTTCATAATGATGTTATTCTTTCAAAATCATTATCTCGACATATTGGTATGGATCTTATTGTGGAATTTCTACCTTTTGAGTCGGAGTTCTTTGTGGACGCCCCCAAAATAGGTATACAACACCCATTATGAAAGTCGCCAAATACATGGTATGAAAGCAAACTACAACTTCAATAATACAATTATCGCAAAATACGACAACACATACTTGAAGTTTAAATACAAATATTGTCTTCTGATAATATCCACACTCAAATAAGTCTTCATTACAATTATTCAAACACTATTTTACGTAAATAGTGAGGACCGCTAAAACATCTTTCTAGAACCATCACTCCGCACTTAACTAATTCTCGCTATGTTCTCACATCCCGAGAAAATAGAACAAAAAAAAAAAGGGTGAGCTCAACTAGCCCAAAGAAGAATATTATGACTAAGATAATATATAACAAATTATCGTTAGTCTTCAACAGGAAAAATCGATAAAATATAATGTACAACAAGTTTTAGATCAACAACTGCAATAAAACAATGAATCCATTAGAAGAGTCAAGTAGAGAAAGAATTCTACTATCTTCTAAGATTTAAAAGTCCATCATCAATATTTTATCCATGTAACAACAATCAATATACATCTTTAATCAATATTCATCTTTTTGCACTACAAAGCCAAAGATATTCATTTGTATCTTGGGTTGGTCATGTTCATCTCAACACTTGTTCATCTTCGCACTACGGACCAAAGATATTCATCGGTTAATCATTCATCTTTACACTACAGGCCAAAGATATTCAGTAATATCATCATTTAGGACTGAGGATGATGAAAAATATTTTAAAAAAAATGAATCCAAATGAGACAGAAGGACAAATAGTAAGGATTCAGATAACGCTTTATCCAAAATCAATAATACTCATAATAACCAATTTTGAAGCAAAATTCAAGAATAAAGATCAAAACATGGATACAATCAAAGATAAGTAACCATAATAGACATCTTGGACAAAAAGAAGAAAATTTCATTTTTCTATGAATAGTCTGATTGATGAATGAATAGTCAGATACTTGAATAAAGGCCAGTATACATGAATAAGAAACCTCACACAAAAAGTTTCAAATTTGATAAAAAGTTCATACCAACATTTCAAAGATAATGATATTGAAAAAATATCATTTTAAGAAGAATATAACACCCCTTACCTCAAAATATCAAGATTTCGATTTGAATATCTCAGATAAAGGTCAAGGAAACTTGCACCGATGAATAAAAACTCACAAAGTATCTAAATACTCACAAAATACACTCAATAATCTAGAGAGAGAAAGAAAGAAAGCTTATATTTCTGGTGTGATTTTCGATTCTAACTTAGCCCTCTATTTATAGGAAAATGTTAGCAGACTTGACCAAGAACCCGATGGCTTTTACTTACATTATTCTCACCCACCATATTTGAAATAAAATTCAGCACATTTCTTCACCAACCACAAGTGGGGCCCACTCAATTCTAGAATTTTCCACCAAAATGCTAAATTCGGATACTTTAACAATTTTCGAACCAAATCACCTCTTAAAATTCATAACAAATCATACGCTCATTTTAACGGTTCAAAATTTGTTGACATATACTCAACTTATATATGTATAACATATTCAAAATTACAAAGATCCAACTACGATTAAAATTATAGCTCACTTAATATATCTCAAAAACAATGGTTTAATTTTTTAATACCTTCATTCCGACAAAAATATCGATAAAACACCTCAATATTAACTCTTTCATTTTTAACCACAATAAATATATCCAACATTTATATCCACATAAAATAAATATTTTCTTATCATATGAATCAATAATTAATTATTCACAAATAATATTACGTAATCACATTTATGACAACCAAAGCCGTTCCTCAGAAAGAGGGGCTTTCCAATAAGGATTTCTCATTCTTGGCAATTAATTAGGTGACCAAACCTCTCCTCGATGTAACTTTCTAGATATTGCCAATAATGTTATCTAATAATATTATTCCAAATAATCAATTATCGATCCGATAAAGGAGATCGCATGAAATGATTTATAATTGAAACAACAATAATATAAAATATCAATGCAACAATTATTGAATCAATAAAATAAAATATTGAGCAAGAATTCATCGTGACAATTATTGAGTAGTGCCTTCTTACGTAAGGATCAATAATTCAACAATATTGTGCAATACTGGTATGATCATGTCTGCAACAACGTATTATTTTACTTTAACCACCGGGTATTCCAACAAGTGTTAATTCAGAATAATTACGCCGTTATTCAATTTTGTCATTTTCTTCATTCGATTGTTATCCGTTATGGGGCCAATAATTGGTCATGGCTGTCATTTAATATTCCCGACGTAAAGAATATTCCACCGACAAAATGAATATTTTATAACCACTTGCTTATTTTGCAAAATTTTCACATTTCACCCATAACTAAAGTTATTATATCAAATTAATACCTTATTATTCACAATAATAAATAAAGGAAATTTGATTTTATTCATTAAAAAGTTGGGGTCTTACAGCTTCTTATTCACATATACTGACATTATTCACGATACGACACTATTATTGATATATATGACATTATTTACGATATGACATTATTTACGATACTGAGATTATGTACGAATTAATTTTAGTACTATTCACGAAAGTTACTATTCATGAGTTACTATTCACAAGTTACTATTCATGAGTTATTATTCATTTAATTACTATTCATGGGTACTATTCACTAAAAAAATTGGTTTTTTTCGACCAAATTATCGTTGATTTATGATTGTTGCTCTTGAAAATAAATGCAGTTGTTGATCATATTATTTTATTATCATATATAACATTTTTATAACCCCGATGTTGAATTTCTCTTCGACTTGAGTGTAAAGATGGGTAGATTATTGGTATGATCACGACTACGGGTTCTCTTTGACCCAAAGAAAGGCAAAGATGAATTGTGACCGATATGATCATGACCATTGAATTTACAATTGAATATTTTTAGCTTAATGCAAAGATGAATCGATCAACATGGTTATAATTATGGTTTATATAGATTTTGAAATGATTATATATTTCTTTCGAGATATGAATATATTTGGCTCAGAAGGAAAATATGAATCTGTTGAGAAATATCTTTACAGAGTAAAAAGATGAATTATTGATGAATATCTTTGGCCCGTAGTGTGTAAAGATGACTGTTGTTGAATATCTTTGGCACAGTACAAAAAAGATGAATTATTGATGAATATCTTTGCCAAGATGGCAAAAGTTGAATTGTTGAATTGGTATGATCTTGACCATGAATTTTCAATTGAATATTTTTAGCTTAAGTGCAAAGGTGAATCGATCAACATGGTTATAATTATGGTTTATATAAATTCAAATGATTATTTATTTCTTTGAGATATTAATAAATTTGGCCTGTAAGGCAAATATGAATCATTGATGAATATATTTGGCCCGTAGTACAAATATAAATCGTTGAGAAATATCTTTGGTCGTAGTGCAAAGATGAATTGTTGATGAATATCTTTGGCCCGTAGAAAAAGATGACACGTTGTTGAATATTTTTCGCTCAGAAAAAAAGATGGTCTATTGATGAATATCTTTGGCTAAGTAGTGTGACGCCCCAAAATTAGGTATACGCCACCCATCTTGGGTCGCCACTTATACGGTACATAAATTCAAATACAAACTTAATTATACATCCGCAGTGTAACATACGACAATACATAAATCGAGAGTTCTAATAGGAATATTGTCATTTAGACAATATCCATACTCAAGGAGTCCTCATTACATTTATTGTCACACTATTTAATGTAATAATGAGGACTACTAATGCTATCTTGGGACCATCACTCTTTTCCCGACTCGTCTCAAATTTATATTCTCATTTCCTAAAGAGAATAAAGTGAAAGAAAGGGTGAGCTCAACTAGCCCAAAGAAGAAATATTATAACTAAGATAATGCGTAATAAATTATCAATAGTCTTCAACAATGTTAAACCGATAAAATACAATACAAACCCGGTTTAATCTGCGCAATGAATACGCAATCCATTAAAAGAGTCAAGAGAAAATAAAGTCTACTATCTTTTAGGTTTTAAAAGGTTTTCATCAATTTTTATCACTAAGACTCGCTTTAATGAATAAACCACAATATCTAATCATCCCCGTACTACACGGCCAAGGATTTTCATCAAATTATCAATGGTCATGACTATACCGAATCACCCCTTGGCCATAATCATACCAAAAACTATCCATCATCGCATTATGTGACACCGAGGACTTTTGTCACATCATTTATATCAAGCCATGATTATACCGAAAGATCCTCGTCATAATCATACTAAGTTCATCTATGCACGTAAAGCCAAAGATAACATAATATAACATGAGGATGATGACAATGACATAATAATTCAATAAAACAAGTTCACAAATTAATTTATTCAGAACTAATAACGCCCAAATTGTCAACATGATATCGCTTTGTAGAGTAAAATTCAAGAATGCTCAAAAATATTTTCATTAAAATCTTTGGATGAAGCGCAAATATCAAGGATATTCCACTAAATTCATGGAGTATAAGTCAAAATTTTAACCAACCGAGTATAATAAATAATGAAATAACAAAAGAAATCACCATACATGCAGATTTCAGATGTATAAAAGTTATTCCAATGTAATAATAATAAATACGTAATAATAAAATCTTAACTGTGTCCAGGTAAAACACATGCATGTGATATTCCAATAATAATAAAGATGTAATAATAAAGACGGAACCAGATCCTACAGAAAGCAAAATGTGAGTGATGTTCCAACTAATAATAAAATAATAGAAGAATATCACCAAGTATAGGGATTCAGATATACAAAAGTTATTCCAATGTAATAAATAAGAATGGAATAATATAAGGATTTCACCAAGTATAGGTATTCCATATATAAAAAGTGATATAGGTATGCCACTTTTACAAAAGTTATTCCAATGTAATAATAAAGAATGGAATAATGTAAATTCTCTTCATGAATAAAAAAATAACACCCCTTACTTAGTAAGTACAACAAATAATATTCCCTACCTTAGAAGAAAGTGAATATTGAAAAGTGAAGAAGAAAATACTTTTCTTCTTTCTCTTTATAGTTTCTCTCTCAGAGTTTCAAAGAATTCGTAAAGAAATAATGAAGGAACGAGCTTTATTTATAGAAAAACCGAGGTGGCTTTGGTCTTAACGAAGGGTCAAAATGACTCTTCGTAATATCAAGAGACAACTACTATTCAAGGAAGGATAATTAACCTCGAACAATCAAGAAAGGCTTAACTCTCGTAATATCAAGGGACAACTACTATTCATGAAAGGGTAATTATTATTATCGACGAAGGTAATTACTATCGATTTAAGGTAATTACTATCAAGAAGGTAATTACTATCGACGAAGGTAAATACTATCGACGAAGGTAATTATTATTCACAAAGGTAATTACTATCGACGAAGGTAAATACTATCGACGAAGGTAAATACTATCGACGAAGATAATTACTATTCACAAAGGTAATTACTATTCACAAAGGTAATTACTATTGATGAAGGACTCTTAGATGATGACATATGCCCCCCCATAAAATAATCAAACTTACCACAAACGCCTCATAATGTACTTTTATATACATCAAGGATCGAATAAATATTACCACAAATCATTTTATTTTTAATCAACACATATTTAATCTTTCAACAATTATTAATCATTTATAACTTGTCGCCTCAATTAATAATTTAATACTATAACATATTATATGTATGATAATGTGACAATAATTGAATCAATAAATATAAGAGATGATGCAGTTAATTATCAGAAAGCAAATAATCGAGCATAATGAAGTGACTTCTCACGTAAGCATTAATAATCAATATCGTGTGCTACTATACAACCACGCCAGACATCATTTACTTTTACTACCGGGTAGTTCAACAGTTTGATGCAGAATACCTCCGCTAGTTATTTTTATAGAAAATAATTTTGTCGCTTTTCTAACTCACGACAATACTTAGTCCGCTATGGGGTCCACTAATGATTGAGAATGTCGCATTTAATATTCCCCGACAAAAAGAATATTCTCCACCAAACGTAATATTTTATAACAACTTGCTTACTTTGCAAAATTTATAAATATTACCCACAACTATAACATTATATCAAATTTATTCCATAATATTCAAAATAATATTTATAAAAAAATTCATCTTTATTTATAAAAGTCGGGTCTTACAACCTCCCTTCTTATGAAATTTCGCCTCAAATTAGTGGTAATGACATCGATATGATAAAAAGAGTGAGGATACCTTGAATACCTTTATCGTTAAAAATATTAAATTCATCTTCTAATCCGGCCAAAGATATTCATTAACAATTCATCTTGCACTACAGCCAAAGATATATAAATCAGTAAAACCAATAATGCCGAGACGCAGACTTAATAAGAATAACCACCACTTAATTATCCATGCGACTTCGCCAAGGATATTCGTGTTTTCAATTACGGCCATGATTATACCGAATAATCATTGGTCATAATCATACCAAGTCTATCAATGCACTACTACCAAAGATAACTTTTTACCACATCCATGAATTAATATTTCATTCTTTGAGACTCATTTCAATAATTAATCCATATCATCGAATCATCCCGCACTATAGCCAAGGATATTCATTAAGATCACGACCATTTAATTATCCATGCACTACTACCAAAGATAATCGTGTATTCATTAAGTATCACGACCACAAATTATCCATGCACTACTGCCAAAGATAATCGTGTATTCATTAAGATTACGACCACAAATTGTGACGCCCCCAAAATAATAGTTTACATCACCTATTACGAGTTGTCAATACATGGTATGTAAACAACTACAACTTTATTATTACAACCAGAAACTCGTGAGTTTGAATACAAATATTATCTTCTGTACAATATCTATACTCAAATAAATCCTCATCATATTTATTGATACATTATTTTACAAAAATGGTGAGGACTACTAAACAATTCTTTCTAAAACCTTCATTCCATATTCCCCACTCAGCACTCGCTATATTCTCGCCTCCCGAGAAGAAAAATGGAACAAAAAGGAAAAAGGGTGAGCTCAACTAGCCCAAGAAAGAATATTATGACTAAGATAATATACAACAAATTATCGTTAGTTTTCAACAGGAAAAATCTAATGAATACAATAGACAACAAATTTTAAATCAATATTCGCAATGAAATAATAATTCATTAGAAGAGTTAAGTAGAGAATGCAAACTACTATCTTCTATGTATGAATTTAAAAGTTCATCGCTCATCTTTTATCCCCGTAACATCAATCAATATACATCCGAATCAAATATTCATCTTTGCACTACAGCCAAAGATATTCATCATTGGTCATGTTCATCTAAACACTGCTCATCTTTGCACTACTACCAAAGATATTCTTCAGAAATCATTCATCTTTGCACTACAAACAGCCAAAGATATTCCATAATATCATCATTTAAGATCAAGATGATGAAAAATATTTTTAAAGAAACGAATCCAAAGGAAACAAAATGACAAGGATTAAGGATTAAGGATTCAGACTTTGTTTTATCCATGTCCAAAAATACCTCAAAAATAATCATAGTGGTGTAAAATTCAAGAATGATCAAAACATGGATACAATCAAAGCTAGTATCCGTAATAGATATTTTGGACAAAAAGAAGAAATTTTATTTTTCTATGAATAGTGTCAGATACGTGAATAAAGTGCCAGTATACGTGAATAGAAGAATCAGACACCAAAAGATAAAAATTTTCAAAAAAACATCTACACGCTTTATGAATAGTAAGACTCGTGAATAAGAACTCGTGAATAAGAACTCATGAATAGTAACTCGTGAATAAGAACTCATGAATAGTAACTCCGACATGAAAAAGTTCCAAATTTGATAAAAAGTTCCAACTAATATTTCAAAGATAATGATATCAAGAAATAATATCATTTCGAGAAGAAAATAACATCCCTTACCTCGAAAGATTAAGATTTAATTTGGAATACCTAGGATAAAGTCTTTCAAGGAACTTGCACCGCCTAACAATACTCAAAGTATACTCAAAATACTCACAAGAATACGCCGATAATATAGAGAGAAAACTTCAGCTTCGTGTGATTTTCAATTCTAACCCAAGATCCTATTTATAGAAAATTAGAACACCAAAAGCAGTAAAATTTAATAAATTAATAATATAATTATATAAATTTCCTACGCATGCCTAGAATCGATTTCAGCCATCAAACACATGCCACATTCTAGAAAAAAGTAAGAAAAACATTTTTCTAATTTTAAATATTTTAAACTTCAAAAATCAATTATTTTGAGTTTTGAACTTCAATAATTCATAATAAATAGCCCTTTCATCAGAAAATTTGAATCTCGTGATTTTTTATAGGAAATTCAATTCTCACAACTTTGCAGAAGAAAGTTTTTCCAAATTCCAAATAGAAATTAATCGAAATCCACAAACAAGCGATTTTACAGTTATAATCAAATTTCAAATAATAAATGGGGTCCACCGACATGTTTAACATGTTTTAAACATTTATTGCAACAAAAATATACTCTTCCTCCTCAGATACTCATATATCCCACATTCGTTGTAAAAATATCACCATTATTATATTATTATAAATAATATATTTAAATGAATTATTTTATCGTAAAAAGATAAAATTTCAATTTTCAACAATTGTCACATTAAAAATTTTCTCCATCTATATCCACATAAAATCAATATTTTCTCATCATATGAATCAATAATTAATTATTCACAAATAATATTACATGTAATCACAATATCGACAACTGTGCGCAGCCCCAGGAGCAGGGGCTTTCCAATAAGAATTTCTCTCTTCTGCGCAAGCAATTAGGTGACCAAACCTCTCCTTAGATGTAACTTTCTAGACATTGCCAATAATGTTATCTAATAATATTATTCAGATAATATGAATTATCGCTTCGATAATGAAAAATATTGTGTAATGATAATTATCAAACAACAACAATATAAAATATCAACGCAAAGAATTATTAAATCAATAAAATATCGAATAAAGAATTATCGTAACCATTATTGAGTAAAGCTTTTTTACGTAAGAATCAATAATTGGTGCAATACCGTGCTGCGTGTTTTAACCAACCCCAGTATTTTAACAAGATAATCTCAGAATAACTACGCTGTTATTTTTAAACAACTTATATTTGTCGCTTTATTCATCCAATCGCTTTCCATTATGGGGCCCACATGGTCGCGCTTCATTGCATTTAATATTCCCCGACAAGCATTTAATATTCCACGACCAAACTAATATTCCCCCACAACAATGAATATTTTATAACCACTTGCTTATTTTCAAGTATTTTGCGATTTTACCCTTAACTATCCACATTAATCAAATCAACCCTTACTATTTCAAAATAATAAATAGAAAATTAAATTTCATTAATAATAAGTTGGGGTCTTACACAAATTATCCACGCATACTACTACTAAAAGATAATCGTGTATTCATTAGTATCACGACCACAAATTATCCAGATTCAAGAATATCCCCATTTTATCAATCACTTAATAATCTCATAATCTAATATCATTAATATTATAACAATATTTTAATCATTTCAGAATTTATAAACAATTTATCTCAATTGTTTACGTTTTTACCATATAATGCATTTAATCATTCAAAATGCCATACTCATAAGATATCATCACCAATTATCAAATCCTCATCAAAAAAATATGCATATACTCTATATAGGATTCTCTAGCTATAAAATCTTATTTTCAACTTTCATATTTCACATAACATATTTAACTCATATATTCAGTAATTAAACTATTTTCATGAAAAATACCAAATCAGTCCCAAAAATATTTTTTTTCTGGGATTCAGTATAATATAGTCCCATGATAAAATATATTTTTCTCGAATTTTTAAAATTCATTTACTATTTTTCAAAAATCAATTTCTAATTAATTCCTTAAGAAATTAGCTACCTCAAGTTTAACTCCAAAAATTCCCAAATCTTGGCAGGACCTTACACATGTTAATGTGAGCCTCCGGTTTAAATTTCATGGTCATCGGAGTTATAGAACTCCAGTTATAGCATTTTTCGTCAAAAAAACCTAAATATTGAAATGGTCATAACTTGTTCATTTTAAGTCAGAATGAGCTCATTTTTGGACAGGAGGTACTTTATAACATATATTTTCATGTCCCAAAAGGCCAGAATTTTTCACATAAATTTAGTGGCCGAAACAGCCCCTTAAAGTTTCTGGGCAGTAGCATTTTTTGTAATTTGCAGCTTTGGACTCTTTTGCTAAATTCAGTCCACATGAAAATCTACAGCACCTTTTCCAGTGATTCCACTTGGATAAGCTACAAAACTCATAGATCTAACTCTAGGACTTGACCACACTCAAAAATTCAAAAATATAATAGAGATATGGTCAATTGAATTTCATGTTACGCTTTTTACCAAAAATCGATTTTTCAACCCATTGTGATTTCTAAGAACTTTCATGCTTTCACATAATAACCACATAACTCATCATAACACTTACTAATACTTCATATACCCATGATTTTCATTAGTCCAATGCTTTTATTATGACTTTCATCATAATCCTCGTAAATGCATCCTTTTAGTTGAAGAAATATTTGAGGGTTTAAGAAATGGGTTTTCAGACTGGGGTCAATACAAAATTCGATTTCACGCCTAGGGTAGGCTAGAAATCTTCAAGAATACGTCAAGAAATTTATTAATGATAGAAATATCATTCAAAATCGCTACTCTTATCCAAGACTTGGATAAGACGTTATATTGATACCAACTGTGACTTCTATCCTTTAACCTAGATAAGACTCACAATGATACCTATCAACTTGTCATCGTCATTCACGACGTCCGCCTGTAAAGTCCGCTTTGGTGCATTCCACACAAGGAAGTCAACAACGAAAGGATCAGGCTCTTTACTCATGGCTTGATATAATGTTGATTAACTTTGTGGTTTGGTTACTTTGAATTCAGATAACAAAGTTGGTTAGGAATATGAAAGCTAACAACCTTACAAAAAGAATAATAAGTAGTTAATCAATCGTTTTCAAAAATTACCTCAAAGGCAAGTATTTTCAAAGAGATAAGATCATGAAAGTGTTTATTTGAAACAACAAGATTAATAAACAGTGGAGGTAACGAAGGTTTCTCCCAACGAAGTTTCAATAGATAAATCAAAGTCTAATTTTTCCGGAGTCAAATTTAAACATTGAACACAACTAGGTAGAATAAAAGAGTGGGTAGAACTTGTATTGAATAAAGTATAGACTTCTTAATAATTTATAATTAATTTACCCGTAATAACTTCGCTCGGGTTTCTCGACAAACGCCTCGCTTAAATTACCAAGTTCGACTTTTTACTATAGGTACATTCCACCCTTAAGTGCTTCTTCACATTCCCGATCCATGATTTGAATCATTATTCTCCGATCCATATCGAATTTGGGTTGACCGCTATGCATGTGGTAATTCCGAATTGATGTTGGGTTCTCCCAATTGTCATTCAAAAAGCAAAGTCCATTTCATCTATTTTCGCTTTATGGATCTGGACGCCTTTTTTTCTACACTATCAACGTTGTGCAACTTTTACCCACGCATCGCCTATTCTCCTTCGTTCATTGTTTCTTCTTTCAAATTGATCTTTGATTTTTAAATTCTCGATTCCAACTTTAATATCTTACACCTCGCCAAAGCGTGATTTTGTTCGAGCATCACATCTCGGGCAACCCAATTTTGAATTGTCAGATCCCTTTGTTCCACGCACCGCTTTGCCGTTTCTTCAACCTGTTCTTCTAGCTCACGAACACGATTTTGTAATTCTAAGTTTTGATCATAAATTTCTTCTAACCAATTCTCCTCGTGTTCCTCTTCTTCCTCTTCTTCCTCACTCTCACCGCTACCTCTCGCAACTAGCTCTGTGCAACAATTAGTTCT
Source organism: Panax quinquefolius (assembly GCA_020205615.1). Classification (NCBI taxonomy): domain Eukaryota; kingdom Viridiplantae; phylum Streptophyta; class Magnoliopsida; order Apiales; family Araliaceae; genus Panax; species Panax quinquefolius. The sequence goes on along the minus strand of CM035162.1, from coordinate 29,639,120 downwards.
TCATTCACTACGTGGATATCTCTAATTTGTTCATCGTCCGATTAATCGCATTAACCCGATTAGTGATTAAAGGTGTCACAACTGGCCACATTCACTCCATCAGGAATATTTTCACCGCCATTTCCAAACACCGCCACAACACAAGAGGTTAATTAATATATCAAATATTATCCTATATACTAACCCACCAATTAAATAACAAATAAATATCAAATATTATCCCTATACTCTAATTTCGACCAATTAAATAACAAATAAACTTTAGTAGGTCATACTAATGAAGGAATTCCCCGCCTCTCCCTCCTAGTTCTTATCTCAAGATCTTAGCCGGGGATCATATCCCTAAGCTCGATACCAACCGTGACGCCCCCAAAATTAGGTATACGCCACCCATCTTGGGTCGCCACTTACATGGTACATAAATTCAAATACAAACTTAATTATACATCCGTCGCAGTAACATACGACAATACATAAACCGAGAGTTCTAATATAGAATATTGTCATTTAGACAATATCCATACTCAAGGAGTCCTCATTACATTTATTGTCACACTATTTAATGTAATAGTGAGGACTACTAATGCTATCTCTTCTGGACCATCACTCTTTTCCCCGACTCATCCAAACCTATATTCTCATTTCTCAAGAGAATAAAGGAAAAAGAAAGGGTGAGCTCAACTAGCCCAAGAAGAAATATTATAACTAAGATAATGCAGTAATAAATTATCAATAGTCTTCAACAATGTTAAACCGATAAAATACAATAGACAACCGGTTTAATCATAAATGAATACGTAATCCATTAAAAGAGTCAAGTAGAAAATAAAGTCTACTATCTTTTAGGTTTTAAAAGGTTTTCATCAATTTTTATCACTAAGACTCAGCTTTAATGAATAAACCATAATATCTAATCATCCTCGCATACCACTGGCCAAGGATTTTCATCAAATTATCAATGGTCAGCGACTATACCGAATCACCCCCGGTCATAATCATACCAAAACTATCCATCATCGCATGTGCCAATCGAGGACTTTTGTCACATCATTTATATCAAGCCATGATTATACCGAATAATCCTCGGTCATAATCATACTAAGTTCATCTACGCACGTAAGCCAAAGATAACATAATATAACATGAGGATGATGACAATGACATAATAATTCAATAAAACAAGTTCACAAATTAATTTATTTCAGAACTAATAACGCCCAAATTGTCAACACGACATCGCTTTGTAGAGTAAAATTCAAGAATGCTCGTAAAAATATTTTCATTAAAAATATTGGATGAAGCGCAAATATCAAGGATATTCCACTAAATTCATGGAGTATAAGTCAAAATTTTAACCAACCGAGTATAATAAATAATGAAATAACAAAAGAAATCACCATGCATGCGATATCAGATGTATAAAGTTATTCCAATGTAATAATAAATATGTAATAATAAAAAATGGAACTGTGTCCTGTAAAACACATGCATGTGATATTCCAATGTAATAATAAAGATGTAATAATAAAGGCGGAACCAGTCCGGCAGAAAGCATGTATATGATGTTCCAACGGAATAATAAAATAATAGAAGAATATCACCAAGTATAGGGGATTCCGCAGATATACAAAGTTATTCCAATGTAATAAATAAGAATGGAATAATATAAGGATTTCACCAAGTATAGGTATTCCATATATGTGTCAATAAGTCATGTATGGTATGCCACTTTTACAAAAGTTATTCCAATGTAATAATAAAGAATGGAATAATGAAGTTCTCTTCATGAATAAAAAAAATAACACCCCTTACGAAAGTACAAATGATAATATTCCCTACCTTAGAAAGTTGAATATTGGAAAAGTGAAGAAGCAAAATACTTTTCTTCTTTTCTCTATAGTTTCTCTCTCTGTAGTTTCAAATTGAATTCGTAAGAAATAATGAAGGAACGAGCTTTTATATTTATAGAAAACCGAGGGTGGCTCTTCGTCTTAACGAAGGGTCAAAATGACTTTTGATAATATCAAGAGACAACTACTATTTCATGAAAAGGTAATTAACCCTTGGAACAATCAAGAGGCGCTTAACTCTTTCGTAATATCAAGGACAACTACTATTTACTTAAGGGGTAATTACTATCGATTTAAGGTAATTACTATCGACGAAGGTAATTACTATCAAGAAGGTAATTACTATCGACGAAGGTAAATATTTATCGACGAAGGTAATTACTATATTCACAAAGGTAATTACTATTCACAAAGGTAATTACTATCGACGGAAGGTAATTACTATTCACAAAGGTAATTACTATTCACAAAGGTAATTACTATCGACGTGAAGGACTCTTAGATGATGACATACGCCCCCCCCATAAAATAATCAAACTTACCACAAACGCCTCATAATGCACTCTTTATATACATCAAGGATTGAATAAATATTACCACAAATCATTTTATTTTTAATCAACACATATTTAATCTTTCAACAATTATTAATCATTTATAACTTGTCGTCTCAATTAATAATTTAATACTATAACATATTATATGAGATGATAATCGACAATAATTGAATCAATAATATAAGAGATATGATGCAAAGAATTATCAGAAGAATAATCGAGCATAAATGAAAGTGACTTCTCACGTAAAGATCAATAATCAATATCGTGTGCTACTATACAACTACGCCAGACATCGCACTTTTACTAACGGTAGTTCAATGGGCGGTTTGAATGGTAACACTCTCCAAGTTATTTTTATAGAAAAATAATTTTGTCGTTTTCTAACTACGATAATACTTCCGTTATGGGGTCCACTAATGATCGAGCCATTCGCTCAAATATTTTCCGACAAAAAAGAATATTCCCGACCAAACTAATATTTTATAACAACTTGCTTACTTTGCAAAATTTATAAATATTACCCACAACTATAACATTATATCAAATTTATTCCATAATATTCAAAAATAATATTTATAAAAAAATTCATCTTTATTTATAAAAGTGGGGTCTTACACGTCTGCAAAGATGAAATTGTTAGTATGATTATAAGTGAACTGTGATTTGGTATAACCATAATCTTTGATGTTTCGAGTAAAGACGTATGATGAAAATTATCTTCGCCCTACAGGTGCGAAGAGAATTTAAAATCACAATTATGATTATGAAGTTATTCATATAATTGTGAAAAGAACTGTTGAGTGATGTTACAGGATAAAACATCATTGGTGGACTTTTAATGTGGAGAAGATAGTAAACTTTATGGTCTATTCGACTCTTCTAATGAATCTTTTTCGTTCAACAAGAACTATGGTTGAAAAGTTTTATCATCTACCATATGTTCTAAATCTCTGATTTATTACTGATGAAGGCTATTGATAATTTAATTATCTTTAGTCATGATATTCTTTACTGAGCTAGTTGTGCACACCCTTTTACTTCACAATTCCTTTTCAGGTAATAAAAGTGTAGCTAGGTCGAGCGGGGGATAACAAGAGAATAGAACGGTGGTCTATAGCTGTTGAGGGTGAGGTGAACTCAACTTTGGAAGGGTGTTTTGCCACTATCGTACAAGATGTCTAATGACATACAACCTCGTGTCATCATAAGACAGAGTTGTGCTCATCCACTTGCTGAGTATATCTACGAGCACTACCTAAATAATCTTGGTGTTTGTTTGAAGTATAATTCTCAATTAGAGACAATGGAGATAATGATATGTCAAGAGAAGACTTACCATTGGGAAGAATATGATAGTAATCTTCTCGCTTTTTCTTTTGGGGTCTATTGGGTTAACGAGGAGGATAAATTCGTGGCCATATGATATCTATCATAACCTGGACGCATTGGCCTCCCATGTACGAACGTTTCTCGAAAGACTTCCCAAAGATTCTAATTTAGAAATGTTTTTGACTATACCTTTATGTAGGTGTCATTGTGACATGCTATCCAAGGTTGGGATAAGAGTCACAGTTGGTATATATTTGTATTCAAACTCATAGCATATGTGTTGTTGTATTTTGCACGACAATTGTTGTAATAAAGTTGTAGTTGTTTTCTGTACCATGTATTTGGCGACTCAGAATTAGTTGGAATAAATGGACCTATTTTAGGGACGTCACATTTGGGGCGTTGCATGCATGCACCTTAAAGGTTTTCCATATCGATCATGTCATTTTTCTTGGTGACTAGCAAGTTTTAATTTGTGATTAACTCTCGAATTAGATGTCATTCATATATTCACGTAGCATCCATAACTTCAAGAATACAAAAAGAGGATTTGCGACAAAAAATCCGTCGCAAAAGAGACTATTGGGTCAAATAGTATTATTTGCGACAGAAACGTCCTTCGTTCCGTTGCAAATAAATCCGTCGCAAAAATAATTATCAGCCACGCTACTATAATATTCATAAATTGGAGCCATATTTGCCAATTAGTCTGTTGCTAATGATTTTTTTATAAAATATTAAGAATTCAATAATATTGCAATTTTTTGGCATTAGCAAACCCTGTTTATTTTATTTTTAAGAAATATTTCTGAAAAATTACTAATAAATTAAATTTAAATGCAAACATTTGTATCAAAAAATATAAGTAATATTACATGCATAATATACATTTAATCAAAATTTACATTATATTATCAAAGTAATATTAAAAAATAGTATATGAACGTCTCATCAATATTGTCCAAACTCTAATATATAATAAGAGACTCATCTCCAATTAATTTATTACTCATGCAACCATCTAGATTAGTACCTCCTCTAGGGACCGGAGGAGACCCATACCATCGAACCCCCTTTCTTCGTCAGAGATCGGATTTCTCCTCCAAAATCCTATTTATATATCAAAAGACTAATATTCTTAGAAGAGGGAGTAAAAATAGAGATAGGGTTTACCTGCCATATATAGCTGTAGAAAGAGGGAATATATAAAAAATAACTAGCAATTCAATCATTGGGCTAAATTGTGCATGATTAGTATCTGCAATTTCGTTTAACAAATGATCAGAATGTGAGTCTAATGCTAATTAAAAAGGGCAAATAGCAAACAGGTTAAATGCATATTATACAAGCAAACAAATTAAAGCCTCCATTAATCTTTTCAAAGTATCCAATTAATTTCGTGATGCTAATCTTATCCATCCCTACTTTATAAAAAGGAAGGAATATTTGAATATAGCATCAATGGAGCTAGATTCAGGATATATGGCACATTAAAATATGATGCAACAAACTTTTTCACTTGCTATAAATTATACGGTCTCTCAAACTAGTTCTGGCAAAAAAAAAACAAAATTAAGCAAACCAGGCTGTTTTGGCGTTGAGCATGCAGATGGCACAAGCATTCAGCCATGATGAGATCAAATCATTATGGTCTCAAGGTCAGGAAAGTAAGAAACTCCATTTTATCTCCCAAGACAAACCGGTAAACCTTGTGAAATTGCATAACATATATATATATATATATATATATATATATGATTCTAATTTTAGGCAGTTTAAAATGGACGATCTATAAAAATAAGCTGTGTGTGTATAGAAGAGAGTTGTAATTAATTATATAGTATCAGTATAATATCAGTACTGCCTAATAGCTAGGCTGTCCATTTTGGAGTGTTTGGAATATGGATCCATATAAGTAGTTTTCCTTAGCTACATACTATCCTTCTAATTGATGTTTGAATTATCCTTTTAATTGTTTGTTTTATTCAGAGTCTTGTGGGGCAGCTGAATGCAAGGGATCTCTCAATCGTTTGGGGTTCAGACCATCGTTACTGGAATTGGACTCACAATATCAAAGAAGACATTTGGTGAGTAGAATAAAGCTAGCTATCTAGCCAGCTAGGTTTCATTAATTAATTCACACTACTAATTAAAAGCAAGCATATTTATTAATTTTCTGGGTTGGGTTGTACGTAGTTATGATAACGTTGAAGTTGCCGAATTATTAAACGTGTGCTGGCTACAAATTGATGGAAAATACGAGGCGCAGAAGCTAAAAGAAGGATTGATGTATGAGGTGCAATTTGTGGTGATGCTAAAAGATAACCTTAACCTATCGAGTCCGGTGAACCTTACCCTTGCTCTTCCGGATGGAACCAAGCAAGAGAGCAAACAATATTTGATGGAAGAGCCGAGAAACCGAATGATTGGGATCACAGCCGGACAATTTCAGGCGCCAAACATGTGTGGAGATATCAACTTCTCTCTAATGGAGACTAGTGGTTCCATTTGGAAGAAAGGTCTAGTTGTCATTGGTGCTCTAATTGTTCCCAAGTTATTCTAAACATGATTTAGTACGTAATCTCTAATCAATTAGTTAACTGTCTGCGGATCGGATGGTTATGAATTACTAGGCACGTAATAACTAAATCGACTACCAAATAGTGATTTATAATAATATATGATAAATAAAGGTGGTTGATACTCATGACATAGTAAAAATGATCATGCTTATAGAGCCCGTATACATTTTTAACAATACTTTTATAATTATTCTAGTGACTAATTACACTTCAATGAAGTTTCATTAGGCTCATTTCTTTTACTTTTGCTTTCATATCTGAATTTCACAACTAGGGCCGTTCCTGGTCCAGGGTGAAAAATGAAAACGATACTCTATTCGAAACATTGTCTTCACCAAAAAAAAAATAAAAATAAATAAATAAAAGTATAATTAATTAGCTGTATTCAAAAAAATGTTTTTTCGGAGCTTAAATTAAACATAATAGTTCGACTATAACAAAATACATGAAAACTTCGAATGCAGCAAAATATATGAGAAATTCGACTACAACAAAATGTATGAGAATACATTCATTGAAAAATATTTCTTCTATTATTCCTAGAGTCAAAATATTCAATCAAATGTTCAAAAAATTTAGCGATGGACGACGGTTCGTCGTTAAAAAATTTGATCAGATTAATTAATAGACCAAATTGTTCTCGAATCAAGTCTCTATGTATATATATACTCTATATATATATATATATATATACACTATATATATATATATATAATTTGGGGACCTTCTAATCGGGAGTCTAGAACGATCGACTCTCCCGCTCGTACTCAGAAACGACTTTGATCACAACTCCCACAAACTACACCATACTCGATCTCTAGTACTCTTGGGAGGCCCAAAAATGATATGTTGATGAAGTTATTAGTTATATGCTGGAGTGTTGTATATTTTGTCTTAATGTCTTGTAGAAATTCAACCTATATATTCCCTCCGTCCCAGAATAAAAATTCTGGTAGACTTTTTATGCATATTAAGAAGATAAATGAAATGACAAAATTGTCCATAATAATGTTATTAAATATGGAGAGAGAATTAGAATAAAAAAGTATGAGATATTTAATGCTACGGGTATAATAGAAAAATATATGGGTAAAAGTTTAGTTATTAAAGTAAAATAGACATTTAACATGGGACTACCCAAAATAGTAATAAGAATTTTTATCATGAGACGGCATAGTAATTAATTAACGAAATTGTTAAATCCACAACAGAAATTATTATTTTCACAACGAAAGTGTCGCTATAGATCTTATAGCGACGGTAAATACATCTATTTTTGTTGTGTAAATAACAAAAAATATTGTAAATTTAACAATTACATTAATTAACAACTGATTTTGAATTAAATGGGCCTGAAAAAAAAATCAGAAAAAAGAGTAATTAAGTAGTGTAATTTGAATTTGTCTCGCTAATTTCGCTTTATGCATAAATAAGCTAATTTAAGTACAGTCGCAATGAATATAATATAACTACTTGAGAAGCAAACAATTTAATTAATGCATATATATATGCCCTGGGAATAATTTCATTTGTTTTACCAAAAAATGCCATTCCATTAACAATCATCAAACTCACTTGGTGGGCCTTTAAATTTTAGTGTACTGACATATTGTTATAGTACAACATAAAGAAGAAAAATTATTTATATAATATCGTAGACTTTCTTCTTCTTATGTGTAAAAAGGAAAACGAATAGAAATATCTCGAACTTCCTTAATTTAGGCAAGAGAAAATGTTTCTATAATAATAATAATAATAATAATAATAATAATAATAATAATAAATAGTCTTGCATATAATAAATAAAGTATTTATCAGTGTAAAATTGTTGTTGTCAGACCATTAAGCATTAAGCTTTCAAGTGTCGCTATAACAATTGCAAATTAAGTGTGTCTGTATGTATATTTGTCTTGACATTATTATTTTTACTTTGACAATATTAACAAGGTTCATAAATTATATTGTAATCATTTTTGGACCGGAAAAATTGCTAGAGATCATTGAGTGTATTGCAGGAAGATGGTGTATTGATGTTTGAATATATGAAAGAAGGAATAAAGAAATTTAGAATATAATGATTAAAGCAATGATAAAAATTCCATTCTACTTTCGACTAATATGCTAAAAAGAGTAGGCGGTAAAATGAGCAAACAGTTCGGGTTCGATTCGTATTCGTTCGACAAAAAATTTGATTTGAGCTCGATTCAAAATATAAATGAGTTAAATATGAGCAAATTTTAAAGTTCAATAATTTACTCGAATCTCCTCAAATTGTAATTTTCTATTGATACTCGGAGCATATTCGTTCAAAAAGTTCAAACTGCTCGGGCTCGATTCGAGATCGTACTCGACTCGGTAGTTAAACGAGCTTCAATCAAACTTTATTTTATATTTAATAAATTTTGTAAACCAAATCTAAGCAACTCAATACTAGCTCGGCTCGACTCAATTCATTTACACCCTTAAAAAAGAGCATATGAGTCAACCTCCAAGATAATTTTGATCTCATTTCAGTACCCTGTCCGAAGGAAGAAATAATAATCCTTGGAGAGAATGGATTATTAATGGCAAAAAAAAATTAGTATGCTATTATTGGTGAATTCTAATCTAAACTTTAATTTATAAGTGATTATAAAGTTATCCAAATTAAAGGTAACTGGGGCTCGTTCCTTGAGCGAAGAGCTGGTAAGCCCAGAGTCATGAAATTAAGGAACAGTCTCTAACAGGCTAATTATCATTTGATTGCCGCTACGAATAATTTGGTGGGGTCCGGGGGCAACATCCCCGCTCAAATCTGGAGGGGTAGTTTTGAACTTTCGAGTGAATTAAGATTACTTATATCCGTTATATAAAGAGGGAACCCTGTAATTGTATTTTCTGAGATATAGTGAAACTGTCAGCCGTCAACCGTGAATTAGTCCAAACATTTTGGATGAATCACGTAAATATCTTGTGTGATTGTTTTCTTTCGATTTATTTTTTATTATTTTCACTGCGTTGTTATTCTCTAACATATGCTACCCTCTGGCCTCTGCCATATATGCTAGCCACAAATACAGGCTTTCAGAAATAATTTTTGGAGAGATGAGTTAGGATGTAGCCTTGATTCTTAATTACCTATATTGTATATAGAATAGCTTTTCTGATCGGATGATGAAGCAAGGACCAGATGTTTTGAATTTTATTATAACATATTTCATGTTCTTTAACTCCTTTTAAACCTGCAACGAAATTGCACTCTAAATCTCTGTAGCTGAATCCAGTGCTAAAAAAGTGTCGCAAAATGACCTTCAGCGACGGTTTAACACATTTCCATCATTTTACCAAACTTAACCCTATATAACTTACCAGGTAGTACACGAGTTGTCTGTCCTAACCTAAGCATACTTACTATTGCAGGCTTGCAGCTAGTTCAGCTGATCAAGCAAGCAATTACTTTTATGCTTCAACTATTTAATCCTAATATTTAATTTTTAGCCGTAAACCACGTTGTAAGAGCATGCAGGATGTTCAGCTTTTGAGACCATATATATATATATATATATATATATATATAATGATAACTGCTCTAAACAAACATCAATAGAAGAAAAACATAATACAAAAGAAGAACAGAAGATTATATTCCAACAAGCTAAACTGAATTAAAAACAGAATCTGATTATATATTTTTATATATGTTTTTGTTGTCTTGTGAGCCTCTCAAAGAGATCTAGTACGTACTTTAGGCATATATCGAGCTTGAAAAACAGTACTAGTACTGTTTTGGCATTAGTAGTTTTTGCATCGACGAGAAAATGGCACAAGCAATACAACTGAGCCAAGTGCCAACTCGATATCCAGTTACTATGTTTACTTGGTCGGGAATGTAAGCAGCTCCGCTCTCCCACCCAAAACAAAATGGTAAGCCTTTTGAATTAATTGTTAGCTAGCTAGCAAACAGTACCATGTATGTAATTAAATATTTCTTCTAGATATTAATCAATTCAAGGTCTTAATTTCTCATATCGATAATGTTACATGCAGCAGCTAGTACTTTGTTATAGCCATTAGGCCAATGAACATGCATATAAATATTTATTAAGAAAAATGTTAGCTAGCTGGGTAACTAGAGTCTAGACAAAACTGTAAAGCTAGTTTATACATGTAGACAAAGCGTTAATGGGATGAACAGTACTGTGTTTATATCCATAATTTTTTTATCTAGTAATTACCTAACATATATTTCTCACTAATTACTAATGCTACAAATTCTTCTATGCTTCTTATTTAGACTATTGTGGGCCAGGTGAGCGCAAGAGACCTCTCAATCACTTGGGGTTCAGACACTCGTTACTGAGACTGGACTAAAGAAGAAATTGCGTAAGTAAAAAAAGGTCTATAATTAACTCGATCTAAATCTCAGGAATTTTACGTTTAAAATTAAACAACTCTGCAAACGTTTTAATTAAGTCTATCCAACTAATATATATATATATATATATATAGTAGATAATTTTGTGATTCTCTGCTCTGAATTGGCCGAATTATGTACACGTCTCTCTCCAGACCAGCCAATTTCTACTTATGTTCCATAAAATATTAAACATTTTTAGTTGCTTTAAAAAAAAACAAAAACAAAACACAAAAAAAGGTCCGTATTTTAACAAAATCCGGGAGTCCGGACCTGATCCGGACTCTCTCTCTATATATATATGCAATAAATAAACGAATAAATTACGTAGAAGATGGTGATTTATTATTTATGTATGCTATATTTACTCTGTGGTTCTGAAAAACAAACAAATTAATGCCTAACTAATTACGTACTTTTATAGTTAGATAATCTTTATTGTTTGTTTTTAATATTTCAAGTAAATATAATATTTTTTACGTACTGAGAGGAATTAGGTGAAAGGTGTAACGGAAGAAAGCATGGTCGATAATCTTTTGATTTTCTTAGCTTCTTTGATTAATTTGCAGTGGCGGGTGGATACAAATTGGTGGGAATTATGGTGCTCAAAAGCTCACAGAAGGATTGCATTATATGGTGACCGATAGATAGATAACTCATTACCATTAATAGTCGCATTTGCTAAGCAAGAAAACAATTTTAACCGCAGCTAATTGCTATTATAAATATATGTGATACATAAATCAATTATGATTTATATCTATATAATAAAATACAAATGATTTTGAATTTTCAGCTCATCCTGATAAATCATCTGGGCCGTCCAAAATTTGGGATAAATTCCATCGTCATATAAGTGCTTTGAAGATTTAGATCCTTATTAGTATTATACTACTACCCTCTCTTCCAAAATTAGAGATACAATTTGACTTTTGAACTTAAACCACGACATATTTAACTTGATGTAAATTTATTTAATTTTAATTTATACAATTATTATAACTATATAGTAGTATACAACAAAAATTATTAATCACAAATTTTATTTCATTCGTACTTATTTTAGAGTTTAATATACCGTCATTTAACTTCAAAAATCAAATTCATCCTGCGTAATGAATAAATTAAAATTTTGGCTATTTAATTATTATTATATATATATACACATGGTATGGTTCTGAAAAACAAATGCCCAAGTAGTTTTATTCCAGTCAGATATCACAATTCAAAACATACAGAAATATGCATCTTTTGGAAGGAAAAAAAAAACTAAAAACTAAACCTCCTCTGCTTAATTGTGGTCTCACAATCAACTCTTTTCTCTTCCATGAAACCAATAAAATAAAGACTAAAAGACAAAATGAACCCCAAACTTTACTTCTTATTTATCTGTGCACCCCAAACTTAAAAAGGTATCTAAGTACACCCCAAACTTAATATTGTGTTACAAAACGCACACTTTTACCAATTAGTCGGTCAAAAGTGACCTGCTATGACTGGCTAAGGCTTGAATGTTTATTATAGAGGGGTTAAGATTGGTAATTTACATTTTAAATATAAGAATTTTAAAATAGTTACCATACAATTAAAAAAAAAATAGAATTTTGGGTAAATTCTGTTTTTACAATTTTTTTAAAAATACAGTTTTAAAAAAAAAAAATTTTTTTAAAAAATACGGTTTTTAAAAACAAAACAATTTTTTTAAAACAAAATAAAATTCTTTTATTAAAAATTTGTTTTGTTTTTAAAAACAGTATTTTTTGTTTTTAAAAATTTTGTAACAGTTAAACTTTTTTGTAACAGTTTTAAAATTTGTTACAAATTTGTAACAGTTTAAAAATTTTAAATTTTTAAAAATTTGTAACAGTTTTAAAATTTATTTTAATTTTTTACAATTTTTCAAAAACAGAATTCTATTTTAAAAACAAAAACAATTTTTTTTTAAAAAACACGGTTTTTAAAATAAAACAATTTTTTAAAAATACGGTTTTGTTAAAAAAAATTAAAATACGGTTTTGTTAAAATTTTTAAAAATACGGTTTTGTTAAAAATTAGTTTTTGTTAAAAAATTCTGTTTTTAAAAAGTTTAAAAATTCTGTTTTATAATTCTGTTTTTGAAAAATTTGTAATAAATTTTAAAATAAAATTTTAAAACTGTTACAAAATTTTTAAACTGTTATAAATTTGTAACAAATTTTAAAATAAATTTTTAAAATTGTTACAAAAAAAAATTTAACTTGTAAAATAAAATTTTGTAACAGTTTTAAAAATTTATTTTAAAATTTGTTACAATTTTTCAAAAACAGAATTCTATTTTAAAAACAAAACAAATTTTTTTAAAAATACAGTTTTGTTAAAAAAATTTAAAAATACGGTTTTGTTAAAAAATCTGTTTTTAAAAATTCTGTTTTAGAATTCTGTTTTTGAAAAATTTGTTATAAATTTTAAAACTGTTACAAAATTTTAAAAAATTTAAAATTTTAAACTGTTACAAATTTTAAAATAAATTTTAAAACTGTTACAAAAAATTTTAACTTGTAAAATAAAATTTTGTTTTGAAAAATTCTGTTTTTGTAAAAAATTCTATTTTTGTATAAACTGTTTTTGAAATTTTGAAATTCTGTTTTTAAAATAGATTTTGTTTTGTAAAAATTTGTTTTAAAATTCTGTTTGGAACAGAATATTTTGTAAAATTTGTTTTAAAAAAATTTATTTTGTAAAAACTAGTTTTTGAAATTTTAAAATTCTAAAAACAGAATTTAAAAACAATTTTTTTTAAAAAAAATACGGTTTTTAAAAACAAAAACATTTTTTTAAAAAAAAAATACGGTTTTTATGATTGTTTGAGGACTAAAAGACAAAAGAAATATAATTATTAAACATTCAAGCCTCAGCCGGTCACTTTTGACCGGCTAATTGGTAAAAGTGTGCGTTTTATAACGCAATATTAAGTTTGGAGTGTACTTAGATACCTTTTTAAGTTTGGGGTGCAGAGGTAAATAAGAAGTAAACTTTGGGGTGCATTTTGTCTTTTAGTCTAAAATAAAAGAGCAGCTACTTGTCATGATATTTCCTACAAGCTCAGCACTGGAAATTTCTCTTATATAACAGCAATTAAACTATTAAGAGCATCTATATTTATATAATTACATTTATTATTAATAAAAGTAGCATTACTTACATATTATATATATATATATATATATATATATATATATAGTGACAGGGAACAAGTAATGTAATAGCTCCTATACACAGGCAACCATGCATATTTTAATGCACACTATGTACAATAAAGTCTCTTTCTCTCTTTTGATACAACAAATTCAAGCCAAAGAGGGGTGGTCTTAAGCACTTGCAGAGATGCTGGCGGCGCTTAGTTCAACATGCTGCTTGCCTTGGCTCTGCGGGTGAACTATAACAGTGGCTCGTGCCTCTTCACTAGCAGACTGATCATCTCCCACATGAGAAACAGCAATTGAACCCACCATGGGCTTGGAATTAGCGGACATATTGTCCAGTTCCTCCTGATCTTCTGCGACGATTTCCCACTCCTCTTTAAGGGAAATAACTTGGAAGCCTTTCTCTTGGTGACTTTCAATCTCGAATGATGTGGGTAGGATCACGTAATCGATTACAGGATTGTAGTAAGGATCGTGGTCTGCCTTTAGCCAGTGCTTGAGAATTCGAAACACATGACGATCGCAGAGGATTCCTCGGTGCTCACCTGGGACTCCAACTCTTGCTACTGCATTAAGCCCATCTGCCTGTGAGAAGTACAAGTACCAACTTACATCACTGATTTCAAGATTTAATTATAGGGAGGGAAAAAATACAGAAGATAAGCCCAAAAATATTAATTTGATAAATGAAGGTGCAAGTTGAAATTTCAAATGCACAAAATAATATTACAAGGAATGTAATCATGGAAGTTTAACTAAAAATTTGATGTAAAAAATATCGAGGGATAGGAAAATGTGATTGACATTCAAAAGAAAATCAAAGTTAAAAAAATATATATATATATATATATATAGAATAAAAAAGTAATTTAGCAAAAAGAAAGAGAAGAAGATGAGGTAGTTTCCAATGCACAAGGCTCCTGCAAATAGAAGGGTACGTAATTGTACAATAGTAATTGTACAATATTCTTCAAGATCTACCAACCTAGCCACTTCTACGGAATCTACACCATATTGGAATGTGATCCTTCAAAACTTGAAATTCATTTCTCTTCTATTAGTTTAAAATAACATTATGAAGAATGGAGTTATGAAAATTTACTAGAATAACTAAAATAGTACAGCTGTAGAAAATATGGAAGGATAGAAAAATGCAATGGACTTTTAAACTTAAAAGCATAAATTTAAATTATAATAAATAAATAAAGGTCATACTAGGTGCACAAGACTCTCGCAACTAACACTGATGGTAATTTTACAATATTCTTCGAGTACTTTTGTAAGTTTATTCATTCGAGGGAAAGAAAGGAAAAGGAAAACAAAAATAGATACAAAAACATTAAAATTAAAAATAAGAAAACTATCTAAAATGAAGAAGAAAAAAAAATCTAATTACCCATACTTCGAAAATATATAATATCAATAACAATGTTGAAATACACCGAAATAAATGGTCAAATAAAACTCTTAACAATTTTTTCAAATTCACTTCTTTTTCCTTTACCTTTGTCTTTCCTCAAGTTTTCCCAAACATATCCTTCAAGTCTACCATCCTAGCCATTTCAACACCATATAGGAAGGGGATCATTCAAGACTTACAACTCTTTTCCTTTTCTATCAACGAAAAGTAAAAAACTCATATCTTCATTACACTTGGAAACATTTGGTTCGGGTCAAGCCAACATACTCAGGTTGTAATTGAATGGCTCGTTATATTGACAAGACATCTTCTTGTGGTTCATTAAATTACACTTTAATTAGAATTATGTATGTAATGAGATTACGCCACTTAAACCCTTTTTCATTTACATTCATCTATGGTGTAATGTCCCATTACATCCATAATGAACGTTCAATACACATGAAAAAAGTAATAATTACTCTTTAATGTGACATTTTGATTATTATTTTATATATCATAAATCATTATGACTCACTAATTTTGTTCTATTCTCGTGCAAAAATCAACTATTATATATTTGTAATGCAATAGCACACTACAATTACATGCTACAAAATTCTCAAATATGACAAAGCACATGCATCGGAATAACACATTACCGTAAAATCATGGCTTCATTATATTAAGAAGCTACATTTATAACTCTGGAACTTCATGAGTATTGATAGTTTTAAATTTTAAAAAATTAATCCAACTTTGAGACACCCTAAAAAGGAAAAGGCTGGTAGATTATAACCTTGTTGGGATGGAGGGAATACTCTGTAAGAGAGATTGCAGAAAAGGTAAATATTGGCTACCCAACAATCATTTAAAAGGTCACTCATAAGAACATGCAAATAAGTAACTCATAAGAAAAATAACTAACTTGAAGATTAAGCATAACAACGTGACAAATAACAATCTTCTAATACCAGAAGAGTTTTAAGGTAAATGTGTGACAAATTAACGTACCTTTGCAGATTCCACTGGAACTGTGCCATCACCGTCAACACATATGTATTTGGCCTGAAATAATAGAAAGAGAAATTTACATATACTCAACAAAATAAATACATGAATGAGTAAACCAAAATTTTCATCAAAGAATCATTACCAAGAGCAATGGCAACTGTTGAAGGTCTGTTATAGGTGCATCTTGGCTTCCATAACTGCAGAAGTAAACAATGTCAGAAAGTAATTATGTTTTTTTCTTACAAGCCAATATTTGATTGTTTATATTAATTAGTGACCGCTGAAGCAATATAGAGGAGTAGCACAAAATCGTAATGACTCATACTTTGAAAAGGCTTCAACGCATTACCATACACTATGAGGTGTATCAAGATTAGTCCCATATATATTGTAGAATTTAACTTGAGGTGGAACCTTAGCACCAGATAGGACCTTTCTTGTCTCATTAGCCAATTTCAAGATTTCTAAGTTGAAAGGTAAAGGAATATCCACCCCGTCGTGCTTGACCTGTAATGATGCAATATGCAAAAACAGATTAATTTTACACATAAAAGAGTACAAGCATGCATCTTTTAAACGTAACTAGTTTCAAACATTCCTACTTCCTAGTGGATTTACCCAGGTATTTATTGGGAAAAGAAATCAGCATGACAAGCCAAACATGATTCACCTATGATACTTATCAGGGAATAGTTAACATTTTAGTTCAAGCTCTACTTATGGACCAGGTTGTAGATTGTGTAGAAAACAGCAAATCACAGAAAAATATTTTAGACTTGTTGTAGTAAAAATATTTGGCAGCCTTTGCAATGATAAAAAACATAGGCTGATAACCATGAGTTTGCAGGTTGAAAAAGACATGATGCCAGTGGTTAAATATGGATCTAACTATTATTCCTAACAGCACGCACAAAGAGGAAAAACTGTGTAATGGTATTCTATGAATATATAGCTAACACTCGATGACATCAAAATTCTTATGACAGCAAGATCGAAGAAAATGTCAAGATTTTCAAAGTTCATTTGAAGTTTATAACACAATCCAGAAAAAAAGTTCATGCACTCTGACATAATCCCACATTCATTTATCAGCATTTACACGAGATGCCAACAATATCTTACCGTGTTAATTGAAAGTGCTTGAGTGAGAACGGATATAGTTTCGACTGGGGGATAAGACTCCAGCATAATACAAGAGTTTCCCTTACTGTCTTGATTCTGCCTCCAGAATTCTAAGAGTGGAATGTGTTCCCAATTAAAATTGGGGCAAGCCATCAATTCATATAATGATGGACATTCAATTAGCTGAAGCATTAGGAAACTTGTCAATCATCAATCATAGACAATTATGAAAAGACAAACAAGACCAAAGTAGGAAAAGATTAAATAAACAAGATGTATGATTAGTTTCTTTATTATTATTACTTCATCGTTAACTAGAGAAAGAGGAATATTACAGTCATAAACTACAATGATAAGACTAGGAGTACAAGGATGCAACTCATGATGCCACTAAAGAGTAGAAATCTTCGAAAAAATGATATAACTAGCGCATTAACGTAATGAAGTTCAAGGTTATCATGTTCTGATACTAGCACCCAACAAACCAAACGTAAAAAATAAATCTGACAGACCCTGCCACTCATTTAACAGAGATTACTTGCGAAGACATGAAAGTGTGGGAGTATGGGTGGGTGCTAGAGTGCAGAGCCTATTTTGGGTTCTGAAGCATTAATGGGTGGACAAATGTGGGGCTGTCAGAGGGGAATGGGAAGCATATGCATGTTATAGTTATTTTGTCACAACATATATCCTTTAGATCCATTAGATGGTCAGTGCAACACACTGCAGAAAAGTTTATGTTTTCATTTTTTGATAATACATATAATTAGAGAGCAAAAAACTATATATTTTGATTATATTAGATAAAATGTCCCTATAGCACAAAGCTTAGGGCCATAGGCAGTACGACAGAGATGTAGTGTGCAAAACTTAGTATGAAAAGTGTTGGGACCACTGATGGTACCACAATCAATACTAACAGAGAGAAGGGCTAAGCATTATAAACGGATACAAATATGACATCAAATGAAGTGAAAAGAGAGGGGAGAGAGGGAGAGCTAAGTAAACCTGCTAATACCAGTGGTGGATCCACATCCATTAGACCTCTAAATGCAAAAAACAATTTAGCTCGTGAATTTTAAGCAAGCAAAAAAAAAGGTAATGCACATGCATATATGTATGCAACAGCTATATTTTATACACATTGAAACAACCTTCTGCGAAGATGACTGGTGAATGTTAGTCGAAGGGGGAAACAAACTACCTATGCTTTGAGACTATGGTAAAAGCGGAATTCCTTCCGTCGCCTTAACACCTTTTTTTAATAAAAGTCTAGAGGAATCTATTAAGTAATTTGTTATGTCAATTTTTTTTGTTTTGGGTATTTTTCATCAATGCTTATTTTTCAGCAAACAAATTAATTATTTTCTTTTCATTTCTAGGCAAACCCAAAGTATTACAAGAGATCCATACTCTAATAACTGCTCTACTGGCAGAAATCAAAATCTAATTTTGCGTTAAAATAAGTAAGACAAGGTACCCAAAGTCAGTAAATTCCCTGCAACAATGCATATAAGCCATAGGAAAATATGCGACTCCATCTAAGTTAACTTAGACATACTTCATAATGAAATCCTTGTATAAGAAGAATGGAAGATACACCAGACATATTTAAAAAGGAAGATACTCCAGTTAATCCCTTTCAATATTTTTTGTCAATGCCAGCATAAGGCCTAGAAGAGGCTTACAATGTTAACAAAGAATAGAACGGTCAAAAAATCGATAAAGGGTATATTCAGCGGTGCTAAACAAGACTAGGACTACTCATTTAATTCACTTTTTATGACAGTTCAGTTAAGAATACACTTTCTTGGAGGAGATAAAATATATCCGAGAAAAGGTAACTCAAAAATTCATAACAGTATCAGAAAGGATACTCTTTAAAAGAAGCAAAGTATTGAAAAACAAACAAATTATCACAATGCAATATATTCAGCATTAAGAGAACAGTAGCCCCAAATGAAAATTAAAATTTTAAAAAAACAAACAAACAATATATGAATCCATACCAGTTGGTGCATGTGCCATTTTGAAACAAAAAAATTCTGCTGCCACCCTTCCACAAATGACATCCCATTCAAAAATGAAGATGTGACATACCCAGGTGCACCTGTTGGTAATTAGTATATACAAAAATTAAAAGTGAGACAAGACTCCTAAGCTCTAATGGACAAGTTTATGAACTTCAAATTTTGGGTTATCTTACACTTAAACCAATCATCTATACGAGTTCTATTTAGTAAAAGAATACATCTGTTCAAATTGATCTTGAGTAATAGCATTCAGGGAAGTTCACATAATGTGAACTACCTGTTGAGTTCAATTACATGAAGGATCAAAACAAAGCGTTAGATAATTGGTCAAATAAGACATCACTAAATCCTTGAAAGAAACTTTAATTGTAATATGTCTTCATATTTTTCATATCAACGGAACTAGATGAATCTAAACAAAACATAATTTCTTTTTTCAGAAAGAATATTTTCATTCTCAACAATTACAAATTTTCAAACCAGTATCTTCCTCCACAACTGTTTCTACATAATATAGGGTGCTTACCTTGAAATGGTGCAGCAATTGCTATCCAATTCTTCACATATTTCTCAAAGACCTACAAGACAATAACATCCTCATAAGATTAGTTACTTTCACATCTAAAGAAAGCACCTGATACTGAAATGAGTAGCTGTACGTGAAAAGGATAGAGATATGAAATTAAGGGAATGAGATGAAGGAGTAATTCAGTATGTCAGAAAGTCAATATGTTTACATCAGCGTGTAGGCTCATGAAACATTTAACCAGAAGACCCCCCATAGAATGACTTATAATGTTGATCCTTTTCCCTCCTGAAGCAGTGTATATAGACTCCAGTTTTGCAGCAATACGCTCCTGTGTTTCTTGAAACCTAATACATGAACAAAAAGTAAGCATGCCTACCGTGCAATATTAGGTAATTAGTACCATATAATTAACAGGAAGTAATAACACATAATGTAATAAAAAGATGCATCTCCAATGAAACTTATAACAAATAGAAAAAATAGAGTTTTTATCCACTAGTTCTGGATTATCCATATGTGTAATATCGTTAAACCAATACCACGGGGTATACTAGGGATGTGCGTTTAACAACCATATGTAAATTGACTCAGCCCTCAATCAAAAGTAATGGAGAGATAGAAGTGTAAAACGCGTACACAATTAGTACAAGTAACAGATATAAGTGCACTCTGACTCCAGTATGAAAGTTAAATAATTGGTAATTGGTAACTTCTAAATGAAGGACTAAGAGCGATACCTTTTGCTGTTAAAAAATAAAACCACCATCAAGCTACTACCACATTCTTTATCCTCCCTAAGCAGAACTCCTTCCCCTATTCGAGGTACTGTTGCGACACAGAATTCGTTCTCTCACTCTGTCACTCCCTTTCTCTTCAGCATTTTCTCACAGCATTTTCTCACTTATTAGGTAATTGGTACTCATGCAATTTAGTCTAGTCACTGGTGCTACAGTGAAAACAAATGTTGATGACTTTCATTAAGAAGGTCTTTGAGGGGAAAAGGGAGGTGGTCCAGTGGGCAGTGGCTGTGGTGGCACCATCAACTTTTGAGTTACCAATTAAGAGTCTGGTTGTTATACATAGTTACATACAAATACAATAACATCTGCATACTTTCGCTTGTTAAGATCTATCATCTATACATGAAAATTTATGTATACTTTGTTATTTTGTATTATCCCAAATTATAACAGATTCTGATGGAACTAATACCGGTCTGATTGGAATTTGAATTAAATACAGTGTGTTAATATTGTTCACATTTAATTTAGATCCATCATGGAATATATACTTACCTAATTTAAACTCTTACTCATTTATAAGTTATAACATATATGCATGGTTCAAAGTTTATACAAGTTTCGGCCAAAAAGCCCGAAAAAGTTTGCTTTTCAATCTTGCCGAAAAAGAAATGCTATGCAATTTCTTTTTTACAAAGTTTTCATCAAAACATATATTGTTTCCACAATTTCCACAGAAATACATATCTTTTCTACCATTTCGAGCTAAAATAATTTAATTTTATGCTACTTATCAAAATGCACTATATACAATCAAAGCCCACTGTATTTTATTTTACACTTCACCATTTGGAAAATATAAATCTTTGTAATAATTTTTTAGAATGTTATAAGAAAAATAAACTTTAAATAAAAATGGTTGAAACACTTCAAATCTTCTTGAGGATTTGTACGGCTAATTCCAATTGAAATATCCATAGGCTCTATTTGCCAAGAGCCCAAGAATAGTTTTACTTTTTTAATTCAATCAGTTTCTCTTTTTAAGTATCTATTTATTAAATAGTACAAATGTGATGTGTTTTTAAATGTTTCCATTTGTTTCTTAAAAATTACATAGTTTCCATTGTGTTTCCTAACATTCCGAAACGTTTCTATCTTCAAAATAACCGAAAAAAGTGAACAATATCAAGTTATAGCATATCAAATCACAACAAAAAGTGAACAATATCAAGTCCAAATGGACAATTTTATTATAGTTGTAATTTTTGAACTTGTACCAACTTCAAATTATATAAATGATGATAAATTTGTAATATTTAGTTTAATTCAATATAATTCTTAAATTTATGTTTAGTTTCTTAAGTTTTTAATATTGAATTAAATTCTTGAAATTTTAAATTTTATTATTTAATAGCAATCTTATTTATTAATAAAACTAATATGTTAAAAATATATTTGAACTTTAAACAATTACATGTTTGTGTTTGAACTTTGACATTAGCAATATGTATATGTGTTTGAACTTTAAGCAAAGGTCTTTATTATCTTTATTATAGATTGTTTTGCTTTATATTATTGTTCTGTTTTGATAAATGTAAGATAAAATATTAAAATTGGCTTAAAATAAAAAATTTAGGCCCCCGGCCGCCCACCTCTCGCTTAACAGAACATTGACCATTCATATATGCTAACTGCATCTTTTGGTATTGAACTGGACTGGAGATACCACAGGTGTGAGGTAAGCCATAGTTGGTGGAGGGGATAGAGTGGTGGTGGCTGAAAGAGGAAAGATGTGAAAAATAAAGGATGGGGGAAGAGAGAGGAAAAAATCTTTTTAAAAAAAAATTGCCAGAAGCCCTACCGAACTTGGGATGGTTTCACATGGTTAAATTTTCCATGTACTAACATACGTCTAAAATTACTTTTATCCTTAAGACAATTGATTCCATTCAATTCCATTCAGATAAAAGCAATGTCCAATGGTAGTGTTACTAATAACAAATAGAAAAGTATGTGAACTTTTACCCCTAAAAGTATTTGAAATAACTGAATGAAATAAAGTATAGAATATGACTCTAGTGATATTAAGGCACTTTATTTTCTTGGATAAGTAATGATGAAGAATTTATGCGTGATCATAACCAACTCAATAAACAATCTAGAGGTTACCTATTGCTTTGCCGAAAATCATATCCAAACCCAAAAAGTGTTTTTCCCTCTTGGTAACCCCACTTGGTCATTTCAACAATCATGTCATGAAAATAATTTACGCCATCACGCCCAATGATCTGCAAAAAAACAAAAAAGGAAAAATTAGAGGAAGCCAAAGTTCATCACTACTCCATGACCACAACTGCTCCATAATTATTTACTAAAATGATTGTTTAGTCTCAATTTGGCTTTAGACAAGTATTTAGTACCTTACTTTTCACAAAAGTCTATATTAACCTAAAAATAAAATGCTGTTGTCTAGTGGAAAAGTCATACCGAATATCTATTGCTAAGTACAGCCATGACTTTGGCTTTTCTTTATCAGTAATGGTCAAGGAGGCAAAATAGCATGCTGACCAGAAAAACATCAAATGTTCAGAAATGAAGTCGGATTGTAAATTTTTTTAACATGAAATTGATTTAGAATTAATATACTGAAGGAAGACTAAGAACAGACAAGTCCTGTGTCCTGGCTTTAAGCAGCAATTACAACTGCAATGTTGGACCAATTTAATGGCACTGACCATGTCCCTTTTTTCAAGCATGCCGTAAATGAAAGTTTATATAAATAAACTAACTTCTTCAAATAAATAGACAGGATAAATGCATACAAAATTAGGAGACAACACACCATGTCAGGATCCAATACATCAATTGCATACAGCCCATCTCTATCTTCAGGGACCAGGATATGTGTCTTGGGATCCAAGGACATGGATTTACCTGTTTCACATGAAAAACATCATACTTCAGCATCCAGAGTACGAATTCAAAATTCAACAGAAGCATTAGAACTTAAAGAACCATTATATTCAAAATCAGTCATCAGCAGCAGCATAAACCAGCAAAAACCCATAAATAATTACATGAAAGAGGCGCAGCAGAGAAGGCTTTATTCAAAGATTCCATCCTTATGTATGCAGGGTGTGAGCCCCTTAGTCATCTCATCGGAGGGAGAGTGAGAGGGAGAGGGAGAGTGAGAGAGAGAGATTTCATAGTATTCACATTTAGGCAGCATTAGTAAGAATTTTAAAAAGAAAATCAAATATTTCAGCCTCAAATGAGCCTTTGTAAAATTCCATTTTATTACCTTAGCCAACTAATATAAAAAGCATACATAAACACAAAAATTTGTTCCTTTTAGGATACACGTCAAGCATTTGACTATTTGAGTGCTCTCAGATAATCAAGAATTAGGAAAACTATATCTTAACATATACATATACCAATACCAATAGATAGAAAAAACTGATGTAATAAACCCCATAAAATAATCACAGGACCAATTGACATAATCACACAGCTAACGAAAATTAAAATCCAAACTTTGTTCACAATTTAGGTAAATAATTTATCAATACTCCAAATTGAGATTGTCGAAAAGTAATAATAACTGCACAGAATTCATAAAAGATGCAATTTGGACCAATAATTACCTGAAGCGCGATCGAATCGAGACCAAAGCTTCGTACAAAACTCACGATCGGACCCAAAAATCCGAACCCAAACCCGCTCTTCTTTCCCGTTATCATCAACAGCTTTCAGTATCGAGCCCGCGATTCCAGGCACCAGAAGAACTGGGTCAAGATTCGGGTCAACATATGGCTCGGGTTTCTTGATGAGCTTTAACCAGAGCTCAATCGATCGGACTATGTCCTCCAGCAACACCGCCATCGCCCAAAAACCCTAGTTAACTTATATATATACAATAGATTTCTATGTAAAATTTAGATGTAATTGATGAATTATGAGCTCTGAGTTGAACTGGAAGGAGTAATTTGTGAGAGATTAAGTTAATTAGGGTTATCGATTTGCCGGAGATTGTCGGTTGGAGTTGGGGCTGGTGGCGGGAGAAGTCGTGGAAGTTATCCGAAACTGAAATTCTGGTCAAAGATAAAATAGATGGAATTTAGGCTGAAGTATAAATTGTCCAATTTGTTAATTGAATTTATTTTATAATAATTCGTTGATAGTGTTTTTTAAGTTAACTATTTAACTTGTTTAATTTATATTATTTGTGTTTTAATTGTGTAATTATTTTTAATTTGTTTAGCTAGTGTTGATTGTATAATTTTTTTATTTATATTGTTTGTGTAATTCATTAGTTTAATTTTTTTTTACATTTTTGCCCTTTGATCTCAGTAGAAACAAAAACTCTACGTGGATATGAAAATTGAACATGAGTGTATCTAAATTTCATTTAATTGTATTTTGACCCCTAATGCTGAGTAAAAATATAAATAAGTGAAGTTCAAATACATTCTAATTTTCATGTCCATCCAAAACAGCTCCATTAAAAATATATTTTTTTATAGATAAACACTCATCTGTCTTATCTAGATGACACGTCATCTAATAAGTATGCTAATTAGTTTGGTAATAATCAAATTCGTCTCAGGTTGTAAAAAATAAATATACATTAACAAGGGGTATTAGGATCATGATATTTTATATTAATAAAAAATATAGGTTGGACATGACATTATGTAGCTAGTATATGGGGGTATTTTAGTAATTGTCCTTTAGTTCGTGAGGGATATTAGAGTCTTTTAGTTAGAGAGAGGGTTGTTAAATAGGCAATGAGTGTAACAAGCGGGGATCAGAAAATTAATCAAATCTACTTTCTGTCGCTCTTCTTCTATTACACAACAATTTGTAACAAGTTATCTTAATTGATCATTTTAAATAGTCGGAGTAATATGACATTAACATTTTTAAAAGATCGTATTTACTACACAAGTAATCTTATATTTTCGATAATCAGATACTCAATAAAATGTTGAGATTTTCGATAATCAAATGACTAAAAAATAGTGGTAATTAGATATTATCATACAGTGATTATCCTCAAATTTTTATGTAGACAAAAATATTCTTTATATTTAATAATTGAGACATAAATATCTTTATTAGCCACATAATTTATATATATTTTAAATTTTTTGATTTTTTTGTTTGTCAATATATTTAGTTTAACTAAAATATCTCATTACCCATACAAAGTACGTGTGTGTTGTATGCTATTTATTATTAACGACATACTTGAAAATTGAATAAATCATGAATTTTTATTTTATAACAATATTAAAACTTTTCATACGATTTACTAAGTAATTAAAAATTAATTAATTCGATAGTACTTTGATGATTGTTGATATAGCGACACTTTTGTTGTCGATAGTACTTTGATGATTGTTGATTATATTAGGATCTATAGCGACACTTTTATTGACAACAAAAATTAGTACAAGAATATTTTAATAAAAAATTAATATTAAAAAAAATATACCCTGTATTCTTTAATTCAAACCAACACCCACAATAACAATTACTGATAATCACATAGTATTATATAACAACACTTTTATATTCTTTGTCATGTCAGTATATCAAATTTTAACTCTTAATGAAATAACAAAATTAACTTTAATTTAATAATATATTATAATCTTAACAGAGATCGTGCATACACTATCATTGCATCAAATTTAAACTCAAAACAATAATACCTAAGATCTAGATACAGCTGACTGACCCAAATTTAAAACTTAAAGATTGTCTATGATACAGCTGACTGACCCAATTTACTTCAGTAGTATGTATACACTTGACTTGTATAAAAAATTTATTCTAAATATTATATAACCCAGAAACCTATAATAGATGTAGCAGAAGAGTATCAACTCTTAATTTCTTCGGCAGACAAACTTGAGAATACTAGCAACATGGAATTTCAAATTTATGTTCTTCAAGTTTGATCTTTGATGACCAACAAAGAATCATATTGTTTTCTTCTCTTTGGTTCTGGCTCGCCCAACTGCAACGAAACAGAAATCTCTTGGCAGTTTGATTCTGCAGTTTCTTGTTTATTGTTTTGATGCAACTGAGATCTCCCAGCAAAACTAGGAATGAATTGGTGTTCTACATTAGGAGCTGATTCGCTAACACCTTCGATGTCATGAATGAACGGAGTGGTAAGGACAGGACGGGACTCACCTTCAGTAGAAACTCGGATGTTTAACCCAAGCGGCTCAAAATTTTCTTCAGTCCTTTCTTTTAGCTGTTTCCTCTCAGGAGGAGATGACTCTCCGACAGTAGAATCAATTCCAGCTGCCGAAGCATTTCTTTGCTCTAGCAACGCTGCTGTTTGAACATAATCCCAAAAATGAAAATGTAAAAAAGGTCATTTGGTCGAATAGTAGTCAGACAAAGATATATAGGCCAAGTTTCCAGGGGGGGAAACTGATGAATTTTTTTGAACACCACATGTATCCTAAAGCTTCATCGATAAAAGTGATCTATTACCCAAGAATTACACTTGCCTAGTCCCAGTTTTACAAAAAATAGATTAGAAACTTTATTATATATTGAAACAAGAAACTAAAAAATTATGGATAAACAACACAAAAACATCAAGAAGTTTAATTTAATAGAACCGGATACAATTTACGGCCTGGAGCTTGGACAGCAACCACTTGAGGCATTATTGTGTTCTTTAGATTGTATGGGCAAAGGTGCAAAAATGCCCCGATATCCCACTTACACTCTAAACTATTTTTTTTCCAAAAGTACCCTTGACGTTACAAAATTCATCCCAATTATGCCCCTCCCGTTAACAGACTTGCCACCGAGGCAAACGGAGCAGACAAGTGGACAAAATTTGCTGACGAGGCAATGCATACGTGGAAAATAGCTAACAATTCAAATCAAACATATTTATCCCAATACATGTGCCCATTGTTAATATAACTTCCTCATCTTACTATTTACTATTTACTATTTATTACTATTTATTACTATTATTATTATTATTATTATTTATTATTATTATTATTATTGTTTTGTCCTTTTCATTTCCAAATATAAAATTAGTGTTGGAGTTTTAAATTCAATTTAAATATTTTTTAATAAAAAATATTGTAATTAATGATACTTTTTATATAATTTATAATTAATACAATTTACCATATAAAATTAGTCCAAATTTATTTTAAAATACCTTAAATAATAATAATACTCATTCTCCATCCTCATGCCCTATTCAACCCAAATCAATCGTCTCAAGCCGCCTCTCTCTAATCCCCCTCTCCCAAATCATTTGCCACGCCAAGATCCGCTACCACCTTCATCAAATTGGGAAGAAAAACCTAGAACCACACAATTTTCTCTTATCAATATTAATTTCTCTCTCCTATAATCATCGATAGCGGGAGGATAAGGCTGGAGAGGTGAAGGATTCACGGATTGAAAAGGTCAGGATTCGTCTCTCTACCCTTGAAATCCATTTGGTGTGAAGAAGATGGGTGAAATTCATTTGGTTGTGAGATTTACTTGCTTTTTATGTTCTAGGCGCTTGCTGTACTGACATGAGAAGATCTAATCAACTCACAAATTTCCTCTAATTTGTAAACTGGGGCCACCTTATCTTCATCCGATGTTGCCCCATCTATCATCCTTGACCTCCAGTATGATTCCACCGCCCTCCTGCTGGAATCCATCTCTCGTTTTTCTTAATTTTAAAATTTGTTCCTGTTTTTTGACCCAAGAAAAGCCCTTTTCTCCTCTTGAACTGAGTACAATTTTTTTTATATGTTATTATGATGATTAGGAATTATGTGTTTGTATGGGTTTGTATGGATTTTATTTTTGATTTGATCGGATTTGTAATGTTCTTGGTTTCATGTGGAAGGAGATGAGACAGAGATAAAAGAAGGAGAAGAACGAGAATATGGATTTACAGAGATAGAAGAGGGAGAAGAACGAGAATATGTCCACGTGTCTGCTCCGTTTGCCTCGGTGGCAAGTCTGTTAACGGGAGGGGCATAATTGGGCAGAATTTTGTAACGTCAAGGTACTTTTGGAAAAAAAATAGTTTAGGGTGTAAGTGGGATATCGGATAAACATCAGGGGTATTTTTGCACCTTTGCCCTAGATTGTATATATGACAGTATATTCTGCTGAAAGAAATAATGAGTTCAATACAGGACACAGCACCTACTATAATTAGTGACCTCAAATATAGAGGCATGCAGTGGTACGTACACAATAAATGTGTTAAAAGATAATTTTGTTAAGCTTCTTTAGAATCAACAGCATAGTATATTCGCAATTAGCTAAGACTCACCAGTCACTTTTCTATGCTTCACTGTTTGCATATCATATTAACTTGACAATTGAACCATATTTTTAGCATATTATTTTTTTTCTCAATGAAACATTAAGGACATACATAAAAAGACAAACAAGATCCCAAAGTAATTTGCAAAAGTACAAACCTTGAAGACCTTCTTTGGTTGTGATGAGATCAAGTTCGAGGAGATCAAGAAGGCGACCTAAATCAACTCCACTTGTCCAGTTCTCTGGAGGATGGCCAACTTTTAATTTCAATCGACCGCGATTAGCTGTCCCACCCCAAATGATTCCAACGGGCCTGGGTTTCTCCCCATTTTGACTTGTCAAGAGAATTAAACTTCCACTGTCCCCTTCAAGGTCAAAGGTTTGTTCATTCTCCCCAACTACAAGAAAATCAGTAAGGAAGCAGATCCCTTTCTCATCATTGTACTCCAGAGCATAAGCCATTATCGTCCCAATAGTCAAGCCAGAGCTTCTTCCAACTTTCATCACTTGTCTGCCAATCAGACTGTTGAGTGAAGACTGCAAGTCTATGACATTGACATCACCGATCTCGCCTATGCCTTTTACAGATGTAGATACGTTGGACATGTTAAAGTCTTCCGCAAAAGGAATGAATGCTCCATCTGCTCGAACAAAGGTTTCTGCAGGATCACCAGATTGTGATGGGCATATGCATGCAAGATTTGCGCAAACTCAATTAGCCACACTTACTTATCTTCAGAATAAATTCAAAGATGTTTGACTAAATTATTCGGGATCACACCAACCAACGATCATTTAATATCTAAACAGTCGTAAACTCAAATGTCTGGATGAATGAGGATTATTTTAATTTAAAGTGTATAATTTCGAGAAAGCCACCATCCCTACATGAAAACCATACCTGTCTCTACTTCATATTTAGTATTTACTGGTTCTAAATCTTAATTTATATGATTCACAATCTCAATAAGCATATTTCGTAATATTTCCAAGAAGAAAAAGAAAAGAGAGACAAAAATTCATGAGATTGATATAATGCTGGACAAACAATAAAGTGCCAACTGAGTAAATTTTAAATTGGATGGCTTATATTAAAGTTTGATGGTTCTGCACTGCCAAACTGAATGGTGGTTAGCTTGATTACAATTGAAATCAACAATTATTAGAACTAAGCCGAAAAATTGGGAGTTTGCAACATTCCACTTGTAATATGTATGTGTGTTGGTATTTTTTTCTTTTAATTTTTTTTATATAATGAAAAAGCTTCTGTTGTTTGAGTTCATGAGCTGTGGATGTAACCTAGATTTAGTTAACTGGAGATGCAAACCAAGCATTTAGATTATTGCTGGTAAAGTGATACGGATAGAGCCAGACGGAATCTGGGACAGAGTATCTCGACACTAAGCAGGATTGCTATAAATTCCAAGCCCAAAAATATACTATTAGATTTAATAACTGAACAAGAAATTTTCTTAGTCTATTAGCAGAATATACGCAAGCGTACATTAAATATCTATAATCTGGAATTACATTACCTGGGTTTGTCCCGGCAAAGATGCCATACCAAAGAGCGTCTGTTATGAATGACGTTGCCCTCTCAACAGCACCCAAATAAACCCCAGGTCCAAGGCTTGGTGGCAAAGGATGGAACATTTTTTGGTTTGGGTAATCCAGGTCAACTGCCACATGCCTATTAGTGAGAAAACCAACTTGGTGATTTCCTGTTCGGCTTTTCACAATAGCGCCCAAGGTTCCATATGTCTCTTGGTTAGCAACCTATGAAACAAAGAAACAGAGTAAAGAAGAGCAACTACAAAGAAACAACTGATGGAGTGTGAAAACAAATTCCATAAACGAATCATGGTTAAGTTTATTAAATACCATTAAGAGCAAGGAATTAGTTTACACTTTACATGTGGCTTCTACAGGAAAATTTGAAACGCAAATAAAATAAAAAATATATGAGACTATTAAGCAGCCAAACGCTGGAAGATTTCCTATAGTTCTGAAGATGATATTTCTGCGGTTTCTGGATGGATTGTAAGGATAAAAAAGAACAGTATTCGTCAAGTTTGAATTGGCTTAATACTTAATGCAACTAACAGGAATGCTGTAAGATGCAGGCCACTTTAAGCAGCAGAAATTTCCATCTTGCCTATATGAACTTTAACTCCTATCTGAATTCCTAGAATTTGGACGAAAAAGACTTGGACATGTTTCTCCCTTATATAGTTACAATTCAATTTGACATACATCAACATATTGTTTCTCCCTTACAGCCTCTAACATGAAAGCTAATCTATATACATAATAAAAAGACTTCCCCAATCACTTCAACCCCACGAGAGAAAAAGGAAGGTAGCTGCTATTTAATGAAAAAGATAAACATGGTACCTGGGAACCAGAGCCAATGCATGGATCACTTCCGCGCAAACCATCTACCAGCTCTGTATACAACTGTTCCTTGGGAGTTGCAGCAGGTGCACCAAAGTAAGAGAACTCAACAACATCTACATCACACCATACACCTCCAGGACCCTGCTCAATCAAGCAAAGGAGTAAATGGCATAATCGTAGAAGGTTCCAGAATTTCAAAGAAGCTCAATAGTCAATATTAAATTCCAAATATAATACTCCCTCCAACTTTACTTGTCCAAATTGACTTCTTCTTTTTTTTTTCCTTTTTTTTCCGCTAAATAAATTGACTTTTTATGGTTAAATTTACCAATTTTAAGATTCATAATTAAACAAATGTATTAGAAATTTTGAAATCAAATAAGATGACTTTGATAGTATATCCAATGTACTTTTTTATGATAATAATTTTGTGCATATATCTAATAAACTTGAGAATAAATTTTGATTCTAAATATGGTCGATTTGACCATAAAAAGTCAATTAGGGCAAATAAAGCTGGACGGAGGGAGTAAAAGAAATAAAGAGCTAAGATTAGTCAACTCTTCTGAACCATTTATAGCCAAAAATTTAGCCAGTGTTAGAAGCACAAGAAACAGCCATCTACACTAGAAGTTGGAAGATTCTCAAATAAAGCCAGAAGCACGAAATTTCAAACCTCAAGAGCAGCTGGTAAACATTGAATGTGACTAAGCCACTGCCTGTGAACTTTTCGGGTAACAAAGACAAGAATGGCTGGTATATCTGTCAAAACACCACGCCGGATCCGAAAACCAATTGCTGTGCCAAGGCTAAAACAACGCAAGATTTTGCTATGAAATGCCCTGATTGTCATTACTTCAAGTAGAGTGGTAGCTTGCTGCCCAGTTGGCAGTCGCCCAAGAGTTTCAGGCAAAACCCCCTTTTGAAGGTTTCCAAAGTAATTTGCCCTATCTTCAGCTGCATCATTTAACCGGCTTGAAGTAGGCCATGAGAAGTAAGCAGCACTACTCTCAGAGAGCTGACCACCTGATGCAAAAGCTTGTCGTGGTGATGGACTCCGCGAAAGCAGGTTTTGATGATTAAAGTAGTTTCTTTCTAAATCCAGAGCTGATTCGTCTGACGGTGTTGATCCAGAGCCAGAGGGATGAAATCTTAAATCCAGTCCTGTTCTGTTCATCTTCCAGCTCTCCTTCTACATATATTAATCCAAGTTCTCTTAAAAGTACACAAAAAAAAGTTCAAAGTAAAAGTATATCTAAAAATTTCATAAGGCCCAAAACCTTTTACCAAGTTTAATTACTAGATTTCTTTTTCAACGACTAGGTAAAAGACAGTTGGAATGATAGCTTCTGAGGAAAAAAAATTAAGCTTAAAAAATTATAAGGGGTAACAAAAGAATGAAGAAGCAAACTCATAAAATGTATGGTAAAATCAATTCAATCAACAAATAATAAGCAGCAGAACGCTGATCATATAAAGAAGATATTGTTAAGCCAAAAAATAAAAGCAAGTAGATGAGAACAGGTAGTACAAATTCAATTTCATTAATCTGTAACACTGATCAAAATTAATCTGAAAAGCTGCAATAAGAAGAGTAGCACAAAAATTAATGTGTGAAATTTTGTATATCAGGGTGTTCAAGTCAGTCAGTCAGTCAACCCACTCATGCTGCTGGTGTAGAGGGAGAGACTCAATCAAACAAAATAGGACTAAAGACAAGATGGAGCACCTCAAGATAGTGAGCTGATTTCTTTTATGGGAGAAAAAGAGACTTAACCGTATTTTTTTATAAAAAAAAATATCACACATTGGAAAAAAAAAAGGGAAGACATTTGCTCCAACTATGAATTGTGAATTTGAGGAAATGCTAAACACCCCAAGGCAATAAAGAATCAAAGAAACATATACCCCCCACAAAGCATAACACACCCACTTTCTGAAATAAGCAATACCCAGAAAGCGAATTGCATAAAAATGGTACCTTTCAGCAATGGTGGAACTGTGGATTGGAAGTTAACAGCAATTCCTCATTAAGATATTCATGCCCTAGCCATCTAACGGATGATATTGTAAGAGTGTAACCTCTCAATCAAAAAACCCATGTTGCCATTTTGACCCGAATCAGGAAGCTGCTGCTAAATTGAAATATGAGAGGGAGAGCAAGACATATATATATATATATATATATATATAGAGAGAGAGAGAGAGAGAGAGAGAGAGAGAGAGAGCTATTTTTAGTTCTTTTTTTCTCATAAACCATTTCCAAAAATTTCTTCCTTTTTGCTGTCTCTATCATTTTTTTTTGGCCACTCATAAGGTAAGGTGAGGACAGTGGTGATGAGGAGAAAGAGATGATGCACATACATATTCTTGGATACAATCAATATTAATTTTGGTGGGGGGTTGGGAATTTGGTAGGGGCCATCCATATTTGCTCCCCAAAAGTTGCACAATCTCTTCCAAATAATTCCATTTCCACTTTATCATCGAGGGTAGAAGATCATGCGACCATTAGAGCGTGATGGTCCCAAGATCTCTGGCTAAGGCTAAGGCTAAGGCTAAGGCTAAGGTTAAGGTATTTTTACTTTTTGAATTTTCAAAAATATTTTTATGATTTCCAAAAATTATTGATATTATTAATTTAAAATTACTATTTTTTTTTAGCATGCAAATAAGAATTGTTATCAAAGGGTGCAGTCTAATTTAATTTAACCGTGGAATTGAAATATATTTAATTTGCATTATGAAAATCACTAATAAACTTTGGACGAAGGAACAACTATTATTGTACTAACATTTTATAAAGTTATTTATTATCTTAGACTGGATTCTTCAACTTATCGCACGTTAAAAATAAGTTGCAAAGCAGCAAAGACATTTTGTATACAAAAGAGAGCTGCAACTTAATTATTATATTTTTTATCAAAATAGATGTCGTAAATTATTTTTATAATTAAATCTTGAGAATAAATTTATAAAAATTAAATTCTCATTTCTAAAAAATACATTGACATAACGCTGAATGACACTTTTCCCCTTCTAGATTGTTATCAAAATTATTATAGATCCATATTTACAGAGCTGAGGAAGGGAACAAACATGTTTGACAATAGAAATGGTTGGTTGAATCATGCAATTCTTTCTTACAACACAAAAGCTCCTGTTCATTTCCCCCCTTCTTTGTAGGTAATGTTTTGTTTCATCCAAAAACTCCATGGCTTCACCTCCACCATCAAATTTTCCTAGAAAATTCAAAATCCCAAACACAATACAAGACCAAAATCAATCTCACTCTCTCCCCCATCTATCTCTAAAAATAGGAAGTGGTTAACTTTAGAACATTCACAACAGTTTTCTCAATAAACTCTTTATCCCCCAACTTTAAAGAATACATCAATAAATCTTATGCAACAGTTTCATTATCCTTATTTAACTCTCTATTTTAATCTCTATATAAAATTTTACTTCTCAGGGGGTGAGAAAGTCAAAAGAGCATTCTCTATATACCACTTTTGTAACGACCCCAAAATAGGTCCATTCCATCCAACCCATTCGAAGTCATGAATACATAGTATGTAAAAACAACTACAACTTTATTATTACAACAATTGTCGTGCAAAAATACAACAAACATATCTTTGTGAGTTTGGATACAAATATATACCAATGTGAAGACGTCACAATGACACACTTACATAAAGGTATAGTCAAAAGCTGCTTTTAGAAATTAGAATCTTTGGGAAGTGCTTTCAAGAAACCTTCGTGCGTGGGAGGCCAATGCTTTTAGGTTATAGTAGATATCATATACTACGAATTATCCTTGGTTGACTAATAGACCCCAAAAAAAAACGAGAAGATTCTTATCATATTCTTCCACGATGGCGTGAGTCTTCTCTTGACATATCATTATTTCCATTGTCTCTAATTTGGTATTATACTCCAAACAAACACCAAGATTATATAGGTAGTGCTTGTAAATATACTCAAAGAAGTGGATGTGCACAACCTTGTTTTATGATAACACGAGTTTGTATGTCATTAGACATCTTGTATGATAGTGGCAAAACACCCTTCCAAAGTTAAATTCACCTCACCTCAACATCTATAGACCACCGCTCTATTCCTCGCTTATCCATTCGAATTCAAATTACACTTTTATTACGAAGGAATTGTGAAACAAAAAGGGTGAGCACAACTAAATTCGATAAAGAATATTATGACTAAAGATAAATAAATTATTAATAGTCTTCATCGATAATAAATCGGAGATTTAGAACATATGGTAGATGATAAAACTTTTCAACCATAGTTGCTGAAATGAACGAAGAATCCATTAAAAGAGTCGAATAGACTATAAAGTCTATTGTCTTCTCCACGTTAAAAGTCCACCAACAATATTTTATCCTCGTAACATCAATCAGCAGATTCCTTTCCACAATCATATGAATAACTCATAATCATAATTGTGATTCTAAATTCCTCTTCTCATCCGGGATGAAGATAATTTTCATCATTGTCTTTACACGAAACATCAAATATCATGGTTATACCAAATCACGATTCTCATTCATAATCATACTAATAAATTCATCTTTGCACTACGGGCCAAAGATATTCATCAACATTTCATCTTTACACTACAAAGTTAAAGATATTCAACAACAGTCATCTTGCACAACGAGCCAAAGATATTCATCAATAATTCATCTTTGCACTATGCTGTTAAAAGATATTCAACAACAATTAAATCTGCATTCTGAGCAAAAGATATTCATATCTCAAATAAATACATAATCATTTGAAGTTATATAACAATAATTATAACTATGTTGATCAATTCACCTTTTGCACTTAAGCTAAAAATATTCAATTTGTAAATTCAATGGTAAGTGATCATACCAATCAACAATTCAACTTTTTGCACCATTGGCCAAAGAGAACCTATGGTCACGATCATACCAATAATCTACCCATTTTACACTCAAGTCAAAGAGAAATATCATCATTAGGGTTATAAGAATGTTATATAAAATAATATAATCAAAACTTGGTTTTAATTTCAAGAGTAAGATTCATAAATCAACTATAATTTGGTTAGAAAAAAGAAACCAATTTTTCTTTTCGTGAATAGACAAAGTGAATAAGTAACTCGTGAATAGTAACTCGTGAATAAGTAACTCTGCATGAATAGTAACTCGTGAATAGTAACTCATGAATAGTAATCGTGAATAAGAACTCGTGAATAGTAACTCGTGAATAGTAACTTGTGAATAGTAACTCGTGATTAAATACATAGTCTTAGTATACATAAAAATGTAAATATCGTAAATAGTGCCATATCATGAATAGTCTCAGTATATGTGAATAGTCCAGATATCGTGAATAAGAACCCCGACTCAAAAAGGTAGAAATTCCACAATAATATTCATATCAATATTCTCGGTATAATGATATTGAAAGAAATAATATCATTTTACTGAAGAAAATAGCATTCCTTACCATCCCTTACTATCCCTTACCTCAAAAGAAATGATCTTACATTTGGATATCGGATATATTATTTGAAGAAAACTTCAGACCGATGAATAGAACTCACCAAGTATCTAAATACTCACAAAATACACTCGATAATCTAGAGAGAAAAAAAGAGAGAACTTATGTTTACGGTGTGATTTTCAATTTAACTTAAAGCCCTCTATTTATAGGAAAATTTTAGCAGACTTGACCGCAACTCGATGGCTTTTACCGCTACTATTCCCACCCACCACATTTGAAATAAAATTCAAAGACATTTCTTCACCAACCACAAGTGGGGCCCACTCAATTCTAGAATTTTCCACCAAAATGCTAAATTCGGATACTTCAACAATTTATGAACCATTCACCTCTTAAAATTCATAACAAATCATACGTTCATTTTTAACGGTTCAAAATTTGTGGACATATACTCAACTTATATATGTATAACATATCCAAAAATTACAACGATACAACGGTCGGATTAAAAATTATAACTAACGCAATATATCTCAAAAACCTTTGGTTTAATTTTTAATACCTTCATTCAAACAAAAATACTAATAAAATACCTCAACATTAATTCATTCATTTATAACCATATAAATAAATCCATCATTTATATTCACATCAAATAAATATTTCCTTATCATATAAATCAATAATTAATTATTCATAAATAATATTACAGAATCACAATAATGACAATGAGTAGTTTCACAGAAAGGGGCTTTCCAATAAGGATTTCTCCTTCTTGCATGCCAATTAGGTGACCAAACCTCTCCTCGATGAACTTTACAGACATTGCCAATAATCTTTATCTAATAATATTATTGAATAATATGAATTATTGATCCGATAATCAGGAAATATCTTGCAAATGACAATTATTGAACAATAATAATATAAAATTTCAACGTAGCAATTATTGAATCAATAAATAAAAATATTGAATAAAGAATTACCGTAATAATTATCGAGTAGTGCCTTGCATGTAAGGATCAATAATTCAAAAATATTTGTAAAACCGCAGGTGCCACTTGTGTAAAACGCACGCGTATCGTATTTTAACCATCTGAATTATTCCAACATGTTACCAGTAACGATTACGCCGTTATTTATAAAAAACTCAACTTTATGCTTTTCTTCATTCGATGATTATTTTGTTATGGGCCCAAAATGCATTTACTTGTGGTCGTCATACGAATATTCCTATTGCAGAAAAAGAATATTCCATACAAAACTAATATATTAAAACAACAATGAATATTTTATAACCACTGTGTATTTTGAAAAAATTCATATATCACCCTTAACTTTAACCTTTTATCAATTTAACCATTTACTAAATAGGAAAATTAAATACTTTTATTTCATAAAATTCAGGGTCTTACAACTTTAATGCTGCATTTGTGAGTTTGGAGAGATGGATGGATGGATGAGAAGTGAAAGTATAGGAGGGGAAGAGATGGAAAGAGATGAGAATGAATTATAATTTTTTCTGTTGTGATTTTTGTCCAAAAATGAAATCAACTCTATGTCCAAATCTGTTATCTTCTTTCCTAAATAAACACACAAATATGAAATTTGGAGGGAATTTAATTATTTTTCCTTCCCCTAAAAGAAACTTAAAAATAAAAATACAAAAATTTAATTAATAAAAAATAAACTTTAAAAATGATTTTGAAAGTGGGTGACAACATGAGAAAGAATGTCATTCAACCTACATTGTACTATAGTGTACTGCTACTTTTTGTATATTAAAATAGAAAAGAAAAAGACCTTGGGTCTACTCATTATTATTATGGGCTCTACTTCTTTGGACTTTCTCCCTAAAGATAATGTTTTTACGGGCCACTACTGGCCCATGAATAGTTCCCTTAAATTATCATTGTGATTTGTGTGTTTATTATTCAAACAAAATGTCCGTGTCCAAACCATAAAAGCACCTTATCTTTTTTACTCTTTCCCATTTCTCTCTCTCCTTTCTTTTTCAAGACTATATTTTATGTCACAATTAACATACAACCTATAAATAATAAAATAAAATAAGCATATATGAATTATTTTTTATTCATTTATATATGATATATAATATTAATATAAATTTATCGACATACATATCAACTCTTATTAAAAAATAAAAGAGAACACAATATTTTCATCTCTCTAATCTCTATATATACACAACTATATATTATATAAAAAATAATTGTTTTCATAACGAAAATATAATATTTTCACGATTTTGAGTCGTTTAAATGTGGATATGATTTCTTATTCATCTCATGTAAAATAGTGGTGTTTGATTATATCTTAACAACTCATCTCTTAATGCATTTTAATATTTGAAATTGTGATATAAATTTTTCTAAGCATGTCTCTAAATTAGTAGTATATGAAAATGAGTTTAAATTATTCAAAATACTACATTAAAATACATTAAGAGATAAACTGTTAAAATAAATTAAAATACAATCAAACACACTTAAAAGTCTTACAATTATTTGTCAGCCTTTCGATATCTTATCGTCTCATGTCAGAGTCATCATCTTCTACTATGTTTCAATAATAGAAATATAGAATCGTGGTCTCTTAATTGGCAATTATTCTTATCTATTTCATGATTATTAACGATATATATATATATATATATATATATATATATATATTACAATAATAATTTAATTATTTAATAATTTGGTGTGATTATAAAATTATGATAATAAAATTGAAGACTTGTGTCATTTTAACTGTTTTTTTGGACAAATTTAACTGTTTTTATCGTCACCTATCATCGAATGTTTTACCCATAACTTAACTTGTTGCGTATAGTTTGTTCACACATTATTATTATATTATCACCTTATCATGAACAAGCTGGATATTTTTCTTCTTGGCCAAACACCATAGAACTCCCATATCCTCTTCACTGTAATATGTCTGTCAAGTGGGTGGGATAAGGGATGAGAAAGGGGAAGAGAATCCACCCGAAAGTTTTAGATATGTTTAGGATTGGATGAGGAAAATAAAAAAATGGCAAAACTATGAATTTAGCCACTATAGTTGACAAGTTTTACTTAATGCACAACTGAACTTTTAATTTTTTAAATTATTTCATTAAATAAATTAAATTTTTTTAATTGGATCAGTCTGTTAAAGTTCTGTTAATATGAACGTTAACTTTTTTCTACGTGACTTTAAAAAAAATAAAAATAAGTCAGCCAATATCGATATATAACAACCACTAGTAACAAAAATTACATATATAGATTAACGATTATCCTACCATTCCCTAACAAAATGTCATCAAATCTTGAAGAAACAAAATCCAACGAATTAATCATACGATTTTCCTATTTCCAAAAACAGAAATGAATCAAAGAACTAACGTTATCACACTCTGTATATAATTTTTTTATTACTAGTCATACTCTTAACAAAATGCCATCAAATCATAGAAAACACGACAACCAGAAAGTCTTTGGCCAAAGCCAAAAAGAAGTTATACATAAACAAAATCCAAAGAATTAATCATTGTCTAAAAACAGAAATGAATCAAAGCAGAGGCGGAACTAGGGGGGCGGGTGGGGCATCTCGCCATGCAGAGCATGCAACAATCCGTGCATAACTAGGGGGAGGCGGAGGCGGGATTCAGGCATGACCATCGCCTCCGAGCCTTCCGGCTTCCGTGAAGTCGAGGCGGGGCGGCCCAGCAAATCAAACAAATTTTCTTCAAAATCAAAACAAGGGAACCGTGAGTTTGTCAAAGGCATGATTTCTGCTCTGCAACACCCAGATCTTGTAAAACTGTATGGGTGTTGTAAGTTCTTCAGAAATAGACTAAAACACTCTTATTTCCCCGCAGGTCTCTTCCTCTCCCTCTATTTCTGATTTCTCTATAAAATGCAGTAAAAATGGTTTCTTTCTACTTGAACTTTTCTAGTAAATTGGTTCATTTTTTTTATTTACAGAATTGCGATTCCTAGATTTTTCGGATTATGGAACCATGAAGGGTTCAGATGATATGAGGATAGAATATTGTATGGAGGTTATATGTTTATATGTTATGAAACTAGGATTTTTAAAGCTTGCATACCATGTGTTTGTATAAATGCCATAAAGAGGTTAATTTGGTTAAAACATGAAAATTAACGGGTTCTCTCTATAAATTCATGTACATACATGAGTTATAAGTTAACTCAAGTTTTTTTCGACTTTTCCATCTCAAATATTGCCTCTCTATCTTTCACAACTTTTGCAAGAAATTTTTTTTCGGATCGGATTGTATTGTAGCTCGTATCGCCGCCGTCGTTATTTTACGAGTATATTTTGACCCCCCCCCCCCCTCTCAAAAGTTTCTGATTCCACCACTGAATCAAAGAACTAACCTTCGTCTTCTTGCTCATCTTCATCTTCAAACTTATCACCAAATTCCTTCATGACAATCCCATTTTCTCGTCATGTTGCCAACGCTTATAGAAATCGTGATCTCTTCTCCTTCTTGTTGATTTTGATGAACCAGGTCTCTCAGGTTTGGGTCCAAACACGACGACACCGCCAGCCGGAGTGGGGTTCGATTGGAACCACTATGAGTAGCGGAGTTTTCTTTATGGGTAGGTTTCTTCCGCCACCACCGCGTACCTCGGCGTGGGTGAGAGTGGGCGGTCATGACGCTTGTTTTGGAGGTCGGTGGTGATCATGGTGGACCACTACAAGCAAGGTCCGGAGGGGCGGATTTGAGTTGAGGGTGGTTTCGCTTTATTTTGGATCCGTCGAAGGAGAGGACTCGAGAGTGGCGAGTTCAGAGCAGATTGGGGAAAATATGGATTGGCAAATGGGGTTTGGTTTGAGGGGTTTGATTGAAGAAGATAGAGGATGAGAAGAAGGAGATGGAAGATGGTAATGGAGTCGCAGAGACCGCCATTTTTTTGGAGAGAGAAAGAGGATAGATCGTTATCTAGTGTTTAGCAATCTATTGCTGAGGTGAGGGTAATGGTTCTGGTTTTGTTTTGGGTGGGCTGAATGATGGATGGGTCATGGGTGGGTGGATTCTCGGTTTACTTGAATCTAATGAAAGAGAAGCTGAGTTGTTATATTTAGTTGTTATATTTGAGTCATTTTTCTTTTCTTTTAAAAAGTCACGTAGGAAAAAGCTTAACAGAACTGAGCTACAGTTAACAGATTGATTCAATTAAAAAAATTTAATTTGTTTGATGGGGTAATTCAAAAAATTAAAAGTTCAGTTGTGCATTAAGTAAAACTTGCCAACTATAGTGGCTAAATTTATAATTTTGCCATAAAAAAAATATAAGAGAATTATCTAACTCAACACTATACTCTACACAACACTTTAGAGTATAGTGTAGAATTAAGTAGAAAAACAAGAAGAAAATAACATATTAAATAGATGAAAAAAGAAAACAAGTTTAATAGTGAAATAAAAGAATTGAAATGCATGGAAATGAGTGGAAATACCACATGTGTGTGTGTGTGTGTGTGTATATATATATATATATATATATATATATATATATATATATATATATATATATATAAAAAATATATATCAGTCACTTTGTATTACATGATTAGCTATGACGATTTTTTTTGGGCTATATATGACGGTTTCACCCGTCGCCATAGCTATTCTGGGTTGTGGCAAATGGTGACGAGTGAACCATCGCTATAGCCCAAAAAATCCATTCATTATAACTAACATGTAATACACATTTGTGATATCTCATATAGTGAGATCAAGAACATTACTCTTAAATAATATTTCTCCTTAAATATCACTCCTTTATTAAAACTACGTCGTTTTGGGGTGGCAGCGGGTGGCATTTTTATAAATAAAAGGTAAATAAATAGCCCAACTGTGTAATACACAACTGTGTATGTACATATAGCCCTATATATATATGTATAAAATACTCCTGCATGAGAATAATAGTTATATCACACCAAACATTTGCAAGAAAGTAAGTTATTTATTATTACTATTATTTTTCCTTTACCTTTCTGGAATGTTTTCAAGTTCAAGATTCTGGACATTCAAACATGCTTAATTCATTTTACACCATATTCAAAACAACTTTGGTATCTCTCAGCACCTTAGACAACCGCAAGAACATTTTTTGCATACCCTAGAAAATGATTTGGCTCCATCTTCTTCACCAGATATACTCTTAGTGCCCATCAGATTTGCTATCACAAACTGGATAAAACTCGCTTCCAAACTTGATCTCAATTGAATGTGCATACACACTTTCATCTGCAAAATCATCACGTACCTGAAATTAATGAAAATGAAAAATGAACACAAATATAGACCAAAGATAAATCTGTCCATTCCATGTGCATGTCCACCAACCATTCTGGAGTCTGTGATACTACTAATGTATGGTCCCACTTCAAGAAATTTCTGACAAAACAGTTGGCAAGACTACCAATAGTCATTTTCCGAAAAAATATATATTTGAAGAATAAGTCTTATGCCAAACTTTTGTATAGAGATCTCTTTGCACCAACGCATTTAAGCTTAAGAACGCAATAAAATTGACCACGAAAAAGATATTTTTATGATTTCATTTGTTTATTCATTCAAATCAAATGGTATCTCTTTATCCTCTACTCTGGCGTTTAGAAATTGGTTAATCAGTGATCACGATAGAACTTTTAATTAACTATTAAAGTGAAGCAGGGGGTCTTGGGACCTTTGAACAGAAAAACACAACAAAAGTGTCAGTGAAGAGGTCCCTAAGAAAACTAGTCATCTCCATTAATCTGTAGGAATTTTTCTTTAATTGCATTGTTGTGTGTTAGAATTGACTCATACTTTTGCGGGTTTGACTAATGGCTACTACGACAAGATAGTCGGGGGATTTATTAGTAGCACGGTCTTGAGTTTTACTAATGTATTGGGCCTCATGTGTTTGGGCTCATGTTATAGCAGAGCTGGGGTTTTCTAGTTACTATAAAAATATTGTTTGGTACGTGGATCATTGTAGAGTGTGTGAAACATATTATTGTTTGGTGAACCTGGGTATACATGTGTTCTTACTTTTTCGTCTTTCATATAATATATGTGTGATTGCAATATTATTCGTTCTTAAATTCAAACACTGTGATTTGATAAATTGATTTTTTATTTTTTTTGGGGGGGTGGGGGGGAATCTGCTTTTGATATACCTTAATCATTTACTTATGCAATTTCTATCATTCCATGCTATGCTCCAGACTGTCTTATGAAGAAGAAGAAGAGCACGCGCAGACACTTCAGTTCAATAGTTATTGAAAGTTGAAACATCACACAAGACCTAGGTTAGAAAGAGGTGGGAATCTGCTTTCTAGTAATTGAATGAGTTGGGTCTCACTACATCTTGAGAAGATCAAATTTTAGATGAACTTTTTGCTCACTTGATCTTAGCTGCGTCCATTTAAGAGTACAACAAAAATTAATAATCCTTAACAAACTTACTATCATACTTAGAAGTGGCAACAATGCCAACAAATAAGATATCCCAGCAGAAGTATGAAGCAAAAAACAAAAATATAATAAACTAAAACTTATTTATGTATATTAAGGTATAAATATTAAGGTTTGTGTCCTAAAAAAACCTTTATATGCCCACAAAAAGAAAAGCTCAACACGGCCAAGAAAAGCCAATAAGGCTCTCATTTCGTAAAAAGGGACTTGTCCCAATACACAATAAATAAGAATTCATACCAATTAGAAAGTGAAGGTCAAATACTACTATCAAAAAATTAAAAGCATGTTAAAATAAAATGAAAAAAAAATACGTAAACGAATCAAATTGAGTAAAATCATGAAGGTTTTGTAATTATCTATCAAGAGTAAACAACATTCAGCTGAGAATGATTCAGAAGTGTGAAAATGTACCAGGAGAGTAAGCAGCCCCTTCATCCCTAGGTTTTACTGATACAAGGAAGTT
Source organism: Panax quinquefolius (assembly GCA_020205615.1). Taxonomy (NCBI): domain Eukaryota; kingdom Viridiplantae; phylum Streptophyta; class Magnoliopsida; order Apiales; family Araliaceae; genus Panax; species Panax quinquefolius. Next base: position 29,594,190 of record CM035162.1, on the reverse strand, counting down.
GGGACAATCCATGTGGGAGGGGAACATAAAGAGAGGGAGACACCTCTGTAATGTGGTTTGATGGTACCATCTGCCAAACTAAAAACACCCATGTCGCCATCCTTTTCATAATTGTTTGAAATAATATCCGAACCATTAGTAAAATAGATGCAATTCGGCTCCAAATTGAGCAATTCAGAAGCTATCACAGCCACAGTAGTATTAACACCAACAAAAAACGAATGCCGACCCAAATCATTCAACTTAGTCCATCTTTTAGTGTTCAAGTCGAGCTTAAAAATGTTAAATCCAACTGTTTTATGATCAGGCTCAGAACTATTTTGGATCGTCCTTATCACCTGCAAGAAAGTTCCTGAACACTCCACCAAGTACCTAACAAAGTGGCAGCAGTTGTGATATAAGGTTTTTGAAATTACTGTCATTCTCATTTACTTTTCATGGCTAACTAAATCAAACTCGTAAACAACTCCAGAGTCATTTACACCATAAAATTTCCCATTATAAAGTGTGACATCAATAAAATACTCTTCTAATCTATCAATAATAGTCCATGAATGCAAATCTCCCCTGGAAAAAGTAAACGTCCCACTATAAATGGCCGCGAACATGAATTCTGATACTGCTGCTGCATCAGGTGAGGCTGATATTACCACTTTCTGCATAAATTCGTCATAAAGTTGTTCTAAATCGGAACGTGCATACTCGTGCCCATGTTCATCATAATAATTTTCAAAATGCAGATCAATTGGGGGTTTCTGACGCGTGAAGGGATTTAGGAGATGAATCTCACCTTTAACATCCAGTGTAACAACCCATAACCCGGTAGACCCGACACATCGGGTACCCTGCCATTCCGGGATATCCAGTTCGAAAATCCGATCATCGGCGGCGTCACCCGTGGTGAGTCCGGCGAAGCGACGGACGGTGGTGCCTGAATTTTCAGCTAACATGAGCCAGGGAGGTGGACAAGGTAGATACTTCGGTTCAGAAGTGGCGACCTGCAACCAATTCCTGCAAACTGCACTGAATCGAACCCGATCTACGGCCACCGTGAGTCGTCTAGCTATCAAGCGGAGCAAGTCGGTTTGTAAATCCGACCAAATGCCCATCTCTCTGCCTCTTTTTAACTCACCCATTATCTTCGAATTACAACGAATTTTAGGCTTACACAGAGACTGGGGGAGAAAATTATCTACCTAGGGTTAGGGTTATCTATATTTGGACACTTGGATTCATGATTTCTAATAAGTATTTCTTATTTTTTACCGCAATTTTTTATTTGTATTTCATTTTTTCTGCTCTCATGCGGTCATGCCCATCACTCCTGAAAATACCGACTATGTAATAAGCTCTTCACTATTATCCAATTGCATATCTATCTAATAAAATATAAATAATTTTAAAATTTTCGTTCACTCAATAAATTATTTTGACTGTTCAAAATTTGAAATAAATTTCATCGTGCAGCTAGTATTTATATATGTAACTTAATGTTGACTTTATCAACAAATAAATCAAGTAATAATCTATCTAATAAAATACAAATAATTTTAAATTTTTACATTTCATTTCAATAAATCATCCTACTAGTTCAAAATTTGAAATAAATCTCATAGATTCAATTTAGAAGATATATATATATATATATATATATATATATATATAACTTAATGTTGACTTTATCAACAAATAAATCAAGTAATAATAATTAATATGGCTCATCTTCTTAATAAACTTTTGAACATGGTAACTTATTTTTTTTAAGTCTCTTAATTTTACAAATATATTATAAGTATTATACCTAAAATAAATAAATAAAATTAATCAAAATTCCAATATAGGTAATTGCCTACACTGGGTGCACATGGATCCGTCTCCTATCTTGCAAGTAGAAATCGAACTCAACCAAATTTTAAGTGAGAAATGATCCGGTCACAGCATGCAGGATCATTCATATTTACATTTAGCACTTAACACATAGTAATTAGTGACTCTTTTTTTTCATTTTTGTTTACACAAAAGATAATACAGAAACCTCTATTTAGGAATAGACTTTGGACCAAATTATTTGTATTCTAATTGAGAGATTATTACTAAATAGAGGTATTGGTACAAAATATTTTCTAAACACCCAAAAATATCCACTTTAACAAAAATATCAATAAGAACTCCCTATTAATTATTATTCAAAAAATAATTATGCAAAGTAGTATGTTATAGGAAACTGTGGTCTTTTATAGGAAATATAGTCTTTTATAGGAAAATGTAGTCCTTTATAGAAAATATAGTCTTTTATAGGAAAATGTAGTTCTTTATAAGAAATGTAGTCTTTTAAAATTTATATATATATATATATATATATATATATATATATGAAATTATTACTAAATAGAGGTATAGTTTCTTAATATGAGACTTAAAAAGTATATAACATATTACTCTTTCCGTCCCAAATTATCTGTTGTTTTAGAGTTCCACACAAATACCAATATGTGTAATAAAAATACTAAAATACCCTTATTGGTGGAAATATGAAAAAGATGTTTAAAAAAGAGTGCATGAAATAGTCCGTAGAGAGAGGAAGAGAGGAAGAGAGAAAAAGTATGAGTGCATTAAATAGACAAAAAGTAGAAAGTATGAGTGCATATATATGTGGAGAGAGGAAGATAGAGAAAGTATGTGTGACGACCTCAAAATAGGTCCAATCCATCCAACCTATTTTGAGTCGCCAAATATTACAACAATTGTCGTGCAAAATACAACAACACATATGTTGTGAGTTTGGATACAAATATATACCAAATGTGACTCATGTTTCAACCGTGGATAGCACGTCACAATAACACCTTACATAAAGGTATATATAGTCAAAAACTGTTTTAGAAATTAGAATCTTTGGGAAGTGTTCAAGGAAACCTTCGTACATGGGAGGCCATGCGTCTAGGTTATGATAGATATCATATGGCCACAAAATTATCCTTGGTTGACCCAATAGACCCAAAAGAAAAACGAGAAGATTACTGTGATGCTCCCAAAATTAGGTATACATCACCCATCTTGGGTCGCCATGGATACATAGTATGTAATTCAAATACAATTTAATAATACAATGCGGTATGCAGCATAATACGACAAAACATAAACTAATGAATTTGAATACAAATATTGTCTACTAGAGATTATACAAACTCAAAAAGAGTCCTCATTACAATTATTATCACACTATTTCACAAGATAGTGAGGACTCTTAATGCACTATCTAGGACCATCACTCCGCTCTCCCCGACTCGTCTCCAAATTTATGTTCTCATTTCTTGAAGAGAACGGTGAAAGAAAAGGTGAGCTCAACTAGCCCAAGAAGAAATATTATGACTAAGATAATGCGAGAATAATTTATCGTTAGCCCTTCGTAAATGTTAAACCGATAAAATCTGATACATCAAGTTTAATCTGCGGTAAACAAGCAATCCATTAAAAGAGTCAAGTAGAGAATAGAATCTACTATCTTTTATGATTTTAAAAGTTTTCATCACTTTTATATTTGAGACTCATTTCAATAAATAATCCACATCATTAAATCATCCCGCACTACGAAGCCAATGATATTCTTTAGTATCACGACCACTTAATTATCCATACACTACGGACCAAAGATAATCGTGTTTTCATCAGATCATCTCCGATCATACCATAAAACAATTCATCTTTGCTCCCTTGGCCAAAGAGAATCCATAGCCATAATCATACTAAAAACTGTCCATCAATGCACTACGGGCCAATGAGGACTTTTAATTTTCACATCATTTGTAACATTACGGTCATAATCATACCAAGTTCATCTATGCACTACAGGCCACATATGACTTTCAACATAACATAAATATGAGGATGATGACAATGATATAAGAATTCAATTAAACAAGTTCAAGAATTAATTTGTCCAGAACCAATAACGTCCAAATTGTCAACACGATCATCGCTTTGTAGAGTAAAATTCAAGAATGCTCAGAAGAATATTTCCACGTAAAGATACTGGATGAAGCGCAAATATCAAGGATATTCCACTAATTTCATGGAGTATAAAAGTCAAAATTTTAATCAACTGAGTATAATACCGAATGGAATAACAAAAGATATCACCATGCATGCGGTACTTCACATAGACGGTTATTTCAACAGAATAATAATAACGGAACCAGGTCAGGTGAAATTCACACCTACAGGATGTTCCAACAGAATAATAAATACGGAATAATAAATGATGGAACCAGTCCACGCGATATAGCATGTATATGGATATTAAGAAAGAGAATAATAAAGCGGAATAATAAAATGGAACCAGTCCGCGTATAAGATGCATGCATGTGATATTCGACGAATAATAAAGATGAGAATAATAGAAGAATGTCACCAAGTATAGGGTAGCAGCGTATCTGAGTTATTCTAATGAACAATAAAAAATAGAATAATGTAAGTTCTCTTCTTGAATACAAAAGAATAATATCCCTTACCATAAAATAATACTTGATATAAGAGTAGTGAAGTAGCGGAAAACTTTTCTTTATCTCTCTATAGTCTCTCTCTATAGTTTTCTCTCTAGAGTTCGGTGAATTAAGTAAGAAAATAATGAAGGAATGAGCTTATTTATAGGAAAATGGAATGCATAGTAACTAATCCATGAATGGTCCAGATTGATTTACTTTAATCGGCGGTCCATATTTAAAGAAAAATCTTTTAAATAAAATATAATATATTCTATTTATATAAAAGATTTTTTATGCAAACACTTATCTTGGGTACTATGCAAACACTATGCATAATAAAATATAATATATTTTATTTATAGAATAACTTTAATAAAGTATTCATTTTTATATAAAAGATTTTACTATGCAAAACAATATGCATAATAGAATATAATATATTCTATTTATAGAATAACTTTAATAAAGTATTACATTTTATATAAAAGATGTTTATTTTATTACGTGAATAAAACAAAACTTCTAAATCAACAATAATTGAATCAAATAATGTGAGATCTTGTCGTGAACTATTGTAGCAATAATTGAACAAAAGCGAGTGACTTCTCACATAAATATCAATAATCAATATCGTGTGCTACTATACAATAACGTTGCGTATTCTTGTACTTTTTACTACCGAAGTTCAATAAAGATCAGCGGTAAAACTTCCAGATTATTTTCGATAAAATATTTTTGTCGTTTTCTCAATCCGACAATAATTCCGTTGTGGGGTCCACCAATGATTGTGCCGTCGTATGAATATTTCCTGTTTAAAACAAATATTCCCCGACCAATCGAATATAATATGACAACTTGCGTACTTTGTAAAATTTATAAATATTACCCACAACTATAACATTATCTCAAATTCACACCATAATAAAAATTATTTCGAGAAAATTAATTCTTTATTCATAAAATCTGGGGTTTCATAATTACTATCATATTCTTCCCAATGGTGAGTCTTCTCTTAACATATCATTATCTCCACTGACACTAATTGAGAATTATACTTCAACCAAACACCAAGATTATATAGGTAGTGCTCGTATATATACTCAGCAAGTGGATGAGCACATCTCTGTCTTATGATGATATGTGGTTGTATGTCATTAGACATCTTGTATGATAGTGGCAAAACACCCTTCCAACGTTGGGTTCACCTCACTCTAGTTAATTCACCAAATATAACTACTAAATGATGACCACTTGCTCTATTCCCTCGTTATTCTCATTTCGACCTAGCTACACTCTTATTACCTGAAAGGAATTGTGAAGCAAAAGGGTGAGCACAATTAGCTCAGTAAAGAATATCATGACTAAAGATAATTAATTATCAATAGCCTTCATCAATAATAAATCAGAGATTTAGAAAATATGGTAGATAATAAAAATTTCAACCCGTAGTTAACGGTGAACGAAGCGATCCATTAGAAGAGTCAAATAAACTATAAAGTTTATTATCTTCTCCATGTTAAAAATCCACCAACAATGTTTTATCCCTGTAACATCAATCAATAATTCTGGTCCACAATCATATGAATAACTCATAATCATAATTGTAGTTCTAAGTTCCTCTTCTCATCCAGGACGAAGATAATTTTCATCACCTATCTTTACCTGAAACATCAAAGATCATGGTTACACCAAATCACATTTCCCGTTCATAATCATACTAATAACTTCATCTTTGCACTCACGACCAAAGATATTCATTTGTATCACCATTGGTCATGTTCATCTCAACAAATTGTTCATCTTGCACTTCTTGGCCAAAGATATTCAACAACATGTTATCTTTGAGACTACGGGCCAAAGATATTCATTAACAATTCATATTTGCACTACTGAGCCAAAGATATTCCTCAAGCAGTTCATATTTGTACTACTGAGCCAAATATATTCATCAATGATTCATATTTGCACTCTGAGGCCAAATATATTATTATCTCAAAGAAATATATAATCATTTCGAATTTATATAAACAATAATTATAACCATGTTGATCATTTCACCTTTGCACTTAAGCTAAAGATATTCAATTATAAATTCAATGGTCGCGATCATACCACCAACAATTCAACTTCAGACTATCTTGGCCAAAGAGAACCCATAATCGTGATCATACCAATAATCTACCCATCTTTACACTCAAGTCAAAGATAAATTAATATCATCATTAGGGTTATAAAAATGTTATATATGATAATAAAAATAATATAATCAACATATAGATTTAATCTCAAGAGTAATATTCATAACTCAACTATAATTTGGTCAAAAAAAAAAAAAAACTAATTTTGTCGTGAATAGTACCCGTGAATAGTAACTCGTGAATAGTAACTCATGAATAGTGAACCCGACTCAAAAAGGTAGAAATTCTACAATAAAATCCATACCAATATTTCGGTATAATGATATTGAAATAACATTTCTTAAACTTATAAACAATTTATTTTAATTATTTATACTTTACTAAATAATGCATTTAATCATCCTAAAATTCCAAACTCATAAGATTTTATCACCAATAACCAAAACCCTCATCAAAAATCTGCATATACTTCATATAGGATTCTCAAACCATAAAATCCTATTTTCCAATTTTCTTACTTCACATAACATATTTAATTCATTTACTCATAACTAGTCCATTTTCATGAAAAATACCAAATCAGTTCTAAAAATATTTCTTTTTTGGGATTTAGCAGAATATAGTCCTATATTGAACATATATTTTTCTTAGAATTTTCAAAATTCATATACTATTTTTCATATGGCCAAAACCGCCGAATATTTAGATATTTATCATAAATTGTACTTTTATCGAAAAATTCCGAAATTCACATAGTACACTGATATTATATAGATGTACTCCCAATAAAAATTTTATCAATTTTGGAGTTAACCACAAGGAGTTATAAGCGGTTAATTTTAAAATAGTATTTTCTCGTAAAATTCATAACTCTTAATCTATACATCCAAAAATCATCATTTTTGGACACAATCAATAAAATTAATCAAAATATCATTTTAAATTTTTCCAGAATTTTCTGAAGGACGGAAGAAGTACGAACTGAAAAACATAATAACCCTTAAAATCCCTTTACCTCAAAAGAGCAGTACTTTGGAATATCGGATGATTCTCCGAAAGAAACTCGCACTGAAAAATAACTCTCAAACTATCTAAATACTCACAAAATACACTCAATAATCTAGAGAGAGAAAGAGAGAAAACTTATTTCTGGTGTGATTATCAATTCTAACTTAGCCCTCTATTTATAGGAAAATGTTAACACGCCGAAGCAGACTTAACCTGCAACCTGATGGCTTTACCTGCTACTATTCTCACCCACCACATTTGAATAAAAATCTCAGTACATTTCTTCACCAACCAAGAGTGGGGCCCACCAATTCTAGAATTACTGTGACGCTTATTTTTAACGGTTCAAAATTTGTGGACATATACTCAACTTATATATGTATAACATATCCAAAAATTACAACGAACCAACGGTCGGATTAAAAATTATAACTCCCACAATATATCTCAAAAAACACTGGTTTGATTTTTAATACCTCAAATCCGACAAAATACTAATAAAACACCTCAACATTAATTCCTTCATTTATAACCACATAAATAAATCCATCATTTATATCCACATAAAATAAATATTTCTTTATCATATGAATCAATGATTAATTATTCACAAATAATATTACAGAATCACAATTATGACAACGGTAGTTCCAGGAAGAGGGGGCTTTCAATAAGAATTTCTCCTTCATGGCGTGCGATTAGGTGACCAAACCTCTCCTTGTGAACTTTCTAGACATTGCCAATAATCTTTATCTAATAATATTATTCAAATAATATAAATTATTGATCTGATAATGGAGATACCGTGCAGTGACAATTATTGAAACAACAATAATATAAAATATCAACGCAGCAATTATTGAATCAATAAAATAAAATATTGAACAGTAATTACTATAACAATTATTGAGTAGTGCCTTCTTACTTAAGAATCAATAATTCAAAAATACTGTGCAATACCATGTGCTACTGTGCAACAACGCGTATTACTTTACTTTACCCCCGGGAATTCCAACAGTGTTAACGGTAACGATTACACCGTTATTTGTAAAAACTCAATTTTTGTCGTTTTCTTCATCTGACAGTTATTCTGTTATGGGGCCCACAAATGGCTGTGCCGTCGTACGAATATTCCCCGACAGAAAGAATATTCCACGACCAAACGAATATTCTCCGACAACAATGAATATTTTATAACGACTTGTGTATTTTGAAAAAATTCATATATCACCCTTAACTTTAACCTTTTATCAATTTAACCATTTACTGAATAGTTATTATAAGAAAAATTGAATACTTTTATTTCATAAAATTCGGGGTCTTACAATCTCCCCTCCTTATGAAATTTCGTCCCCGAAATTTACGTACGTACCTGATATTTCGAAGAGTTGAGAATACCTTGCTTTTATTTCAGATTCTATCTCCCGGATCATCATGATTTCTCCATTGTTCATCTCCCATGATAACTTCATTTGGGTTCCTCATTTGTTGAGAAGTCATGACAACCGTCATCCGTCGAACGACTCGGCTTTGACTTGTCTGGGGCAGCATTTGGCGTCATCACTACCGTTGGAATATACTTTTCTATAAGACATATTCCTCCCTCAACGCTTCGTCGTCACTCTCTAATTCATGATCCGAATCATCAATCTTGATCCATATCGAATTCGGGTTGACCACTATATACGTGGTAATTCAAAACTTCGATGTTGGGTTCTCCCAATTGTTTTTCAAAAAGAAATTCATATCATCTATTTTAGCCTTCTTAGATCGGACATCTCTTTCCACAATATCCACGTGTCGTGAGGCTTTTGCCCACGCATCACTTATTCTCACTCGTTCGCTTTTTTCATCTTTCATTTCGATTCCATCTTTATCATCTTATACTCGCCAAAGAATGCTTTCATTCAAGCATCACATATCGGGTAACCACAAGCTTGAATTGTTGCATCCTTTTTGTTCCATCACCACGCTTTTTCGTTTTTGACTATTCTTCTAACTCATGAATCGATTTTGAAATTCTACATTTTGATCATATAATACCTCTAATAAATTCTCCTCAGTACCTCTTACGCTTTCTTCTTCCTCACTCTCATTTGTTACCTCTGCGACCATCTAAGGTAACTATCAATTCTTCACTCACCACATGGATTTCTAATTCCTTCTTCGTCGATATCACATTATCCCGGTTGGTGATTAGAGGTATCCCCACGGTCTCATTCACTCCATTGTTAACATTCTCAGCAGCCATTCTCGAATACTGCCATAAAACAAGGGTTAATTAAACAAATTAACATATCACATAATACACTACAAAAAATAGGGCATTGGCGACGGCCACATTAGCAACGGCTAGAGTATAAATCGAGAATCTTTGTTATTAGCGGCGACACCACAAATCGCTAAAGGTGTCCGTCAAGAATGACTATTCGGGTCTAATTTGGTGGGAAACTTTTCGTGAGGCGTGGGAAAAGTCATGGCGACAACTTCTTTGCCGTCGTTAGAAGCCGTCATTATTAGGTCATAAGCGACGGGGTTATGAACGATGGCTATGCCGTCGAGAATGACACTTGATTTAAAGCCCTAGGCTCGACGAGAACTGTTAGGTTTGTAATATTCATGAACGCAATCAAATTGCTCAAAAGTAAGCGGAAACGTGTAAAATCGAGTTTAAAATTTACAAACCATATACCCGGATCACCCTTTATACACAATTATTAATTAAATAAAAAGATGAATAAAAAACATACCCTTGAAGATCAAGAGCTTCCTCAGTACAAGTTCACCTCAATCCTTTTCGCGCTCAACTTGAATCCACCGGGTTTGGTTCCTTCCTTTGATCAACGTTAGCCACCCAGTGTTTGGCCTACAGAGGTGATCCACCAGGAAGAAGAAGGATTTAAGAAGATGGGTGGTTGGCTAAACCCTAGTTTTTCTATCTCTATAGAAGAAAAAAAACGTACTCTCCAACCATTGGAATTATGTATATTTTGATATCTGATATAAGACACCTCTTATAAAGATATCAGGTAACCTTATTTAATAAAATAAGGTATTATTTAATTAAACTCTTTTAATTAAATGGGCTCCCTAATCTTATTAGGGATAATTAATTAAACTCCTTTAACTAATTTTCCCTCCTAATCCTATTAGGAATAAATGAGAGTACTTATATTAAATTAATTTCTAAACTCTTTTAGAAATTAAAATAATAATAATAATTGTAATAATATTAATAAGACTCCTCTTATTAATTTATATTTAATATTTCTAAAATATTAAATAATAAATATTAAGCTATTTAATTTATTCTATCACCATAGATTAAATTAAATATACATAACTATATTATTACGATTATGTCATTAACTTCTTAAATAATTATTCTTCCTTTTATGGTGTGACCCTTTAGGTTCTCCATATTAAACCGGTTGTGAATAAATCAATTAGAACAATTCTAATCTTATTTAAATAAATAAATTAAACAATTAATTTATTTAAATAAATAATATTTATTCTACAATAGGGATAAGCATCCTAGCGATCAACGACTTTCCAGATAATATAGATTTCAACATTAATCATAAAAGAACCTTTGAGTAAATAGTTACCGTATAATTCAATCCTTCCACCATACAATGTCCCAATTAAATATAAGGCATGGAATTCTTGTCAAGTCTTATTTTATTTAATTATATGTATTTCGACTCTTAAATGCCTAACTCAAATAATGCAAATTAGAAACTCCTTTCTAATTTCATTACATCGCTGCCAAGGACTCTTTGGGTTGTCATTTATCGAATCACATAGGACATTTCTCTTCTTTTAATAAGTGGTAGATTCTTTATTGATCATACATTATCTCCCGTACAACTTATTATACCCAAGCATACCCTTTGATATACCCTAAGGGTCTTAAGGAATAAGTCAAAGTATAACTCATCATACACAAGATCTGATGATGATCTCAAGTCAAGGATCACTTGTCTACTATCACTACAGAATTCCTATTGACGAGTGCAAGTAAAACTCCATTATGTATTCCTTAGCGAGCCACGTTCGGTGAACTTATTCTCTAATAAGCACTACATACTTGCTTTAGTGTCTCCACACAAATGATCATGAGATCAATCATCCTCATCCGATGAGTGAAACAGAACGTATGTACCAATCTATCCGGATTCACTAATCCCCAATTTAGTAATCAATGATTGGAAACTATTTTAGTTTTAAGCTTTCTAAGAATTTAGATCTCATTAGAATGATCATCATCATTATTCTAAAAGCATTGCTTAAAACTATGGGTTTATCACATATTATAAAACAAAGATCATATAGATAATTAAAAGCCTTTAATAAATTAATACTTTTTATTAATAAATGAATAAGATTGTTACAAAGTATATGCTTTATCATCAAACATGATTGGCTTGTGTGCATACTACTTTCAATCTCCCACTTACACACTAAAGCGATCATGGTATCTCATACTCTTCTTCTTTAAGTGACGATTATCCTGCATTGTTGGATAAGCTTTAGTTAATGGATATATAATGTTGTTCATGAGAGTCCACTATCTCTATAGTGATTTCCCATCTTTCAATGATTCTAATAATCAAATGAAAGTGCCCTGACATATGTTTAGATCTAAGATGAGACTTAGGAACTATTCCTAGTTACTGTAATGAACTTTTAATCCAAAACAATCAACTTGCGACTTCATTTATAGCTATATACTTTGTCTTTATCACTAAACCAAAGAACTCTTTTCTTTGTTTGGAACCTTTCCAATTCAACTGCACCTTTGTTCAAGATAACGCTTTACGTTAAAGTGGATTTTTCGTCATCATCTTGAGTGCATCTTTAAAACTTGAGTCTGTTAAGCCCTCTAGTTTTAATTTAGACCCACCATGAATATGATCACATCCTTAGTCTTGGGTTAAGCATTTTAAGATGTTTTTCACCGAATTCATAGTGAACTTTCTCCATAATATGAGTGATCAACATCAAGTCTCGTACATTTCATTGCATACATGATTGTCACTCATACGACCTCTCTTTTGAGAGTGCGTGGGGACTATTAGAGAGATACACTCCATAGCTCATCGATACGTGAGACATCTCTTGGAGTTTGCCATGTTAAACGACTTTAGCATCAAATGAATATATCGTTCCTTGGGTTAAGTCGAGCATCCTGTTGTATCTATCTATATAGATTTTATCCCCAATTAAGATACTCTTCCCAAACCATTCATGGAGGAATGTTTGAACAACTTTATCATTCTTGATTGTAGCATTAGTATGTCATTCCTTATCCAAGTATATCAACATATAATATTAGGAATGTCACGGCTCTCCCACTGTCCCTTTTGTACACACTAGGTTCATTCTTGTTTTTGATAAAATCAAACTCTTTTGATTATTTCATCAAAATGAATGTTCCATTTTTGAGAGTGTCTATAACTCTTACCTCATCGTATGTAATGGATCATCATCTTCTATGATATCGTACCTCATCATCATCATCCATGATGAATCCATACCTCCCAAGTATCTTGGTAATATTCGATTTACGATTGATTTGTGGTACAATAGGTCCATCTACGTGTTCCTCTTATTTGACTTATAGTGTTTTGTGGTTCTTGAACTCTTCAAGATCTATTATCCTCCCACTAGCCCCTTTTAATGATAAACACCTTTATCTTAGAAGCGGCGTGTTTCATAACAAACACATTTTGCTAAGTAGGATTATAGAACATATACCCTAAACTTACTTTAGGATGTCCCACAAATCATACATATCAAATCTTGTCCCAAGCTTATCCTTGAAACCTTTTCACATAAGTTGGACAACCCCTTATCTTAACATACTTAAGATTAGGAATCCTCCACATCCATAACTTTTATGGAGTCTTGAAATTTGGATTTTGAGGTTACCTTCCGTAGATATGCAACCATTTCTAGGACATGATCCTGAAGGATCTTTGGAATGTCGGTAAAATCATTTTGGACCGTACCATGTTCAACAAGGTATGATTTTTCCTTTCGAGATACATCAATCAATTATTACGTATCATGAGGTGTCCATTATGAGAAATTCCATTTGAGATGATCTAGAAACTTATTGCACAAGTATTTATTCCTTGATCTAATCAAAGAATCTTAATACTTTTGCCAATTTGTTTCACTTTCAATTCTTTGAACCTTTCAAATAATTCACACTTGTATTCAACAAATACATACATTCAACTCTTTGAATGATCATCTCCTTTTCTTATACTAGTTTGTTCAATTTACAAAATAATTTTCACGTAAGTCAAGTATACAAAATCCATTAAGTAATCTTTTCGGTTCTATACGAAACATTATTATTATAAATAGAACAACAATTGTTCTTAATTATAATACCAAAAATTTTATTGTCCAACAATAAAATGGAAATAATGTTTCTAACAAGAATTGGAATACAATAACAACTTATTGACTTAATAGATTTGCTAGCAAAGCGATGCTTAAACTATAAGTTTCTATAGCTAATATGGCAACCTTTGTTACATTTCTACTTACATAGGTTTACTTATATTTGTTTAGCTTTACTACTTACTATTTGGTCCTTCATAAATCTATATTTATGATAACCAAAGTCGGTATCCAATACCCAAGTAGAACCTTGACTTAAAGAAAAATTTATTTTAAATCATGAACAAATTTGTATTTATGTAGAAACTTCACTAAGCTTCTTTGGTTAGCCTCTGCAAGATGCTTCTCATGATTTCTTTTTCGGATTGTCCAGGCTTATTGCGGTGGAAGCAAACACCTTTCTTTATCCGTATCATTTTGTTCTTATTATCCTTTATTTTTGCCTTTATATTTACCTTCTTAGAATCGTTCTTCTTTTGAGGAAGATCCTTTGGCTCTACCGGTAAGACTTGGTCTTTCTTGGTTGGAAAGTGACTCTCAACATTTTTCAATATGTTAAGCAAATCGGAGGTGATATCTATCTTGTTCATATGAAAAATTCACAACAATTGTGAAAGGAGTCAGGGAGTGAGTGCAAGATCAAATCTTGGCTCAACTCTCCATCCATGACAAAACTCGTTGTCTAATTGATCAATCAAATTGATAATGTTAAGGACTTTTATCTCGCATCTTTGTAGTAATCATTGGTCATTCTAGATGGAAGAGCTCCTTAGATATCCGATATCTATCGGTCTTACTTTCCTCACCATCAACTACTTGATGTTCAGGAATATAGTAGGAGCGTCCATAGTTTTCATGCCGATTTGAAGCTCGTTACATTTCATGGATGTGAGCATGATGCATCGAGCCAATGTGCATCATCTTTGTAAGACCTCAAATTTTTAAATAAAAGGAATTTCCTTTATTTATTATTTTGAAATAGTAAGGGTTGATTTGATTAATGTGGATAGTTAAGGGTTAAATACGCAAATATTTCAAAATAAGCAAGTGGTTATAAAATATTCATTATAAATCGGGAATATTCGTTTGGTCGTGGAATATTAAATGCTTGTGAGAATATTAGATGACGATTGACGCATGTGACGCCCCAAAATTAGGTATCGTCACCCATCTTGGGTCGCCACTTACATGGTATATAAATTCAAATACAACTTACTAATATAAGCGTGCCGTGTACAATACGACATAAGCGTGAGTTTGAATACAAATATTGTCTACTAGATATTATACAAACTCAAAAGGAGTCCTCATTACAACTATTATCACACTATTTCACGAGAATAGTGAGAACTACTAATGCTATCCTCAGACCATTACCCGTTCCCAGGCTTCGTCCCGGTATGTTCTCATTTCACGAAGAAAACGGTGAAAGAAAAGGTGAGCTCAACTAACCCGATGAAGAAATATTATGACTAAGATAATGCGAATAAATTATCATTAGCCTTCAAACAATGTTAAAGCGATAAAATACAATAGACAAACCGGTTTAAGCTGCAGGCGGAATAAGTAATCCATTAAAAGAGTCAAGTAGAGAATAAAGTCTACTATCTTTTAGGTTTTAAAGGTTTTCATCAATTTTTATATTTGAGACTCAAACTTTAATAAATAAACCACCACATCTAATCATCTCTCGTACCACGGTCAAGGATTTTCATCAAATTATCAATGGTCATGACTATACCGAATTATCCTCGGTCATAATCATACCAAAAACTTTCCATCAACTTGCATTACTGCCACCGAGGACTTTTGTCACATCATTTATATCAAGTTATGATTATACCGAATGATCCTGGTCATAATCATACTAAGTTCATCTATGCACGTAAAGCAAAGATAACATAATATAACATGAGGATGATGACAATGACATAGTAATTCAATAAAACAAGTTCAAGAATTATTTAATCCATGAATTATTAACGTCAAATTGTCAACATGATCTTTGTTTAGAGAGTAAAATTCAAGAATGATCGGAAGAATATTTCCATGAAAAGATCTTTGGATGAAACGCAAATATCAAGGATATTCTACTAATTTCATGGAGTATATAGAAGTCAAAGTTTTAACCATTTGGGTATAATAAAGAATGGAATAACAAAAGAAATCACCATGCATGCGGTACTTGCATAGACGAGTTATTCCAACAGAATAATAATAACGGAACGGTCGGTGAAATTCACACCAATGGGATGTTCCAAAGAATAATAAAGATGGAACCGGATCGGTGTAAAACACATGATAGGATATTCAAATGAATGATAAAGAGCGGAACCGGTCGGGTGTAAAAACATGACAGGATGTTCCAACAGAATAATAAAAAGCGGAACCGGTGGGTGTAAAACATGCATGAGGATGTTCCAATGAATAATGAAGAATGTCACCAAGTATAGGGTAAACAGCGTATACGAGTTATTCCAATGAATAATAAGCAATTGAATAACATAAGGATTTCACCAAGTATAGGGTATGCTGGCGTATCTGAGGTTATGTATAGGGTATGCCACTTTTCTGAGGTTATTCCAATGAATAATAATGAATGGAATAATGAAGTTCTCTTCAAGAAGAAAGAATAACACCACTACTAGTAAAAGAACCTAATATAGAAGTAGTGAAGTAGCGAGAATACTCTTCTTCTTCTATAATTTTTCTCTATAGCTTCTCTCTATAATTTCTCTCTACAGAGTTTCAATGAATTCGTAAGAAAATAATGAAGGAATGAGCTTCATTTATAGGAAAATGAAATGCATAGTAACTAATCCATGAGCGGTCCAGATTGATTTACTTTAATCGACGGTCCATATTTAAAGAAAAATCTTTTAAATAAAATATAATATATTCTATTTATATAAAACATTTTACTATGCAAACACTATGCAATACTATGCAAATCACTATCGCAAAAAACACTATGCAACACTATGCATAATAAAATATAATATATTCTATTTATAGAATAACTTTAATAAAGTATTCTATTTTATATAAAAGATGTTTACGCTTTTATTACGTTAATAATACTGAATAAAACAAAAGCGTCATTATCATTATAATAATTCATATTATTAATAAACAATAATGGAATCAAACTGAGTGACTTCTCACATAAGCATCAATAATCAATACTGGTAGCTTACTTATGCAACCACACGTATTCGCATTTCTTTTACTACCGAAAGTAGTTCAACAAAGAACTACGGTAAAACTTCCGCCATTATTTCAATAAAATATTTTTTGTCGATTTTCTCAATCCACCAATGATAATTACATTTGAATAGCTAAAGGTCCACCAATGAATATAATTAACCAATTACTACCCAGCAAATTTGTAAATAATTTACGAATATTCCCCGCTAAACCAGAATATTCCCCACCAATTTAAAAATTGAATATAATATAACCACTTGCATACTTTTGCAAAATTTATAAATACTACCCACAACTATAATATTATCTTAAATTCACACCAAAGTATTTTATTGAGTTAATATTAAAATTATTTCAATAAACAAAATTTAAATCTTTATTGATAAAATAACATTATTGGCAATGTCTAGAAAGTTCTCTCTAAGGAGAGGTTTGGTCACCTAATTGCGGCCAAGAAGAAGAAATTCTTATTGGAAAGCCCCTGCTCCAGGAATGCACAGTTGTCATTAATATTATGATTACGTAATATTATTTGTGAATAATTAATTATTGATTTATATGATGAGGAAAATATTGATTTTATGTGGATATATGATGGAAAATTTTTAAAATGACAATTGTTGAAAATTAATATTTTATCTTTTTACGATAAAATAATTCATTTAAATATATTATTTTAATAATATATTAACGGTGATATTTTTTACAGCAGAATGTGGAATATATGAGTATCTGAGGAGGAAGAGTATTTTTGTTTCAATAAATGTTTAAAACATGTTAAACATGTAAATTGGACCCCATTTATTGGTAATTTGATTATAGCACTGTAAAATTGCCCGTTTGTGGATTTGGTCAATTTCTATTTGGAATTTGGAAAAACTTTCTTACGCAAAGTTGTAGAGAATTGAAATTCCTATAAAAACTCGCAAGATTCGAATTTTCTAATGAAAGGGCTATTTATTATGAATTATTGAAGTTCGAAGCTCAAAATAATTGATTTTGGGAGTTTAAAATATTTTTGTAAGAAAAACGTTTTTTGTTGTAATTGAGTGGCTCACATGTGTTATAAATGATCTGAAATCAGATTTCTAAGGTGGGCTTGAATATTTTAAGAAATATTATTATTTTATTAAATTTTCACTTTGGTGTTACAGCATTTTCTATAAATAGGGTGCTTAGGTTAGAATTGAAAATCACACAGTAAACCGAAGTTTTCTCTCTATATTATCGGCGTATTCTTGTAAGTATTTTGAGTATACTTTGTAGTATTGCTAGGCAATTAAAGTTCCTTCAAGTACTTTATGCAGGTATTAGCTAGAAATACTTATCTTTCGAGGTAAGGGATATTTTTTTTTTTCGTAATGATATTATTTCTTCAATATCATTATCTTTGAAATGTTGATCACGAAGTTTTATCAAATTTAGAACTTTTTTCGTATGGGAGTTACTATTATGGAGTTTCTTATTCATGAGTTACTTATTCACGAGTTCTTATTCATGAGTTCTTATTCACGAGTTACTATTCACGAGAACTATTCATGAAGCGTGAAGATGTTTTGTGGAATTTCTATCTTTTTGGTGTCGGAGTTACTATTCACGTATACGGCACTATTCACGTATCTGGCACTATTCGCGTATCTGGTACTATTATTTCGAAAAATAAAATTTCTTCTTTTCGTCTAAAAACATCTATTACGGATACTAACTCGATTGTATCCATGTTTTGATCATTCTTGAATTTTACACCACTATGATTATTTTTTGAGGTATTTTTGGACGTGGATAAAACCAAGTACGAATCCTTAATCTTAATCCTTGTCATTTTGTTTCTTTGGATTCGTTTCTTTAAAAAAAAATATTTTTCATCATCCTCGGTCTTAAATGATGATATTATGGAATATCTTTGGCAGGTAGTGAAAGATGAATGATTTCTTAAGAATATCTTTGGCTCAGTAGATAAAGATGAGATGATTTCTGAAGAATATCTTTGGCGTAGTGCAAAGATGAATGTGTGTTTAAATGAACATGACCCGGTGATGAATATCTTTGGCACGTAGTGCAAAGATGAATATTTGATTCAGATGTATATTGATTGATGTTACGGGGATAAAATATGAGCGATGAACTTTTAAATTCATACATAGAAGATAGTAGTTTGCATTCTCTACTTAACTCTTCTAATGAATTATTATTTCATTGCGAATATTGATTTAAAATTTGTTGTCTATTGTATTCTATTAGATTTTTTCCTGTTGAAGACTAACGATAATTTGTTGTATATTATCTTAGTCATAATATTCTTCTTGAGCTAGTTGAGCTCACCCCCCTTTTCCTTTTTGTTCCATTTTTCTCGGAGGCGAGAATATAGCGAGTGCAGCAGTCGGAATTATGGAATGAAGGTTTTAGAAAGGATTGTTTAGTAGTCCTCACCATTTTTGTAAAATAATGTATCAATAAATGTGATGAGGATTTATTTGAGTATGATATTATATAGAAGATAATATTTGTATTCAAACTTCGCATTTTTTTTCGTTGTAATAATAAAGTTGTAGTTGTTTACGTACCATGTATTGACAACTCAGAATAGGTGATGTATACCTATTTTGGGGGCGTCACAATCTTGCCACTTTCTAAAAGTAGCAATCTCTTCCTCAGAGGCATTATCTGCAACCATTGCAGGGATAGGCATATTAAGGATATAAGATAGCTTTTACGACCATGAGAACTATTCTCAAATTCCTTAACCAATCCGTTTAATTAGGTGCGATTAATTTAGCATTCTAATATGCTTCACAATTGATAGTAATTTTAGACATTGTAAAATTAGCGTAAATGAATTTGTAATTAACAACATTTTAACATACATTCTTTATTAATTACCAAAATAATTTAGGTCTTATTTTAAATTGGTATCTCTATCTATTTTCTTCAAACTATATTACCCTCACTTATATAGTTCGGCAAAAATCTAATTAAAAGATTTTGCTAGTGAGAATAAGGATCCCATTTCAAATGTATATAGCGTATTTGTGGTGACACAACAAACTATATATAAATAAATAGTGTAGACAACTTTTGTCAATTACATCAACTATGCAACTCCTTTTCTTTTGCCTCTTAGATTATTTTGATCAGTGGTGGCACATCCAGAATCAAAATTATCCAAGTTAAATCCGACTAGCACTCCATATATTCGAAAAAGAAAAATATCATCCTTGTGGTGACACACAAAAAACAATATTGTTCAATTTTCTTTATAAGCATCAAATGTGATAAATTAACATCTTAAATACTTAATACTTGCCTTGTGGTGACACAACAAACTCATATTAAATATTTAATACTCTATTAATTTTATCATGCTAGAAAGGCGACGTTCGATATTCCAAATATCTTTGAATGCTTAGGACTTAATATAAAAATTGAGGGGTTTGTTATTAATTTGTCTCATCTTGTTTAATAGCATGCATATATATATATAAAATACGCGTCATTATTAATGAACATCAAGCATGTTTGCATAATATATAATATATATAGTATAAGCATGCACGCATATAGAATACTTTATTGTGAGACCCAGATTTTATTAATAAAGATTTAAATTTGGTCGAAATAATTTTTTAATATTATGGTGTGAATTTGAGATAATATTATAGTTGTGGGTAGTATTTATAAATTTTGCAAAAAGTATCACAGTGGTTATATTATATTCGATTGGTGGGGAATATTAGGTTTAGCGGGAATATTACCGTACAACTACTCAATCATTGGTGGACCCTAATGAAATTATTGTCGGATTGAAAGCGACAAAAATATTTTATTGAAATAACGGCGGAAGTTTTACAAAGTAATTCTTGTTGAACTACTCGGTAGTAAAAATACGATGTCGTGTGGTTGCATAAGTAGCACACGCGGTATTGATTATTGATGCTTATGTGAAAGTCACTCGGTTTGATTCCATTATTGTCGATTAATAATATGAATTATTATAGCGATAATGACGTTTTGTTTTATTAAATTATTATTAACGTAATAAAAGCGAAACATCTTTATATAAAATAGAATACTTTATTAAAGTTATTACATAAATAGAATATATTATATTTTATTATGCATAGTGTTGCGTAGTGTTTTGCATAGTGTTTTGCATAGTATTGCATAGTGTTTGCATAGTAAAATATTTTTTATATAAATAGAATATATTATATTTTATTTAAAAGATTTTTCTTTAAATATGGACCGTCGATTAAAGTAAATCAATCGGGATAGTTAAATGGATTAATTCTATGCATTCCATTTTCTATAAATAGAAGCTCATTCCTTCATTATTTTCTTACGAATTCATTGAAACTCTAGAGAGAAAATTATAGAAAAGCTATAAGAAAATTATAGAGAAAGAAGCTATTCACTACTTCTTACTTATATATTAGGTTCTTTTTACGGTAAGGGGTGTTATTCTTTCTTCTTGAAGAGAACTTACATTATTCCATTCACTATTATTACATTGGAATAACTTTGTAAAAGTGGCATACCCTATAACATAACTTTTGTATCTGTGGCATACCCTATACTTGGTGAAATCCTTATGTTATTCCATTGCTTATTATTACATTGGAATAACTTTTGTATCTGTGATTTACCCTATACTTGGTGACATTCTTACACATTATTACATTGGAACATCACATGCGTGTGTTTTGGGACTGGTTAAGATTTTATTATTACATTGGAACATCACATGCATGTGTTTTGGGACACTGTTTCGTCTTTATCATTCTGTTGGAATATCTATCGTGTGTTTTTACAGGATGCAGTTCCATCTTTATTATTACATTGGAACATCTGTCGGTGTGAATTTCACGACACTGGTTAAGATTATTATTATTACATTGGAATAACACATACATGGCAATCTGCATGCGTGGTGATTTCTTTTGTTATTCCATTCTTTATTATACTCGGTTGGTTAAAACTTTGACTTCTATACTCCATGAAATTAGTAGAATATCCTTGATATTTGCGTTTCATCGATATCTTCTCATGGAAATATTCTTACGATCATTCTTGAATTTTACTCTCAAAGCGATATTATGTTGACAATTTGGGCGTTAATAATTCATGGATTAAATAATTCTTGAACTTGTTTTATTGAATTACTATGTCATTGTCATCATCCTCATGTTATATTATGTTATCTTTGGCTTACGTGCATAGATGAACTTAGTATGATTATGACCGGGGATCATTCGGTATAATCATGACTTGATATAAATGATGTGACAAAAGTCCTCGATTGGCTGTAATGCGGTGATGGATAGTTTTTGGTATGATTATGACCGGGGGTGATTCGGTTTAGTCATGACCATTGATAATTTGATGAAAATCCTTGGCCGTAATGCGGGGATGATTAGATGTGGTGGTTTATTTATTAAGTGAGTCTCGGCGATATAAAAATTGATGAAAACCTTTTAAAACCTAAAAGATAGTAGACTTTATTCTCTCTTGACTCTTTTAATGGATTGCTTATTCAGCTATGATTAAAGCGGTTGTCTATTGTATTTTATCGGTTTAACTGCTTTGTTGAAGGCTAATGATAATTTATTACGCATTATCTTAGTCCTAATATTTCTTCTTGGGCTAGTTGAGCTCACCCTTTCTTTCTTTTTATTCTCTTGAAATGAGAACATAAATTTGGGACGAGTCGGGGAGCGGAGTAATGGTCCGGAGGATAGCATTAGTAGTCCTCACTATTACGTGAAATAGTGTGATAATAGTTGTAATGAGGACTCCTTTTGAGTTTGTATAATATCTAGTAGATAATATTTGTATTCAAACTCGCGGTTTTATGTCGTATTATACCGATAGTTATATTAGTAAGTTGTATTTGAATTTATGTACTATGTAGTAAGTGGCGACCCAAGATGGGTGATGTATACCTAATTTTTGGGGCGTCACGGTTAATATCGAGCCATAAGTGTGAAGAGCCCCGAGCCTCTAATTGGTGACTTCTGTTGATGGGGAATGTGAAGCCGGACTCTTTCGCGTTCTTTGGGCAAAGTGAAGTACTAATGTGAGGTCGACACAAGTTGGTGTCGAGTCACGATTAGTATCGAGCTTAGGGATATGATCCACAGCTAAGATCTTGAGATAAGAACTAGGAGGGAGGCGGGGAATTCCTTAGCTAGTATGACCTACCTAAGTTTATTTGGTATTTGATTGGTCGGTCGAGAATATAGGGATAATTTGTTAAATGTCAATTAACCCTTGTTTTGTGTGGTGTTTGAGAATGGCATCGAAAATCTTTGAGATAAGCAATGAAGCACATGAGAGTGTTGATTCGGTTCAAACAAAAGGTAACGACCAACAACACGATAATAATCATCTTGGTGGCGGCAATTTATCGAACAATGATAACCATCGTGGGGGAAATTATCATGTTAAGAATGGTAACCACTGCCGGTGGTAATCATGGCAAAGATAATAGAAGTGGAAATTTCAAGAGAGAAGGTCATTTAGCTCGATTTTTGTCGTATAGTGAAGTCGAGTTCAATTTGGGATAGTGGCACCAAAAGCGGATCTGGACAAAACAAATTGGTCGTTGGTTTTTAGAGAAGGCGTTTTCGTGACTTCTCAAAAAGTGGGTAACCCGACGAAGTTAAGCGGGTTAGTTAATTATAAATTCTTGAAGTCTATACCTTATTGAATAACCGGTTCTACCCATTCTTTTATCTCTCTTGCTTGCGTTCAACGTTTAAATTTGACTCAGGAGAAATTAGACTTTGATTTATCTATTGAAACCGTTGGGAGAAACCTTCGTTACCTCCAACATTTATTAATCTTGTTGTTTCAAATAAACACTTTCCGTTACTGTCTATCTTATCTCTTTGAAAATACTTGCCTTTGAGGTAATTTTTGAAAAGCGATTGATTAACTACTCATTATTCTTTTTGTAAGGTTGTTAGCTTTCATATTCTAACTTGACCTGTTATCACGAATTCAAAGTAACCAAATCCTAAAGTTAATCACGTTATATCAAGCCATAGTAAAAGAGCCCGATCCTTTCGTTGTTGACTTCCTTGTGTGGAAGCATGAAGCGGACTTTACGTAAGCGACGTCATGAATGAAGATGGCAAGTTTATAGGTATCGTTTTGAGGTCTTATCTAGGTTAAGGGATAGAAGTCACGATTCAGTATCAATGTGACGTACTATCCAAGTCTTGGATGAGAATGTGAGTTTTGAATGATATTTCTATCATTAATAAATTTCTTGGCGTATTCTTGAAGATTTCTAGCCTACCCTAGAGGCGTGAAATCGAATTTTGTATTGACCCGATAAAAACCCATTTCTTAAACCCTCAAATATTTCTTCAACTAAAAGGATCTGCATTTACGTGGATTATGATGAAAGTCATAATAAAAGTATAGAACTAATAAAAATCATGGGTATATGAAGTATTAGTAAGTTTTATGATGAGTTATGTTGGTTAGTATGTAAAAACATGAAAGTTTCATAGAAATCACAAAGAGTTGAAAATCAGATTTTAGTGAAAAGCGTAACATGAAATTCAATTGACCATATCTCCTATTATATTTTGAATTTTGAATGTGGTCAAGTCCTAGAGTTAGATCTATGAGTTACCTAACTAATCCAAGTGGAATTACTGGAAAAGGTGTTGTAGATTTTTTTGTGTGGACTGATTTTAGCAAAGGAGTGCAAAGCTGCAAAAACCGAAAAAGCTTCTGCCATGATTTTAGAGAGGCTGTTTCGGCTACTTAAATTATGAGAAAAATTCTGGCCTTTTGGGACATGAAAGTATATGGTATAAAGTATCTCCTGTCCAAAAATGAGCTCATTACGACTTAAAATGAGCAAGTTATGACTATTTCAATATTTAGGTTTTAAAATGAAAAACGCTATAACCGAGAAAGTTCTATAACTCCGATGACCATGAAATTTAAACTGGAAGCTCACGTTAACATGTGTAAGGTCCTGTCAAGATTTGGGAATTTTGGAGTTAACCTTGAGGTAGCTAATTTCTTAAGGAATTAATTAGAAATTGATTTTGAAAAATAGTAAATGAATTTTAAAAATTCGAGAAAAATATATTTTTATTATGGGACTATATTATGCTAAATCCCAGAAAAGAAATATTTTTAGGACTGATTTGGTATTTTCATGAAAATAGTTTAATTCTGAACATATGAGTTAAATATGTTATGTGAAGTAACAAAGTTGAAAATAGGATTTTATGGCTAAAGAGATCCTATATAGAGTATATGCATATTTTTGAGAGATTTGATAATTGGTGATGATATCTTATGAGTATGACATTTTTGAATGATTAAATGCATTATATGGTAAAGCGTAAACAATTGAGATAAATTGTTTATAAATTTAAGAAGTGATTAAAATATTGTTATAATATTAGTGTTATTAGATTATGATATTATTAAGTGATTGATAACATGGGGATATTCTTGAATCTGGATAAATTATATTATAAATGTTTAATATTTATTCTTTATCTCATTTGATTGATTCTTTATATCATTATCCTCATGCTTATATTATGTTGAAATTCATACGTGGCTGTAGTCAGATAGATGGACTTGGTATGATTATGACCGAGGATTGTTCGGTATAATCATGCTTAGTAAATGAATACACAATTATCTTTGGTGCGTAGTGCATGGATAATTTGTGGTCGTGATACTAATGAATACACAATTATCTTTGGTAGTAGTGCATGGATAATTTGTGGTCGTGATACTTAATGAATACACAATTATCTTTGGTAGTAGTGCATGGATAATTTGTGGTCTGATATCTAATGAATACACAATTATCTTTGGTAGTAGTGCATGGATAATTTGTGGTCGTGATCTTAATGAATACACAATTATCTTTGGCCGTAGTGCATGGATAATTTGTGGTCGTGATCTTAATGAATACACAATTATCTTTGGCCGTAGTGCATGGATAATTTGTGGTCGTGATACTAATGAATACACAATTATCTTTGGTAGTAGTGCATGGATAATTTGTGGTCGTGATATCTTAATGAATACACGATTATCTTTGGTAGTAGTGCATGGATAATTTAAGTGGTGCGTGATCTTAATGAATATCCTTGGCACGTAGTGCGAGGATGATTCGATGATATGGATTAATTATTGAAATTTGAGTCTCGGAATGAAATATTAATTCATGGATGTGGTAAAAGTCATCTTTGGTAGTAGTGCATTGATAGACTTGGTATGATTATGACCACGGATTATTCGGTATAATCATGGCAGTAATTGAAAACACGAATATCCTTAGCCGGTGAGTGCATGGATAATTCATGGTTGTGATACTATTAAAATTTGAGTCTCGGTATTATTGGTTTTCTGATTGTATATCTTTGGCCTGTAGTGCAAAAGATGAATTGTTAATGAATATCTTTGGTAGGATTGCAAAAATGAATTTAATGTTTTCAACGATAAAGGTATTCAAGGTATCCTCACCTCTTTATCATATCAGTGCGTACCCTAATTTCGAGGCGAAATTCCATAAGGAGGGAGATTGTGAGACCCCAGATTTTATTAATAAAGATTTAAATTTGGTGAAATAATTTTTTAATATTATGGTGTGAATTTGAGATAATATTATAGTTGTGGGTAGTATTTATAAATTTTGCAAAGTATGCAAGTGGTTATATTATATTCGATTGGTGGGGAATATTAGGTTTAGCGAGGGAATATTCATATAACTACTCAATCATTGGTGGACCTACAATGCGAAATTATTATCGGATTGAGAAAAATGACAAAAATATTTTATTGAAATAATTGGCGGAAGTTTTACAGTAATTCTTTGTTGAACTACTCATTAGTAAAAAAATACGATGTCGTGTGTGGTTGCATAAGTAGCTACCGGTATTGATTATTGATGCTTATGTGAGAAGTCACTCGGTTTGATTCCATTATTGTCGATTAATAATATGAATTATTATAGCGATAATGACGTTTTGTTTTATTAGTATTATTAACGTAATAAAATGAGAAACATCTTTTATATAAAATAGAATACTTTATTAAAGTTATTCTATAAATAGAATATATTATATTTTATTATGCATAGTGTTGCATAGTGTTTTGCATAGTATTGCATAGTGTTTGCATAGTAAAATGTTTTATATAAATAGAATATATTATATTTTATTTAAAAGATTTTTTCTTTAAATATGGACCGTCGATTTAAAGTAAATCAATCTGGACCGTTTCATGGATTAATTCTTATGCATTCCATTTTCCTATAAATAGAAGCTCATTCCTTCATTATTTTCTTACGAATTCATTGAAACTCTAGAGAGAGAAATTATAGAGAGAAGCTATAGAGAAAATTATAGAAAGAAGAAGAGTATTACCGCTACTTCACTACTTCTATATTAGGTTCTTTTTACGGTGAAGGGGTGTTATTCTTTCTTCTTGAAGAGAACTTACATTATTCCATTCCTTTATTATTACATTGGAATAACTTTTGTAAAAAGTGGCATACCCTATACATAACTTTGTATCACATGGCATACCCTATACTTGGTGAAATCCTTATGTTATTCCATTGCTTATTATTACATTGGAATAACACGTATCTGTGATTTACCCTATACTTGGTGACATTCTTTTATTATTACATTGGAACATCACATGCATGTGTTTTACAGGACTGGTTCCGCTTTTTATTATTACTGTTGGAACATCACATGCGTGTGTTTTACACAGGACTGGTTAAAATCTTTATCATTCATTGGAATATCCTATCGTGTGTTTTACAGGACTGAGTTCCATCTTTATTATTCTGTTGGAACATCCCGGATTGTGAATTTCACACGACACGGTTCCGTTATTATTATTACATTGGAATAACCCGTCTACATCGAAGTACCGCATGCATGGTGATTTCTTTTGTTATTCCATTCTTTATTATACTCGGTTGGTTAAAACTTTGACTTCTATACTCCATGAAATTAGTAGAATATCCTTGATATTTGCGTTTCATCCGAAGATCTTCTCATGGAAATATTCTTACGATCATTCTTGAATTTTACTCTCACTGGCTTGATTATATGTTGACAATTTGGACGTTAATAATTCATGGATTAAATAATTCTTGAACTTGTTTTATTGAATTATTATACTATGTCATGTCATCATCCTCATGTTATATTATGTTATCTTTGGCTTACGTGCATAGATGAACTTAGTATGATTATGACCGAGGATCATTCGGTATAATCATGACTTGATATAAATGATGTGACAAAAGTCCTCGATTGGCTTTTCTGTAATGCGTTGATGGATAGTTTTTGGTATGATTATGACCGGGGTGATTCGGTTTAGTCGTGACCATTGATAATTTGATGAAAATCCTTGGCCAGTAGTACGGGGATGATTAGATGTGGTGGTTTATTTATTGTTGAGTCTCAAATGATAAAAATTGATGAAAACCTTTTAAAACCTAAAAGATAGTAGACTTTATTCTCTACTTGACTCTTTTAATGGATTGCTTATTCATTGCAGATTAAACTGGTTGTTCATTGTATTTTATCGGTTTAACATTGTTGAAGGCTAATGATAATTTATTACGCATTATCTTAGTCCTAATATTTCTTCTTGGGCTAGTTGAGCTCACCCTTTCTTTCTTTGTTCTCTTCGGAAATGAGAACATATTTGGGACGAGTCTGGGGAGCGGAGTAATGGTCCGAGAGGATAGCATTAGTAGTCCTCACTATTACGTGAAATAGTGTGATAATAGTTGTAATGAGGACTCCTTTTGAGTTTGTATAATATCTAGTAGATAATATTTGTATTCAAACTCACAGTTTATGTCGTATTGTACACGATAGTTATATTAGTAAGTTGTATTTGAATTTATGTACCATGTAAGTGGCGACCCAAGATGGGTGATGTATACCTAATTTTGGGGGCGTCACAACTATATTCTACCTGGATTGATTATGGACTTTTATTCTAGTTTGGTTCACTAGAGCCACCAAGTGAACCAAAAGGTTAAATTCTAAGGGTGCAAGAATTAATATTTAAATATAACTATTACATTTACACCCGCGCTCCTTGCTCATTGATCTCCAAATTTTCAAAATTAATTCTAACTATTCCTATTACAAAACTATTTAAAATAAATAGAAACCTTGATCACAAATCAAGGGAAGTACATAGGAGGAGTTAGAATTTACATTAAGAAAAAATTAGAGAAGACGAGGAATGCATGACCCCATTTAATAAAACCCATACATTCATGCATCCAACTAAAATAAAATTCAATCACATCGGGTCAATAGTCCATAATCAATCCCATTTATTATCATACACATCACCATATGCATCAATAAATAACATTCATATCATGAATAATAAACATTCATATATATATTGATATCATTTAATGGGCAACTTTAGTTAGTATAAAATCTATTTTTGAATCAAAATAAACTCCTTTATTTTAATCCAAATTTAAATTAAAATAAAACTATTTTATTTTAATTTATCCAATTTTGAATAAAATAAACTATTTTATTTTAATCAAAAACTTTCAATCAAAATAAACTCCTTTATTTTAATTAATTATGGAATCCAATTCCATATATAAAAAATAAAACTCCTTTATTAAAGGAAACACCGATTCTTTTTCTTATTCAAAAATAAACTCCTTTATTTTGAATAATATGAAATCTTATTCCATATCTAAATAAACTCCTTTATTTAAGGAAATTAGGATTTCTTTCCTATTCACAAATAAACTCCTTTATTTTTAATAATATGAAATCTTATTTCATATCTAAATAAACTCCTTTATTTAGGGAAAGATAAAATTTAATTTCAACTCCAATTAGTTATCATGGAATCCAATTCCAACTCTAATTAGTTATCATGAAATTTAATTTTAAAATTTAAATAAATTTTTATTTTAAGATTAAAATAAATTTTTATTTTAATATTAATTTTTTTATTTTAATTATAAAATAATTAAGAAGAATATATATATATATATATATATATAAATATAATAATAACCTGCATTTGTTATTATATATACTCTATATATATATAGAGTAAAGTTACTGTATAACTTTAGTTATATATATATATATATATATATATATATATATATATATATATATATATATATATATAACGTGATCTCATGTAACTTGATCGAGATTACACCAATTCACGTGTGGGACATGTTATGGGATAAATCACAATTAACCAAGCACAAGGCTTGGGGAATTATTATCGTACCATGCCTTAACGAAAAATATATATATGATATATCATCTGCTCATCTTTGTTCGCGAGAATCGAGATGTAACAATAAAAGAGCACCCACGGATGCATTAAAAAAATGTTCTCCGATAAACTCTTTTAATTAAATGGGCTCCCTAATCTTATTAGGGATAATTAATTAAACTCCTTTAACTAATTTTCCCTCCTAATCCTATTAGGAATAAATGAGAGTATTTATATTAAATTAATTTCTAAATTCTTTTAGAAATTAAAATAATAATAATAATTATAATAATATTAATAAGACTCCTCTTATTAATTTATATTTAATATTTCTAAAATATTAAATAATAATATTAAGCTATTTAATTTATTCTATCACAATAGATTAAATTAAATATACATAATATATTATTACGATTATGCCATTAACTTCTTAAATAATTATTCTTCCTTTTATGGTGTGACCCTTTAGGTTCTCCATATTAAACCTAGGTTATGAATAAATCAATTAGAACAATTTAATCTTATTTAAATAAATAAATTAAATAATTAATTTATTTAAATAAATAATATTTATTCTACAATGGGATAAGCATCCCTAGCGATCAACGACTTTCCGGATAATATAGATTTCAACATTAATCATAAAAGAACCTTTGAGTAAATAGTTACCATACAATTCAATCCTTCCACCATACAATGTCCCAATTAAATATAAGATATGGGAATTATCACAAGTCTTATTTTATTTAATTATATGTATTTCGACTCTTAAATGCACTAACTCCAAATAATGCAAATTAGAAACTCCTTTCTAATTTCATTCGCGCCGCCAAGGACTACCGGGTTGTCATTTATCGAATCACATAGGACATTTTCTTCTTTTAATAAGTGGTAGATTCTTTATTGATCATACATTATCTCCATGTATACAACTTATTATACCCAAGCATACCCTTTGATATACCCTAAGGGTCTTAAGGAATAAGTCAAAGTATAACTCATCATACACAAGATACTATGATGATCTCAAGTCCAAGGATCACTCAGACTACTATCACTACAGAATTCCTATTGACAGCAAGTAAAACTCCATTAGGTATTCCTTAGCGAGTCAACGCGTTCAAATGAACTTATTCTCTAATAAGCACCTACATACTTGCTTTTAGTGTCTCCACACAAATGATCATGAGATCAATCATCCTCATCCAATGAGCAAAGCAACGATGTACCAATCTATCCGGATTCACTAATCCCCAATTTAGTAATCCAATGATTGAAAACTATTTTAGTTTTAAGCTTTCTAAGAATTTAGATCTCATTAGAATGATCATCATCATTATTCTAAAAGCATTGCTTAAAACTATGGGTTTATCACATATTATAAAACAGCATCATGTAGATAATTAAAAGCCTTTAATAAATTAATACTTTTTATTAATAAATGAATAAGATTGTTACAAAGTATATGCTTTATCATTAAACATGATTGGCTTGTGTGCATACTACTTTCAAGAACGACTACTTCTTTTCCTTTCCCTCCCATTTTCGATTTTCCCTCAATCCCTTCACCCCCTTCCCCTCCGGCGACGTCTCCCCCTCCTGCCACCCTCCGGCCACCCTCCTGCACCCTCTCCACCCTCCTGATACCTCCTGCAAAATGCTGGCCTCCTCTGCCATAACTTTCGGCGACCTCAACTCCTCTTCCTGCCATACCTCCGGCGACAACCCTCCCCCTCTCCTTCCGGTCAGCTCCTTCTCTTTAATTACTCCTAATTTCCCACAACTTGCAATATATAGGTATATATGATTTCGTTATTAATTCTTATTAATTTTAAAATTGTTGGAATTAATTATGTTAGTTGCAATATTTGTACTGTTAATAGCTAATATTCTTATTAATTTTGTTGGAATTAATTATGTTAGTTGCAATATTTGTATTGTTAGTAGCTAATTAATATATAGTAAAGTTTTTATTTGATGGGATATATATTGATATGTTAATTGTGTTAGTAGCTCTCATTGTTAATTGTTTAATGCTCTAATGTTAATTGTTAATCATGACGTGTTAGTAGCTAATCTCATTGTTAAATTTTTCTATGGGATTATGTTATTCTATATGGAACTTAAAATTACGTAAATATACAATATGATATATATGATGTATATAAAAAGCACATGGCATGCTATGAGATGTATGTTGTATATGTAGATGCATTCAAGATAAGATTTATGATGCATATCATAAGGAACATAATTAATGCATTGATAAAATACAAGTTTGTATGCTACGAGTTAAGCATGAAATGTGAGAACTATTAAACTTGTTGGGTCGTCATGCTCATGCTTGCAAATAATTTTATTTGCATATATATGAAGATAAGCTTTCTCACTTTCATGGTGATAAAGACTTGAGGCGTGCAGGTTTAAAAGAAAGCTTTTAATTATTTTATTTAATTAAATTTATATTAGACACTGATGACAATTTACAATGTACATAAACTAAGTCATATAGTTTTACAACGACTGTTTACAGTGACAGTTTACAATAACAGTTTACAATATTCATATAGTTTAGGAAGCTTAGAAACCCGTTTGAGATTCACTTAGTAGGAGCAAATCTCAAATAGTCCCCGTTTTGGGACTATTCTTGTATGTTTCGATCTCACTTAGGTCGGTGTTAACGACTTGAGCACGTCTTTATATTTTTTGAATTTTCGGTCAATATATATCTCTAGACATTCTTCGGGTGCATATTTAGACAACGATGAGTTAGTCTATTTCGTGTACTTGAAAACCATGGGGAGGTGCTGCCGAAATTTCTGAAAAATTTAAAGACGTGTTCAAGTTGTTGGCATCAGTGAGGCGACACATCCGGGAATGGGATAGAAGCCTGACCCGTTAGAGTGGGACATGAAGTTAGGAAACTCATAAACTTGCATATACATTAACTTGGAGACTTGTTTGTGTTTATCTAACTTTCCATATATATAGCAGACAGTTGTCCAAGATGTCATTGATCAAGTTGGATGGAACATAGGGTATAAAGTGATAGGAGTGGGCTTAGCTCTCGAGTATCGTAGTGGGGTTGAACGGTTTCTTAACTTCGTTTGAGCAAGTCATCATGGCGATGAGATCGAGATGTCATTGTAAAGAGGTGTGTGAATGAAGTGTGGAAGGAAAGGAGTGATGTCATATGCGACTTATTTGCGTATGGGTTCAAGCAGGTTATCGCATATGGATCTATCATGGGAAACTTGGTTGGATGAACATGAATCGTAACCGAAATCCGGAGGTAACGAAACCTTTGATTGTATTTTAACATGATAGTCGAAAGTTTCTTTGGTTCATACTTCCAAAGTGGAATACTGACGAGGATGGCGATGGCGTCGAGCAAGAGCCGAATGATGGGGCTAAGGGTTTCTATGAGTTATCGTATGAAGCGGCCGACGCCATCGTATTTACTTCAGCACGAAAAAGCACACCGTCTTATCCGCCGTATAATAACTTGTTTTGTTGTTATACATCTTATTGTTTTTAATTTTATATAATATTGACATTATATTCGTTTTAATAAATATTGTTGTATTTCACTACATAGGTGATCTACGTAGGCCTCTGCGGGGACTAGCACGTGGATTGCTAGGGAATCCCCCCCAGGCGCCGCTTATATGCCGTGTCGGGACTACTAGGTAATTTCATATTTAACATTATGTTTGTATTAATTATTTAGTTCTTATATATTCTTTGTAATTTGCAAATTTAATAATTTCAATTTTAGTATCCTTGACGCTACGCCAAGGAACACGTTGCTTGGGATCGTCCGCAACCGATTCTCCAGCCCGTGGATGAGGTGGGCGGATGTGGATGACCGCACACGTGGTCTGATTATTGCTGAGTTTAGGGTAAGAAATCATTCATTCATATGTTAGTTTTAATTTGTGTTTTAGTTATTTTTTTATTTATCGTTTTGCTTTATGTTGTCTACTAAGTAACTGCTGATATTCATATATTGTACTACAGAGATATTATCGCTTCGAGGACGGGCAAGAAGCCCACGACAACACTGTTCTCGGGAAGTATCTCGAGATGAATTGGCACAAGTGGGTCTATGACAGGAAGAAGAAGGTCCAGACCAAGATAGCGGATGGATAGACACTTAGAGATGTTCGGCCAAATTTCATTGGTGCTGCGGTGTGGGAGCAGATGTGCCTTATTTGGGAGGGCGATGCATTCAAGAAGATGTCAAGACAAACAGACATAATACCGCCCGACAAGCAGAGTCGTCTCCCACATCGTGACTCGGAAGTCACTGCACGACCTGTACAGAGAGAGACTCGAGGTGAGTCTAAAGCACCGACCTTCCCGTCTCGAGTTTTGGTGGCACGCTCACCAGAAGAAAGGTGACGGTGGTTATATCTCACCTGAGGCAGAGCGCATTGCGGTAAATAATTTAATTATTTTCTTTAGTATGCATTTGATGACTTTGAAGTTCTTCTGTATTTTTTTGTGTAATACTTATTTTTCACCTATTTCTGTGTTTTTTCATACACGGTTCGAGGACCTTTCTGTGGTCTGGAGCAGCCAGAGAGGTGACACTCAAGTGGCTGAGGATGAGTGTGAGGACGAGGAGATGGAGGACTGGCTGCAGGCTACAGGGGGGCTGAAGAAGGGTAGAATTGTGGGCATTCCCCGTGTCCCAGCCTACACTATAGTCCCTGCTGCGAGATCTCGACGTCGCCCACCCACCGGAGGTAGTGGTGCAAGTGGATCAGGCACCGGCTCTTCATTATCCGACGACTTCTTCAGGCGGATCATTGAGGGGTGCATGGCGAGCAGTGTCGTGCAGTCAGGCGCACCATCACACGAGCGGATCTACCAGCTTTCTCAGGAGGTTGTCCACGGCTCCATAGATCCTACAGCTACCGCTGACGACCTCATGGGTGTAGTCCGGGAGGAGGCCATCCGTGTATGTGCAGTTGTCTTGGCCAACATCTTTCCTCCACATATTCGACAGGTAAAACTTATTATTGATGTATTTCCTTATTTGTAATTATATTGCTTATATAAACTGTCAAATAACTAGTTAACACACACATAGCACCGCGTAGGCAATAAACACGCGTTTCAACTGACGGGACTCGATTCCGACATACGGAGACCGAGTTCGAGTCTAGTTTGCCTAACTAGCCAACACTTAGCCAAAAAGCCAAAAAAGAGGTCAAAACCCACATCGGCCGTCCGAATGACACGCAAACACACACATAGCACCACGTAGGCAATAGACACGCGTTGGAACTGACGGGACTCGATTCAGACATACGGAGACCGAGTTCGAGTCCAGCTTGCAAAACTAGCCAACACTTAGCCAAAAAGCCGAAAAAGAGGTCAAAACCCGCATCGGCCGTTTGAATGACACGCAAACACACACATAGCACCGCGTAGATAATAGACACGCGTTTCAACTGACGGGACTCGATTCCGACATACGGAGACCGAGCTCGAGTCCCGTTTGCAAAACTAGCCAATATTTAGCTAAAAAGCCGAAAAAGAGGTCAAAACCCGTATCGGCCGTCCGAATGACACGCAAATACACACATAGCATCGCGTAGGCAATAAACACGCATTGCAACTGACGGGACTCGATTCCGACATACGGAGATCGAGTTCGAGTCTCGT
Source organism: Panax quinquefolius (assembly GCA_020205615.1). Taxonomy (NCBI): domain Eukaryota; kingdom Viridiplantae; phylum Streptophyta; class Magnoliopsida; order Apiales; family Araliaceae; genus Panax; species Panax quinquefolius. Next base: position 29,557,961 of record CM035162.1, on the reverse strand, counting down.
TCGCCTAACTAGCCAATACTTAGCTAAAAAGCCGAAAAAGAGGTCAAAACCCGCATCGGCCATCCGAATGACACGCAAACACACACATAGTACCGCGTAGGCAATAGACACGCGTTGCAACTGAAGGAACTCGATTCCGACATACGAAGACCGAGTTTGAGTCCAGTTTGTAAAACTAGCCAACACTTAGCCAAAAAGCCAAAAAAGAGGTTAAAACCCGCATCGGCCGTCCGAATGACACACATAGGACCGCGTAGGCAATAGACACGTGTTACAACTGACGGGACACGATTCTGACATACAGAGACCGAGTTCGAGTCCAGTTTACAAAACTAGCCAACACTTAGCCAAAAAGCCGAAAAAGAGGTCAAAACCCGCATCGGCGTTCTGAATGACACGCAAACACACACATAGAACCGCGTAGGCAATAGACATGCGTTTCAACTGACGGGACTCGATTCCGATATACAGAGACCGAGTTCGAGTCCCGTTCGCCTAACTAACCAACACTTAGCCAAAAAGCCAAAAAAGAGGTCAAAACCTGCATCGACTGTCCAAATGACACGCAAACACAAACATAGCACCGCGTAGGCAATTGACATGCGTTGCAACTGACGGGACTCGATTCCGACATACGGAACCCGAGTTCGAGTCCCGTTCGCCTAACTAGCCAACACTTAGCCAAAAAGCCGAAAAAGAGGTCAAACCCCGCATCGGCCGTCCGAATGACACGCAAACACACACATAGCACCGTGTAGGCAATAAACACGCGTTGCAACTAACGGGACTCGATTCCGACATACGGAGACCGAGTTCGAGTCCAGTTTGCAAAACTAGCCAACACTTGGCCAAAAAGCCGAAAAAGAGGTCAAAACCCGCATCGGCCGTCCGAATGACACGCAAACACACACATAGCACCGCGTAGGCAATAGACACGCGTTGCAACTGACGGGACTCGATTTTGACATACGGAGACCGAGTTCGAGTCTCGTTCGCCTAACTAACCAACACTTAGCCAAAAAGCCGAAAAAGAGGTCAAAACCCGCATCGACCGTCCGAATGACACGCAAACACACACATAGCACCGCATAGGCAATAGACACACATTGCAACTAACGGGACTCGATTCCAACATACGGAGACCAAGTTATCGCCCAGTTTATAAAATTAGCCAACACTTAGCCTAAAAGCCGAAAAAGAGGTCAAAACCCGCATCGGCCGTCCGAATGACACGCAAACACACACATAGCACCGCGTAGGCAATAGACACGCGTTGCAACTGACGGGACTCGATTCCGACATACGAAACCCGAGTTCGAGTCCCGTTCGCCTAACTTGAAGAACACAAACTAAAATAATGTAAATATGTTTTCATTTTGATTTTGTTATTGATATTTTAATTTTTTAGGGTCTTGTTGACGAGACTCGTGGAGGTGGAGGCACTGGTGATGACCGTCGAGCTAATGACGACGAAAATTTCTTCCAAAGACGATATGGCGATCGAGTTGAGTTGACGACCTCCTCCAAAGTCTGAGGTGATGACCGACTCAATGACATGGAGACAGGCGACGGGTTGTAGTTAGTTTACTTTATGTTATATTCTGAGTTTCATGTATGTATTTGTACAGTTTTTGAGTTGTACAGACGACCATTGTATTTTTGATCTATATATTTGATTTGGATTACTATTTCAATGGTGAATTGTATGATATTAGCTTGTTATTTGATGGTTGTTATTAGTTTATAATAGGTGTACGTTTATATTTGTAAATGAACAGGGAAATTTTGAAATTATAAAAAAAATTAAAAAATATATAAATCATCGCCGACGGGGTAATGCCATTATCTTACCGTGTTGCCGCCACAACCGTCGCTAATGATAGTGGCCCGTCGCAAATGATTGTCGTCGCCAGTGACAATGGTGCCGATGGCTGACGACTGGAACCAAGGGCGACGACCTGCAGGCGACGGAGTACCGTGTTTGTTCGTTCGTCGCTAATGAGGTCACTACTGATTTCATGACACTATAGTCATAAAGCGTGCAGTAGTGGCCGCTTCAAGAATGCTCTATTTTTTTGTAGTGATATCCCGATATTATGACTAATCAACAAATAAGCTTAGTTAGGACACACTAGCGAAGGATTTACTCATCTCTTCCCTCCTAGTTATATTCCCCGATCTCCGCCAAAGACCATATCCCTAAGCTCTGATACCAAATGTGACACCCCCAAAATAGGTCCAATCCACTCAACCTATTCTGAGTCGCCAAATACATGGTACAGAAAACAACTACAACTTTATTACAACAATTGTCGTGCAAAATACAACAACACATATGTTGTGAGTTTGGATACAAATATATACCAAATGTGACTCATGTTTCAACCGTGGATAGCACGTCACAATGACACCTTACATAAAGGTATAGTCAAAAACTGTTTTAGAAATTAGAATCTTTGGGAAGTACTCAAGAAAACCTTTATACATGGGAAGCCATGCGTCTAGGTTATGATAGATATCATATGGCCACAGAATTATCCTTGGTTGACCCAATAGACCCCAAAGAAAAACGAGAAGATTACTATCATATTCTTCCCAATGGTGAGTCTTCTCTTGACATATCATTATCTCCACTGTCTCTAATTGAGAATTATACTTCAACCAAACACCAAGATTATATAGGTAGTGCTTGTATATATACTCAGCAAGTGGATGAGCACATCCTTGTCTTATGATGATACAAGGTTGTATGTTATTAGACATCTTGTATGATAGTGGCAAAACACCCTTCCAACGTTGGGTTCACCTCACTCTAGTTGATTCACCAAATATAACTACTAAATGATGACCACCGTTCTATTCCCCTGTTACCCCCGCTCGACCCAGCTACACTCTTATTACTTGAAAGGAATTGTGAAGCAAAAAAGGGTGAAAGCACAACTAGCTTCAAGAAAGAATATTACGATGAAGATAATTAATTATCAATAGCCTTCATCAATAATAAATCAGAGATTTAGAAAATATGGTAGATAATAAAAATTTCAACCATAGTTGCAGCGGAACGAGCAATCCACTTGAAGAGTCAAATAGACTATAAAGTCTATTATCTTCTCCATGTTAAAAATCCACCAACAATGTTTTATCCTCGTAACATCAATCAACAATTTCGGTCCACAATCATATGAATAACTCATAATCATAATTGTAGTTCTAAGTTCCTCTTCTCATCCAGGACGAAGATAATTTTCATCACCTATCTTTACCTGAAACATCAAAGATCATGGTTACACCAAATCACATTTCATGTTCATAATCATACTAATAACTTCATCTTTGCACTACGACCAAAGATATTCATTTGTATCACCAGTTGGTCATGTTCATCTCAACACTGCTCATCTTTGCACCATCGCCAAAGATATTCAACAACATGTCATCTTTCAGACTACGGCCAAAGATATTCATCAACAATTCATCTTTGCACTACTGGGCCAAAGATATTCCTCAATAGTTCATATTTGTACTACAGGTCAAATATATTCATCAACAGTTCATATTTGCACTACAGGCCAAATATATTATCTCAAAAAAATATATAATCATTTCAGAATTTATATAAACAATAATTATAACCATGTTGATCATTTCACCTTTGCAGACTTAAGCTAAAGATATTCAATTATAAATTCAATGGTCACGATCATACCAACCAACAATTCAACTTTCAGACCATCGGCCAAAGAGAACCCATATTCATGATCATACCAATAATCTACCCATCTTTACACTCAAGTCAAAGAGAAATTAATATCATCATTAGGGTTATAAAAATGTTATATATGATAATAAAAATAATATAATCAACATATAGATTTAATCTCAAGAGTAATATTCATAACTCAACTATAATTCGTCGTAAAAAGAAACCAATTTTGTCGTGAATAGTACCCGTGAATAGTAACTCGTGAATAGTAACTCATGAATAGTAACTCGTGAATAAGAACTCATGAATAGTAACTCATGAATAGTAAACCCGACTCAAAAGGTATAAATTCCACAATAAAATTCATACCAATATTTCTAAGATAATGATATTGAAATAACATTTCTTAAACTTATAAATAATTTATTTTAATTGTTTACACTTTACTAAATAATGCATTTAATCATCCTAAAATTGCAAACTCATAAGATTTTATCACCAATAACCAAAACCCTCATAAAAAATCTGCATATACTTCATATAGGATTCTCAAACCATAAAATCCTATTTTCCAATTTTCTTAATTCACGTAACATATTTAATTCATTTACTTATAACTAGTCCATTTTTATGAAAAATACCAAATCAGTTCCAAAAATATTTCTTTTCTGGGATTTAGCATAATATAGTCCTATATTGAACATATATGTTTCTCAGAATTTTCAAAATTCATTTACTATTTTTCATATGGCCAAAACTGCCGAATATATAGACAATTATCATAAATTGTACCTTTATCTAAAAATTCCGAAATTCACAGAGTACACTGATATTATATAGATGTACTCCCAATAAAAATTTCATCAATTTTGGAGTTAACCACAAGGAGTTATAAGCGGTTACTTTTAAAATAATCTTTTCTCGTAAAATTCATAACTCTTAATCTATACATCCAAAAATCGCCATTTTTGGACACAATCAATAAAATTCATCAAAATATCATTTCAAATTTTTCCAGAATTTTACGAAGGACGGAAGAAATACGAATGAAAAACATAATAACCCTTAAAATCCCTTTACCTCAAAAGAGCAAAAGATTACATTTGGAATATCGGATGAAAAGCCGAAAGAAACTTGCACTGAAAAATAACTCTCAAAATATCTAAATACTCATAAAATACACTCAATAATTTAGAGAGAGAAAGAGAGAAAACTTGTTTCTGGTGTGATTTTTAATTCTAACTTAGCCCTCTATTTATAGGAAAATATTAACATCAAAAGCAGATTTTAACTCGCAACCTTTGATGGCTTTACCTGCTACTATTCTCACCCACCATATTTGAATAAAAATCTCAGCACATTTCTTCACCAACCAAGAGTGGGGCCCACCAATTCTAGAATTACTGTGACGCTCATTTTTAACGGTTCAAAATTTGTGGACATATACTCAACTTATATATATATAACATATCCAAAAATTACAACGATCCAACGGTCGGATTAAAAATTATAACTCCCGCAATATATCTCAAAAAACACTGATTTGATTTTTAATACCTCCAATCCGACAAAATACTAATAAAACACCTCAACATTAATTCCTTCATTTATAACCACATAAATAAATCCATCATTTATATCCACATAAAATAAATATTTCCTTATCATATGAATCAATGATTAATTATTCACAAATAATATTACGTAATCACAATTATGACAACCAAAGCCGTTCCTGGAAAGAGGGGCTTTCAATAAGAAATTTCTCCCTTCTTGGCGCATGCAATTAGGTTACCAAACCTCTCCTCGATGTAATTTTCTAGACATTGTCAATAATTCTATCTAATAATATTATTCAAATAATATGAATTATTGATCCGATAATGGAGATATCTTGTGCAGTGTGACAATTATTGAAACAACAATAATATAAAATATCAACGCAGACAATTATTGAATCAATAAAATAAAATATTGAATAGTAATTATTGTAACAATTATTGAGTAGTGCTTCTTACGTAAGAATCAATAATTCAAAAATACATGCAATACCATGTGCTATCAGGCAACAACGCCAGACATTTTACTTTACCCATAGGGTATTCCAACAATGTTAATTCAGAACGATTCTACCGTTATTTATAAAACTCAATTTTTGTCGCGTTTTCTTCATCCCAAGCAGTTATTCTCATTATGGGCCCACAAATGGTCGCTTGCCATTGCATTTAATATTCCCGACGTAAAGAATATTCCACGACCAAACGAATATTCCCCGACAACAATGAATATTTTATAACCACTTATGTATTTTGAAAAAAATTCATATATCACCCTTAACTTTAACCTTTTATCAATTGAACCATTTACTGAATAGTTATTATAAGAAAAAATAAATATTTTTATTTCATAAAATTCGGGGTCTTACAGTATGAGTGCATTAAATAGACAAATAGTCTGCAGAGAGAGAAAGTATGAGTGCATATATATGTGTGGAGAGAGGATAAGAGTAATGACTATCAACAATTAGGGTAAAGGGACAAACTTGAAAAATAAAGAGAAAAAATGCATTGAAATCTTGAAAAAGCAGATATTGTGGGATAAATTTTTTTTGCTAAAACAGCAGATAATTTGGGACAGAGGGGGTATAATTTAGAGGTTATTCCTATTTATAACTAGTCCAAATTGGGACCAATTTTTTTTATAATATTGTAGAGGTTATTCTCATATAGAGTATTCCTCAATAGGAGTTTTACTGTAGTGTTTTTGTTTATAGAACAGGGAATGATAGTGTATTTAACCTTAATGTTTATGTTTGTTAGATGCAGAATCTTTATATATTATCCTTTTTTCTACGAATCTGGGAAGTAAGAACAAATCGATTATATCGACGGTTTTTTTTCCGTCGTTATAAAGATGTAAAGCCGATTTTTTATACTATATGACAGATAAAAGCGTTAATGACGGATATATATATATATATATATATATATATATATATATATATAGGATTCCATCCACAACAAGGTTGTTGGGAGCAACCCATTTTAGCTAGCTAGCCACAAACTGCACTCTACTTATGCAATTTTTTTTTATGTTTCTACAACCTGTAGAGGAGGCCAAAATGGGTTGCTCCCAACAACCGTAGGTTTGTGTGGATGGAATTCCTATATATATATATATATATATATGTGTGTGTGTGTGTGTGTGTGTGTGTGTGAGTCCATTTTAAGAGAGAAGATACTTATAAAGGAAGTTTCCTTTATTGACGAGCTTGTTAGGTTGCCCCTCACATGGAAACTCAAGCTTTACATGATTGAAGGATGCTCCATTTTTCTACATAAATAGAGGAAATCTAGTTTGCCCTATGGAGTCTGGTCCCATAAACAAAGAAACCTCCTTCCTGAATCATGATACATGTGTCAGTATTATTAAAATCATTAAAATTTACAATATATATATATATATATATATATATATATATATACTAGTTGTGTTCCGTGCCTCTGGCAATACATAGATGGTAAAATTTATCCCAAACTTTGAACGATCCAGAGAGTGAACGAAAAATTCAAAATCAGTTGTATTTTGTTATATATATATACTAGCGATAACCCGTGCTTGAAGGGACGGCGTAAAGAAAAATTAAATTAAAATTCAAAAAATATTACATATACCACCACAATAATTAATACAAACTCAATCATCAATACATATCCAACAACCAAAACATCGAGCTAGTCTATACTAATTTAAAGAAATTTCGGCAGAATCTCCTTTAAAAATAGATATCCAAAAAATTTTAAACCTGTCTACAAAATTTACAATCATCAATACATATCCAAACCACTAAAAAAAATCATCATTCCATACCCAAAAATCATCATAACCATGTATAATTAGTCAACTTTACAAAAGACGAAACACAAAAAATACAAACATGCAAAAAATAGAGAAACACCAAGTATTAGACCCATTATAGCTTACACCAACTATTCTTTACAGCTTACACCAAATATCCTTCAATGTATACCTGAAAATATTTGAAATATAAAAATAATCGAAATATGTGAGTCAAAATAAAATAATTGTAAATTCGAAACATAAGAACCCTTACTTTAACCTAAATTATCTAAAAAATAAATGAGCCAAGAGAAGGTCAAAATCATTAAATAAAACTATGTTATAAATACATGTGAATGAGGTAATTAAAAAAAGAGTAAGAATGCCTGATCCAAAACTATTAATAAGGCTTAGTCAAAATGTTAAAGAGTCAAAATATATCCAAAGAACTCCGAGACAAATTATTACATAGAAGATAGTATTGATATATATTAAATCAAATTCTACCACTCTTTAAACAATAACCCCAAATCGTTTCATCTTAAATTCAGTTTCCCTTAGATGCAACCTACAGGAAATTTTCAAATCACATGTTTTTCTCTTCCTCCAGAAGAGTTTTACAACAAATTATATGATCTAGGTTTTAATTCAATCACATGTTTTTCCCTTCCCTTCCTCCAAATCACTTTTCTGTTGTATTCTTTGATTCTAGTTTTCTAGAAAACATAGTAAATAATTTGGATAAAATATCCTCTTTCTATTTTTAGGTTATAACTAAAAACAATTATTTTGAAAACGATAGTCAATACCCAAAGAACAAAAAACTAAAACTGGAGAACAACAAAAAGAGCATAGATCTATTCAATTTCCCACCAGTAAAATAAACTTTAATAGAATCAATTTCCTAGAACCAATTTTCAAATCACATCTTATTTTAGAAAGTAAAAGCAAAGTTTTAATTGGATCATTGCATTTGACACATATGATCCAAGTTACCCTTAAGTTCCTCAGTAACCAAACTACAAAAAAATCTAACTATATAATACAAACAAACAACTTCTGGTAAGAATCAAGTGTCATCATTTGAACCTCAGCCACCTAGCAAGAGTCTGTTTCAAATTAATCATTAAGCATTTAACATAATATAGGTCTTCGCATTTGATAAGGCATCTAAAAAAATATGGTGAACTGTATGTACTACTAATAAATAAACAAATGTCTACACGACAGAATAAATGCAGAGGCAGATATATTTATGGATTATTAATTATTCAAAACGATAGCTAAAGTGTGTATATTTATGGATTATTAATCACAGTCATTAAGAATCAGTATCAAGATATCAGTACGCCAAGCAACAAAAATATCATGATCGCTAAAGTGTGTCAGGTCCTTGCAGATATATTTATGGATTATTAATCATTCAAAACGATATCAGCAAGTCAAAACTAAATTAAATGTGAACAGATCGGTATAATATCCCTCAAACAGGGTAATAGATCTTATATTAAACCAAATCTATTTGTGGAGACAGTTGAATGTCGCATGAACTGATGAGCAAAGAAAACTACCTATTGGTAAAGAAAAAATCAAGTACAAGTCAGCAGCAGAAATGCCGGCAGGAAGTCCCTTTACCAACCAATGCCATTCATATCCCATTTAGCTTACCTTCAAGTTATACTATATACAAACAGGAGTACATTGATTTTCATTTTCTATCCCCTTATTATGTCAAAAAATTGTCAATACGTAGTAAGTCAATCCACAAATATTCAGCCCCTAAATCAACTAAACTTCATGTTTATAACAGGGCCTCCTAATATCCTCCTATCTCTCCACCAAAAATTAAAGACAACAGTATCAACCATCACGTTCCTTAATTAGCTTTCAATATACTCCACTTAGCTAGTTTCTTACATAGTCGTGTGAAAAATGACTGTGATATTGGCTTTATTTGAAGCAATTTTTTTGATAGGGAAAATATATATAAACACATACTGTCATATAATGGAGTTTTTTTTGAATTTGAAGAATAAGCCAGGAATACTCACAGAGAAACACAATGAGAAGATTCAGATGGAAATGGAGAATGTGAACCACCCTTTCTCTCATGGCTGCTCTGTAGCTCAGACTCCAAAGGGAAAAAAACAAAAATTATCAAACAGTGCAAGAACACACACGGATAGAGATTGTTAAAGCAAGAATTAGAACTTCAATTTAGAAATTAAGAAATTGTGGGGTTGTGAAAATAAAGAACGGGCGCCATGAATGAGAGCAGCTAGGTGTGTGGGGACATAAGCTGCAATTAGCAATAGCTGTCCATAATAATCCTCGTGTTAAAGACCCCACCCATGAATGAATTGAGAGAAAAAAATAGAAATTTGTTAGTGTAAAACTCAGATGCTATATGTTTGGCATTAAAATCCATTAATGGCCTTTTTTCCACTCTTGTACTACCACTAATCCAAATTTCTGACTTGTGGCCAGCGCAAAGAAATAAAGCACTATACATTTAAAAGTTTCAAGTGTTCCAATTTTTCCTTCCCTTCTTTCCCCAAAAATAAAACTTAAAAACAGAATGCAAATGAAGAAGCTTGGGTTCCATACTAAAGTAGACTTTCTAAAAGTTCTAAAGCTAATGATAATAATAACAATACTTTAGATTTTCTAGTACACCAGGATCTCCCACTACCAAATCATTGATTTCATATTTGATCAGTTGTTCACTTGACATGAATGCCTTTTTCTAGTTTTCCTAGGCTAATCCATCATTAGCAATATAAATCCTTATAAAAAAACATTGTCTTTTATTCTTTTAGACACTTATGCACATGCTCTCTATGACATAACATCTCTCTCCTACGCTATAAAATAATATATCATTATTATATATTTTGTTACATACTTGTACAAATTGTCTTTGTTCCGCACAAAAGCATCTAAAGGTCACCTCTCCTATTTATCGAAATAGTAAATAAATTAAAAAAACCTGATCTATCATCCCTCTAAAAGACATGATACACAAGTACCACAAATGGGCCTCGCATGATTTATCTACCTGTGAGATCGTCTTACAACTAATCATTTCACGTTCTATGATTACTCAATAATTTTATTATTCCAAGACAATTTGAAAACTAATCAATTCTACAGCAAGATAGATGTCAACCTCAATCACAAAAGAAATCTAACAAGGCTACCAATGAAAAAACTACTAAAGCAAAACCTCCTGGCAAACAGCTTATAAGACAAACAGCTTATAATTATGAATGATAACTTAATTAGTTAAGCCAATTTGAAAACTAATCATGTTAGCGTAACCACTAACTACTTACTAAGCAGTAACCACAAGTTAAATTAAAGAAAATGAATTTACAAAGAAACTCAAATATTTTTTTTATCACTTATGGCACACAAAGTCAAAAGGGAAACTCAAATATTTTTTTTACCACTTATTTTCCTAAACAAAAATTGTTACTATAAGTATAACAAAATACACCATTAACTCCAAACATAGTAAAAAAAATCATGAATATTTGGATTTGTACAATATAATCACAATCATAGGCCCTTCACTTCATGGTTAGGGATGGTGACACCTATCTCCCTCCATGAATAAAACAAAATTTAACAGTTACTGCACCTTGAGCTCTCATTAGATGGGATACGTTCTGAAGCTGAATTACCATGTCAACAACTTAAATGGATGGCAAAAAGATTATGAATGTAAGCATGAGACTATAACTTAAATGGATGACAAAAAGATTACGAATGGAATGTTGCTAAATAACCAAAGAACTGTCATGAAAAAATGCAGTATTCATCAAATAAAGATGGCAGTTAAAATGAACAAAATCCATAAACCAATTAGTTATACCAACCAGCTGTACAGAAAAATAAGAAAGATTGATAACAAACTCAAGCCTAACATAGTTTAGAAAAACAAAAGCAGGCAATACAGAGTGGTAAAAATAACAATTGATAACAATGGCACAAACAGCTAAAAAACTAACAGATGAATTGTGAGACCCCAGATTTTATCAATAAAGATTTAAATTTTGTCAAAATAATTTTTTAATATTATGGTGTGAATTTGAGATAATATTATAGTTGTGGGTAGTATTTATAAATTTTACAAAGTATGCAAGTGGTTATATTATATTCGATTGGTGGGGAATATTGGTTTAGCGAGGAATATTCGTACAAACTACTCAATCATTGGTGGACCCCATAATGTAATTATTGTCGGATCGAGAAAACGACAAAAATATTTTATTGAAATAACGGCGGAAGTTTTACCGTGGTTCTTTGTTGAACTACCTTCAGTAGTAAAAAATACGATAATAAGTGTGGTTGCATAGTAAAGACACGGTATTAATTATTGATGCTTATGTGAGAAGTTACTCGGTTTGATTCCATTATCACGATTAATAATATGAATTATTATAAGCGATAATGACGCTTTTGTTTTATTCAGTATTATTAACGTAATAAAATGAAACATCTTTTATATAAAATAGAATACTTTATTAAAGTTATTCTATAAATAGAATATATTATATTTTATTATGCATAGTGTTGCATAGTGTTTTCATATAGTGTTTTTGCATAGTATTGCATAATGTTTGCATAGTAAAAATGTTTTATATAAATAGAATATATTATATTTTATTTAAAAGATTTTCTTTAAATATGGAACCGTCGATTAAAGTAAATCAAACGGACCGTTCATGGATTAATTCTTATGCATTCCATTTTCCTATAAATAAGCTCATTCCTTCATTATTTTCTTATTTAATTCATTGAAACTACAGAGAGAGAAATTATAGAGAGAAGGTTTATAGAGAGAAAATTATAGAAAGAAGAAGAGTATTTCGCTACTTCACTACTTCTATATTCAGGTTCTTTTTACGGTAAGGGTGTTATTCTTTCTTCTTGAAGAGAACTTCGTTATTCCATTCACTATTATTACATTTGAATAAACTTGTAAAAGTGGCATACCCTATACATAACTCAGACACGCCGTGGATACCCTATACTTGGTGAAATCCTTATGTTATTCCATTGCTTATTATTTCATTGGAATAACCTCAGATATGCTATTTACCCTATACTTGGTGACATTCTTCTATTATTTCATTGGAACATCCACATGTGTGTTTTACACGGACTGGGTTCCGCTTTTTATTATTCCGTTGGAACATCCACATCAAGGTGTTTTACACCGGACCGGTTCCGCTCTTTATCATTCGCTGGAATATCCTATCTGTGTGTTTTACACCGGACCGGGTTCCATCTTTATTATTCATTGGAACATCCCGCTTGTGTGAATTTCACCGACTCGGTTCCGTTATTATTATTACATTGGAATAACTCCGCCTTGGCGCAAGCACCGCATGCATGGTGATTTCTTTTGTTATTCCATTCTTTATTATACCCGGTTGGTTAAAACTTTGACTTCTATACTCCATGAAATTAGTAGAATATCCTCGATATTTGCGTTTCATCCAAAGATCTTTTCATGGAAATATTCTTCTTCGATCATTCTTGAATTTTACTCTACTAAACAAAGATCATGTTGACAATTTGGACGTTAATAATTCATGGATTAAATAATTCTTGAACTTGTTTTATTGAATTACTATGTCATTGTCATCATCCTCATGTTATATTATGTTATCTTTCGCTTACGTGCATAGATGAACTTAGTATGATTATGACCGAGGATCATTAAGATATAATCACGACTTGATATAAATGATGTGACAAAAGTCCTCGGTGGTTCTGTAATGCGATGATGGATAGTTTTTGGTATGATTATGACCGGGGGTGATTCGGTATAGTCATGACCATTGATAATTTGATGAAAATCCTTGACCGTGGTGCATGGGGATGATTAGATGTGGTGGTTTATTTATTGTTTGAGTCTCAAATGATAAAATTGATGAAAACCTTTTAAAACCTAAAAGATAGTAGACTTTATTCTCTACTTGATTTTTTTAATGGATCAGATATTCACCGCAGATTAAACCTGGTTTGTATCAGTATTTTATCGTTTAACATCATTGAAGGCTAATGATAATTTATTCGCATTATCTTAGTCATAATATTTCTTCTTTGGGCTAGTTGAGCTCACCCTTTCTTTCACCGTTCTCTTCAGAAATGAGAACATTTGGGACGAAGTCGGGAAACGAAGTAATGGTCCGGAGGATAGCATTAGTAGTCCTCACTATTACGTGAAATAAAGTGTGATAATAGTTGTAATGAGGACTCCTTTTGAGTTTGTATAATATCTAGTAGACAAAATTTGTATTCAAACTCACAGTTTATGTCAGTATTGCACACGGCGCTTATATTAGTAAGTTGTATTTGAATTTATGTACCATGTAAGTGGCGACCCAAGATGGGTGATGTATACCTAATTTTGGGGGCGTCACATGAATATTAAAAGTACCCCGAAATGATAAGCCTAAAAATTTAATTTATAGCAACATATCAACTGAAATTTATAACTGAACTCGTTAAATGTCTCACTTAGAGATGAATTTTGAGATCAAAACTTATATTCTCAAGGGAAGCCCAGGACGAAATGCTGATCAATTTAACCAAGAAACACAATTGTAAACATCAAACCAATCAAAAGGAACCCTAAAAAAAGAAAAACCAAATCAAGAACCCCATAAACCCAATAAAGCTAAACCCTCAGACAATTGAAAAAACCAATAAAGCTAAACCCAATAAACCCAATTTCATACATTTTGTAAGAAACCAAACTGAAATTAAAGTAAAACCAAGATAAGGTGCTGAGGAAGAAATACCAAGATAAGGATTCTTGGACCAGTGGTCGAAATCTCGTCCGTAGGAAGTCGATCAGGTGCTGAGGAAGAGGAGAGCCAAGAGGAGTCTTAGATCTTCGACTTGTTCTGCTTCTGCGTTTTTCAAGTGAACCCAATTAGGGCTGGGTATGAGAGATCGAGATTTAGGGGAGATGAGAGGGAAGGTGTCGCGGAAGAGATTTAGATAAGAACAGAGAGAGATAGAAGGTGCCGCGGAAGAGGAGAACAGAGAGAGATAGAAGGTGCCGCAGAAGAGGAGAGCCAAGAGAAGGTCTTAGATCGCGTTTCTCTCTCTCTCTCTCTTCAACTTCTCAGCTCTGTGTGCGTGAGAGAAGGAGAGATAAAGGGTTTAAAATTTGAAATGGGAGTAATAAGAGAGAGTAGTTAACGTGGATTTTGATGACGTTTGTCTATTTTCTCTCTCTACTCTCCTTTATATATATATATATATATATATATATATATATATATCATTTCTCATACTATTATAAATATTTAGCTAGTGTTGAGATTTGTACAATCTTCAATACTTCCTCCACATGTGGCCAAGAGGGTTCCATAGAAATTCTAATTTGCAGAATGTAAACATAAAATTACCCTTGTCCCAATGTCCTGTTTGCACCAATAGAGTCAGAGCTATTGGTCAAAGATTTTGAAAAGTGTGATATTTGGAGCTTTAACTGGGGATACCCCCATCATTAATTTTAACACTTGCATCTTGCTCCAACTTTTTTATTAGTAGTAGTATTGGTGGTGGTAGTATCTTGTAACGACTTTTTGGTAAAAACCAAATCTAATATGGTCAAATGATTTCATTAAAATTAGTCTACCAAAAGACCACAACCATCAATCAAGAGCTTAGAGTAAGCCTTTAATAAAGGAACAAGTACTTCTAATATATTTTTTTCAACACCAAAAACTCTGTGATAATTGAACATAAAAATTTCTATGAGAAAGTCTAAGAGTTGATGAATAAATTGTTAACCTCGTAATAATTCAAAAACTGGTCATGAGGAATGAACACAGATGGAAAAAATTAAAAAAATTAAAATTGAAATCAATCCAAAATTGAGAGAGATGGAGTAGTAGTGTAAACAAAGATATTCCCTTTGAAATCCCAATGCTTTTACCAGAAATTGTATATAGGTGTATAAATACATAATCGTAAGTTGGTCAATTGACTAATACAGTGTTAACCTGCAGAGAGAGATCACCTATCGATCTGCGTGTCGATACTATATTGATTAATCGACCAAAATTACAAAAAAGAAAAAGGAAACATCATGAGTAATGGATTGTCCATCACTTTAAAAAGTAAATAGTAGTAGTAATAATAATAATAATAATGGTTTTTTCAATCATGTTAACACGCAGGCCATTGTCCACCACAATAAATCATTATTCAAGAGAACCCAATACTTCTTCAACTTCTCATTATATAACAAAGTTTATGCAACTGTTACACATTCCCAAAAAATCACATACCAAAAACAAAAATGCAAAGCTTGTCTTTGGTTTTGGTTTTGCTTTTGCTATGCTTGTCCTGTTTTACTCTGGCTCTTTCATGGAGCCAGCAACAATTCAAAGAGTCAAAGAACTATGAAGGCTCTTCCGATCTTGTGAACCTCCAATATCATATGGGTCCAGTCCTTGCATCTCCAATTAACCTATACTTAATATGGTATGGCAATTGGAACCCAAATCATCAAGCCACTATAACAGACTTCATCTATTCACTATCCTCCCCTGCCCCTTTTCCCTCTGTCTCCGATTGGTGGCGAACCGTCCGGCTTTACACCGATCAAACAAACTCAAACATCACCGGAAACATTAGACTCTCCGGTGAGTTCCACGACACAAGTTACTCTCATGGTACTTATCTTACTCGTTTAAGGATACAATCCGTGATCAAGAATGCAGCCACTTCTCACCCACAAGCATTACCTCTAAATTATCAAAATGGTCTATATTTAGTACTAACCTCTCCTAATGTTCAAGTCCAAGACTTTTGTAGGGCAGTTTGTGGGTTTCATTACTTTACCTTTCCAGCTATTGTTGGTGTGACAGTGCCTTATGCTTGGGTTGGTTATAGTGGCACACAATGCCCTGGCTTGTGTGCTTACCCTTTTGCCTGGCCTAACTACTCGGGCAAGCCGCCGCCTAGTACAAGAAATGGTGCCAACAATATAATGGGTGCGCCAAATGGAGATCCGGGTGTGGATGGGATGATTAGTGTGATTGCGCACGAGCTAGCCGAGGTGTCGAGTAATCCGCTGGTGAACGCGTGGTACGCAGGGGATGATCCGAGCGCGCCTACCGAGATAGCTGACTTGTGTGTGGGAGTGTATGGGTCTGGTGGGGGTGGGGGGTTTGTGGGAGAAGTGTATAGGGACTCATGGGGAGATGGTTATAATGTGAATGGGGTGAAGGGGAGGAGGTTTCTTGTGCAATGGGTGTGGAATCCTGTGAAGAGGAGATGTTTTGGACCTAATGCCATGGATTAGGTGGTACAAAAACTATATGCTTTGTTAGTTTTATGATGTATTATTAGCTGTTATGGGTGTTTTTCACTTTTAATGTTAATAGTATGTGTCTAAATATTTTGTCAATTCTTTGGTTTATAAGGAAGAACTCATAATATCATTGATTGGAGAAGAACATATGGATTGTAACCTACAGCTCCATAAAAACAAACTAATTTAATGGGGTCTAAGGTATCCTGGCTATCAAACTGTTCTCAAAAGTTTCCTCCACAATAACTATACTTGAAGTGGTGCTTAAGCATCTCATCCTTAAAAAGAGGTTATTGGGTATAACCGGGATGGGAAGAAAAGTATACAAAGACCAACAGAGAAGGCATAGGTGCAAACCAATATCATACTATACTTAATATTAGTCATATACTTGCATCCATTTTTTTTGAGCATTTTGTTCGTCTACAAGCATCTTATTCTAAATACAACTTATTTTGAAGATAAAATGCAGCGCACCATTTTTGGTGCAGTTACACAAACACACAAAACTTCTCATACGCGATTAAGCTTCTGCCTTCCAAGAAACTACTGAATTTGTAAGTGTCATTTTATCAATGAAAATTTCTAAATACAGTTTATATTTAAGCAAAGCAAGCAAGGAAACTACATATCTGCAGCCAACCATGCTCAAATATTTAAAGGTAATTTACAGTTACAAATATTAAAATGTTGAGTTCCAGTTTCATGGAGGTGCTGGACTTTCTTCAATAAACAAAGGAAAATAAAATTAGATGAAATGCTGCAGCAATAAAAACTGGGACCAAATATCAAAATTTCTTCAACAAAGTGTACCAACCAAGCAAACATTAGATTTAAGAAAACAAGCTTGTGAAAAACATGTAGAAATGAACACAGGAAAAGGCAGGAGAATTAAAAGATACATTTAGATACCAACGTATAACAATAAAAAGTGAACATCATATCCAAAATGCATTGTCAAGCTTCCCAGGCTCCTAGTACATTGCAATCAAACTCCCAAAATTTGGGGAAGAACAAAAGACCAGATATCCTATTCTAGATTTCCCTTGTTCAATAGGAAAGCAAAACAGCTTCAAAAGCTCGTGTAGAGAGTAGTGATACATTACTAGAAACAAGTACTCGCCTTCCCAAGAAAATAACAGAAAAAGAAAACTTCCAGCAAAAAAGTTGATATTAACATACTTGACAATAGATTATCTCTTGCAGATGAACCAACAGGCATTCTCAAAGTTCCATAGAATTTGTCTGCCAACTGGTTCATTCTATCTTTCCCCATTTGAACAGCAGACACTCAAATGCTATTTAAACATCTGTAAGATTGAGCTCTTTTTCGTTAATTTTTAGTAGTCATAAAACTAAGTGGGGATTGGTTGCTTCCATATTTTTCTCCTTACCTTCAGATTCCATGATCAGCAGTTACTTCAGTTAAAACCGGAGGTGATATTGGTGCACTGGAGCTGCTGCCAATCATACTACGAAGATCTTGAATAGATACCTTCACCCGATCCTCAATTTCCAACCCTGCCCTAACATTTTGATTCGTCTCATTTGGAGGAACTTGAGATACTTGCCAATTTTGATGTCTTGCAAATGTTCTTTACCATCTTCATTGTCTTGATTAATCGATGCCTCACATTTTTGAGTTTCCGCTTAATTTGCATACTGGAGCATGAGCAACCCCAGCATTACAAGATACCACATCAGTACTTTCAAGGCTTTTAAGAGCATCCTTGCAACTTGCAGTGTTATTCTTGTAGGTACTTTCTTCAAATGGCGACCTGGCATATGGAATACTGTCACCATTTTTGCTTTCATCAGGACACTCTTTTTTACTGAAGTCTGGCCTAATCAGCTTTCCGCTCTTGCCTGCCTTACCTAACAAACCCTCGTCCGTTGCATTAGCTGATGTCTTACTCATCAAGCTAGTTGGCCTCGCATTGCCAACAGATGTTGTACCCTCAGAAATTCCATCAGAACCTTCACTGATGTATTCATCCAGATTCTTCTTTATTTTACTCCGACGCTTAAAATCTACGAGACGTGTTTCTTTAAGCACAGTGTCAACATTCTCTTTGATAGCACGGCTGGCATCAATTTCCATCTTCTCTTTTGTCACCATTGGCTGCTCAAATTCTGTTTCTTTCTGGAATTTTGACTTCTCTTTATATCTAGTACTGCTATCCCCGTCATTTGGTCTATATTTTTCCACCTTCAGCCAGTGATAATGAGCCTGATGCAACAAGTCCATGACTTCATCTACTGATGCATCTATATCACAATCATCGCGGACCATATCAGTGTCAGTGCCATCTTCTTGTAAGCATACTTCCGGAGCCACACTTAGGCGTGCAAAAACACTAGTTCTGTCATTTTTGGTATCTGAAT
This sequence comes from Panax quinquefolius, assembly GCA_020205615.1. Classification (NCBI taxonomy): domain Eukaryota; kingdom Viridiplantae; phylum Streptophyta; class Magnoliopsida; order Apiales; family Araliaceae; genus Panax; species Panax quinquefolius. Next base: position 29,538,684 of record CM035162.1, on the reverse strand, counting down.
ACAACTTACTTTTATGATTGACTGGGTTTTTTGCTTGATCTTGTGGAAAAGAGCCATAATGTAAGCGAGAGCTGTAAGACCATGCCGCATCAGATGGATGAAACTCTTTGGCTGTAAAAGCTTCATTATCCTCTCTCTGTGGAATTTTTTGCTCATATTTGCCTTGTGACTCCTCAGGATACCCTTTATCAAATCCAAATGAAGGATTCTTGCTCGAGCTGAAGGCATAAGACAATTGACCCTTGTTTAGCATTTCAGTACTTCTGCCATTTGGAAAAGACGGAGAAGCTAAAATTGAATCTGAATATATTGAATCTTTAGAACCTTTTCTTTCGGAGGCTCTTAATTCACTACTTTCACGATATCCAGAATTCGTGAATGTGTTGCTGCTTCTGTAAGTCGACTGATTGTGATGGTCACAAGTGTTGCGAGATGAGTTTTTATTAACATTACCAGCAGCAACATCAAAACATCTTGCTAATCTTTTCGACTCTAACAAATGTGTTAAACCTTCGGTATTTGATAAGGGGATGAAATTCTCTTCAGAACCTTGGTGAGGAGAATGATCTTGAACTGAATTAAAATTGTGACTTGCCATTAAAGGCAATGAGCATCGATACCTGACATCAGGAAATTCAGGGTTATAAGGATCAGTTTTTGAAACTGTTGCATCGTGAGCTGTTGAATAGGATTTGGTAAAGTTTTGTTGCCCGTTTGGGCGAAGGAATGCCAAGGAATGTTGAATTTGATCATGAAGCAAGTAATTATCTGATTCTAAGTTAGGCTTGATAGAACTCGTGAAAAGATTTTGTTCAGACGTATTACGCTTGATAGAATTCATGAAAAGATTTTGTTCAGACTGGCAGGAAGCAGTAATTTCGGATGAAAAGGCAGGACCAATACGACTGTCTATATCACGTACATTTTCTACCCTATCACTCTTTCTAAACCTGCCATCATCAGCTAGAAGCTTGTCTTTGCACAAAGTGGTGTATCTATAGAATTCAGTTGAGATGCCTGGCCCAAAACCATTGTCCATGTTATTTTCAATTTCTAACCTATCCTCAGTTTCCCTTCTAAATTTATCCATAGGATTCACAAAATGCTGACTTGAGCAATCTGTTTCTGCTCTTTCACTCATCAAGAAATTTCTAACATCATTTGCTCTTGCTACTCTGCCCAAGGAGTTGCCAATGTGCTCAGTCGAATTGACAGAACCTATACAATCACTCACATATCGTTTATTTTGCAACCTACTGTTCATCAGAAAGCTGTCATCATCAGTGGCTCTTTTACCTTGGGAGTTCCGAAGGTGCTCAGCAGAGAGAACTGGCCGAAGACCATTTTCCATCCTATGCTCATTTCCTACACAATACCTAGTCACTGAAAACCTATTATCATCAAATGGTAGCCTGCCTTTACCAAAAGGCTTCTCATGGTGCTCAGTTGAGACAAAAGTGCCGAAATCATTATCAACGTGACATTTATTTTCTATCATTTCATTCATAAACTTGTCATCTTCAGCAACTCTTCTTCCTTTATTGAAAGAGTTTCTGGGATATTCACTGGAGACGGCAGGCCCAAGATTATTGTTCGTAATATGATACTCTGTGACTCTATCATCTGGTGATAACCACACATCATTAGCAGATTTTATTTTACCGAAAGAATCCCCAAGGCAATCAGCACTTGTACTTTGCCAAGGACCAAGATTGTTATATAGTTCACTTCCTGTTGCATCACTTGTCAAAAACCTGCCATCAGTGTTTATTTTTCTCTTCTTAGTCCAATAGACACCAGGTTGATCAGTCCAGATTCTACGTCCAAGACTAGAGTCCACTTTATGCTCATTCTCTACCTTATCACCCATCAAAAACCTGTCATCATCTACTCCTTCAACTCCATCCAACAACTTTTCTGAATACTCATTCAATGTGGCCGATCTAATATAATCTCCCATGTCCGGTTCAAATGTATCAGTTACCATAACCATGTCATTGTCAACTCGTTGTCGGTCTTTTCCAATTTCTCTGGTTTCCGTTGCAGCTTGTCTCCGAGGCATTTTACAGTTCACCCTTCTTGAACTGAACAGCTGTACAAGTATATGAACCTGCATATAAGATGCAAAAGCCAGGAAAAAATCAGTGCTAAAGGTGGTTTAGACGCTAATTCTATTGACAGTCAACATGACAGAAATGGGCAAACCTGATTTTTAGACAGGCCAAAATTGAACTTTTTGGCTGAATAGTAATTATCACTGATAGCATTTCGAAAATCAATTTCAGAAAGCGGAGTGCAATACCAAATCGGAGCAAACCGAACCTGAAAATTGGAACAACAGGCATCCTAACTCATTCCAGAAAACAACAAGCATTGCAAACCCTCCTCTCTAAAATACTACCTACACTATATTAAAACTCCATACCTGGGCGGGGAACTGCTTTCCTGATGAGCTAAACGCGTGAGGCATAATATTTATTGCACCATCAGAGGTAGCCCGAAATACGCCAAAAAGCTCTCTTCTCTCAAATTCAAATAGAAATAAAAGCATTCCAGCTTTAACCTGCTTTACAAAGTTAACCTGGGCTGATGGAAGCCCAAAGATTTTTCGTTTAAAGCACTCTCTCTTTGTAGCGATGTTTGACATGAAAATTGCACCAAACTCGGGCACTATGCCCCCTATGCTATTTTCATCCTCGTCAAACTCCATGGAATACCTTGCAAACTGACATTAAATCCAATAATGACAAACAGTACCCTTGACTATCCAACTTGGTCTTGTTAAATACAAAAAGTAGGCATAATCCCCTAATAAAAAGAACAGGGGATCTTATTTTTCAAAACAGGAAAAATATGTATATCCATGAAGGAGGCACAAATACTTCAAGGAAGACAAGGCGTCCAAGATGTCCATGTCGAATGGCTTAACGGGCATCAACACATCCAGAAATAACCAGGATTGTGTCCTACACTTCTTTAACTACATAGAACTCGAGTAAAATCCTTCTAAATTAAGATATCATGTTAAATTTAAATAAAACACTACAAATAGAATAAAAAAGTTTTCAAACACCACATAGGCAGGCAAAAGAAAAAATTTCACTAAAAAAGAATACACTGATGGTAAAAGTTACATCAACAATAAGCATAACTTCACAATACTTACCATTGGATTAACTAAAATCAAATAAACTTGTATGGATTTTGAATTCTTAGGATTATGGCATTTTGCCAATGGAAAACTGGAACTCACTGTGAAATGGAGGTTGAACAATATTAATCCGACTTTAATTACATTTATCCAAAAAAAAACCTAGAAACTAAATATCAGACAGCAGAACTATAACGAACAGATAGAGAGAGAATCAGACCGTACAACCATCAATCCCGCTCCCATAAAATCCAATAAGCAGAAACCAGATATCTCAAAAGAAACGAAGAAAATTACCAAAGAGCACTTTCAAACAGATCTAAATACAGTTTATCTAGTATTCAAATATAAGATTAAACATGAAACGTAGCTCAATCGATATAAAATAAATAAATAAACAGATCACAAACACACACAAAAAACCAGATATGTATATCAAAACATATATAGAGATAAACAAGAGAATTACCAAGCGCGATATGATGGTGTTAACGAGTGTTGAGTTTATGCGTAGTGGTTGTGAAAAATAAAAACAAACTGATATTTAACATGAATCTTCTCATATCTCCTCGCTATTTATGTGGATTGATCATATAAAAATATCATTTTTTTTTTATATAAAAATATGTTCTCAAACTAAAACTTTCTTTCTTTTGTTTTTCTCTCTACAATATCAATATGGACCATATGGTTGCCTTTTTAGAACAAAAATTATAAGGGACCGGGAATTAGGACAGTCGGCCCAATTTTATTTTATTTTCTTTTGATTCTCAAAAAAATTATAATATTTTTTAATTTAAATTTTATACAATTTAATAATTTAAATATAATTTAGATATATGTAAAAAATAAAATTATATATCTTGTATAATCTTATTTTTTATATGTATCCAAATTATATTTAAATTAATGAATTATATAAAAATTTGAATTAAAAAAATATTATATATTTTTTGAGTTTAAAATATATGTATTTAAATTATATCTAAATAATTAAATTTTGTAAAAATTTAAATTAAAATAGATATTATAAATTTTTTAAGAGTCGAGAGAAAAAAAAAATCGGACCGATCATACTTCCTGCCCCCCAGAATCACTATTTTTTTTTAAAAAAAAGGAGGTTTTTTTTATTGTATTGTAGGTGGTGGCGTGATGCGGATAGACGAGTGGCCACGTGGATGATTTCTTTCGGTACACCACTTGAGCACGTGCCACCTCTCTTTTTATTCTTCCCATTTCTGTTTGGTTATAAACTTATAATATTAGAATGAGAATGACATTAAGGGGATTTGATAAAAATTAAATTAAGCTGAATCTTAATTTGAATAAAAAAATTATTTGATTATTAATATGTCTGAAATATCTGAATGATAAAATTTTATTATTTTACCTCTCTGAAAAAATTTAAAATTATTGTAATTTTTTTTAATATAGTAGTTAATATTTTTTTACTTTTTACATTTTTTTCCTTTATTTAATTGCTCATTCACCGAAAAAAATCGATTTAGGAATGTTTATTTAGAATCGAATGGAATTGAATCGATCGAATGTCCGAATAAATTCAAGACGTTTGTTTTAGTGTCGAATGATTGAATCGGTAAGATGGATGAGCTGAATGGCTAAGTCAAATTTTTTTAGCCGAATGAAGTAAAAAAAATTAAAAAATTAAAAAAATATATTAACTATTATATTAAGTAATATTAAATAAATTTACAAGAATTTTGAATTTTTCGGAGGGTAAAATAATAAAGTTTTATCATTAAGATGTTTTATATATCAATTATCAAACAACTTTTTTATTGATTGATTTATTCGATTTTATCAAACACCATCTTAGTCATTCAAATTTCAATCATCGACCGATTCAAACCATTCGAGACGATTTTTTTAAAACAAACGTGTGACGATACATCACTCATCTTGGATCGCCAGATCGTAGTGATGTAATTCAAATACAACTTATCTAATACAATCTATGTCAAAGTATAACAATACGACAAAACATAAATCGTGAGTTTGAATATAAATATTGTCTACTTAGAGATTATACAAACTCAAAAGGAGTCCTCATTACAACTATTTTCACACTTATTACATGTAGAATAGTGAGGACTACTAAATCTTATCCTCCGGACCATCACTCCGTTCCTCGACTCGTCCAAATATATTCTCATTTCAAGAGAATAGTGAAAAAGAAAGGGTGAGCTCAACTAGCCAAAGAAGAAATATTATGACTAAGATAATGCAGAATAAATTATCATTAGTCTCCAACAATGTTAAAGCGATAAAATATAATAGACATCAAGTTTAAGCTGCAATGAACAAAGAATCCATTAAAAGAGTCAAGTAGAAAATAAAATCTACTATCTTTTATGATTAAAAAGGTTTTCATTATTGTTATCGCCGAGACTCTCAAATTTTAATAAATATTCCACATCATCGAATCACCCCTAATAAATACGACCAAAAATATTCTTTTAGTATCACGACCACAATTATCCATGCACTACTGGCCAAGAATATTTTTGTGTATTCATTAATGGTCGTGATCATGCCAACAATCATCCATCAATGCACTCTGGGCCAATGAAAACTTTTACCACATCATTTGTAACATTACGGCCATGATTACATCGAATAATCCACGATCATAATCATACCAAAGTTCATCTACGCACCATGCGCCATGCGGATGACTTTCAACATAATATAAACATGAGGGATGATAATGATGATATAAGAATTGATAAAACAAGTTCAAGAATTAATTTGTCCAAGAACTACTAATGTCCAAATTGTCAACACGACATCTTTGCTTTGTAGAGTAAAATTCAAGAATGCTCGGAAGAATATTTTCATGAAAAGATCTTGGATGAAGCCTTCAAAAATATCGAGATATTCTACTAATTTTATGGAGTATAAGTCAAAACTTTAACCAACCGAGTATAATAAAGAATAGAATAACAAAAAAAATCACCATTGTAAGACCCCGAATTTTATGAAATAAAAGTATTCAATTTTTTCTTATAATTACTATTCAGTAAATGGTTAAATTGATAAAAGTTTAAAGTTAAGGGTGATATATGTAAATTTTTTAAATAAGCAAGTGGTTATAAAATACTCATTATTCATGCTGAAATATTCGTTTGGTCGTGGAATATTCTTCCGCTTAGGAGAATATTAAATGCGACGACCATGACAGTTTGTGAGCTCCATAACGAAAAAGCGATTGGATGAAGAAAACGACAAAAAGGAGTTTTTATAAATAATCTACAGAAGTTATTACAGATTAACATTGTTGGAATACCGGTGGTTAAAATACTGATGTCTACGTGCGTTCACAGACAAGAATAACTACGGTATTGCACCAATTATTAATTCTTACGTAAGAAAGCACTACTCAATAATTGTTACAGTAATTATTGCTCAAAGATTTTATTGATTCAATACTTTAACTGCGTTGATATTTTATATTATTGTTATTTTAATTGTCACTACACAAGTATTTTTCATTATCGGCTAATAATTCATATTATTAGAATAATATTATTAGATAACATTCTTGAATGTCTAGAAAGTTACGTCTAAGAAAAGGTTTGGTCACCTAATTGCGGCACAGTGAAGAAGAAATTCTTATTGAAAAGCCCTCTCTTTCCTGTGGCGCTAGTTGTCAATATTGTGATTACGTAATATTATTTGTGAATAATTAATTATTGATTTATATGATGAGGAAAATATTAATTTTATATAGATATAGATGGAGAAAATTTTTAAAGTGACAATTGTTAAAAATTAATATTTTTTCTTTTTTGATAAAATAATATTTTATTATATTATTATAATAGAATAGTGATGATATTTTTACAATGAATGTGGGATATATGAGTATATGAGGAGGAAGAGTATTTTTGTTGCATTAAATGATTAACACATGTTTTGTGTGTCGGTGGACCCCATTTCTTGACCGAAATTTGATTATAGCCTGAAAAATCATCCGTATGTGAATTTCGGTCGATTTCTGTTTGGAATTTGGAAAAACTTTCTTTTGCAAAGTTTTAGAGAATTGAATTTCCTATAAAAGATTGCGAGATTCAAATTTTCTGATAAAAGGGCTATTTATTATGAATTATTGAAGTTCCGGAATAATTAATTTTTGAAGTTTTAAATAATTTTTAAAAGAAAAATGTTTTTAACAAGTGGGTGGGCCTCACTTGCACATGTTAGATGCTGAATTCAGATTTCTTGGGTGTGCGTAAGAAAATTTTATAATTATATTATTAATTTATTAAATTTTTCGCTTTGGTGTTCAAGCAATTTTCTATAAATAGGTCTTGGGTTAGAATTGAAAATCACACCTTAAACTGAAGTTTTCTCTATTCTCTCTATATTATCGAGTGTATTCTTATGAGTATTTTGATATCTTGAGTGTTGTTATACTGCAAAGTTCGATTCGGCGTTATTATTCCGGCCAAGATCTTTCTTTTGAGGTAAGGATAGTAAAGGATGTTATTTTATTCGAAAATGATATTATTTCTTCAATATTGTGGACGCCCAAAATAGGTCCATTCCATCCAACCCATTTCGAAGTCGCCAAATACATAGTACGTAAATAACTACAACCTGTAAGACCAGAAATTTTTAAATAAAAGGAATTTCCTTTATTTATTATTTTGAAATAGTAAGGGTTGATTTGATTAATGTGGATAGTTAAGGGTTAAATACATAAATATTTCAAAATAAGCAAGTGGTTATAAAATATTCATTATCGTCAGGGAATATTCGTTTGGTCGTGGAATATTAGATCGCTTGTCGGGAATATTAAATACGACGGTGCAACCATGTGTGGCCCTATAACGGAAAGCGATTGGATGAAGAAAGCGACAAATATAAGTTGTTTTTAAATATGGCAGTAGTTATTACAATTATCTTGTTGGAATACCGTTGGTTTAAAACACACTAATACGTGTTGTTGAGCAAGAAAGACACCATTATTGCACCAATTATTGATTCTTACGTAAGAAGGCACTACTCAATAATGGTTATGATAATTCTTATTCAATATTTTATTGAGTTAATAATTCGCTGCGTTGATATTTTATATGGTTGTTGTTTTGATAATTGTCATTACACACGTATTTTTCATTATCGAAGCAATAATTCATATTATCTAAATAATATTATTAGATAACATTATTGGCAATGTCTAGAAAGTTCGCATATAAGGAGAGGTTTGGTCACCTAATTGCTTGGCCAGTGAAGAAATTCTTATTGGAAAGCCCTCTTTCCAGGAACCGCAGTTGTATCAATATTGTGATTACGTAATATTATTTGTGAATAATTAATTATTGATTTATATGATGAGGAAAATATTGATTTTATGTGGATATAGATGGAGAAAATTTTAAAATGACAATTGTTGAAAATTAATATTTTATCTTTTTACGATAAAATAATTCATTTAAATATATTATTTTAATAATATATTAACGGTGATATTTTTACAACGAATGTGGGATATATGAGTATCTGAGGAGGAAGAGTATTTTTGTTGCAATAAATGTTTTAAAACATGTTAAACATGTCGGTGGACCCCATTTATCGGTGAAATTTGATTATAAACGTAAAATCGCTTGCGTTTGTGGATTTGGTCAATTTCTATTTGGAATTTGGAAAAACTTTCTTCTGTAAAGTTGTAGAGAATTGAAATTCCTATAAAAACTCATGAGATTCGAATTTTCTGATGAAAGGGCTATTTATTATGAATTATTGAAGTTCAAGTCTCAAAATAATTGATTTTGGGAGTTTAAAATATTTTTTGTAAGAAAAACGTTTTTTGTTGTAATTGAGTGGCTCATGTGTTATAAATGATTTGAAATCAGATTTCTAAGGTGGGCTTGAATATTTTTAAGAAATATTATTATTTTATTAAATTTTCTGCTTTGGTGTTTAAAGCGTTTTCCTATAAATAGGGTGCTTAGGTTAGAATTGAAAATCACACCGTAAGCTGAAGTTTTCTCTCTCTATATTATCGGCGTATTCTTGTGAGTATTTTGAGTATACTTTGAGTATTACTAGGCGGTGCAAGTTCCTTCAAAGACTATACCCGGTATTCTATTAGAAATCTTGATCTTTCGAGGTAAGGGATATTATTTTTTTCGTAATGATATTATTTCTTCAATATCATTATCTTTGAAATGTTGATCTGAAGTTTTTATCAAATTTAGAACTTTTTCATATCCGGGTTACTATTCAGTGGGTTCTTATTCATGAGTTACTTATTCACGAGTTACTATTAAATGAGTTCTTATTCACGATTCTTATTCACGAAAGTACTATTAAGTGAAAGCGTGAAGATGTTTTTTTGTGGAATTTCTATCTTTTGGTGTCGGAGTTACTTATTCACGTATACAAGACTATTCACGATATCTGATCTTATTCAATAGAAAAATAAAATTTCTTCTTTAAATCAAAACATCTAATGCGGATACTAACTCGATTGTATCCATGTTTTGATCATTCTTGAATTTTACACCACTATGATTATTTTTGAGGTATTTTTGGACGTGGATAAAACCAAGTACAAATCCTTAATCCTTAATCCTTGTCATTTTGTTTCACTTTGGATTCGTTTCTTTAAAAAAATATTTTCATCATCCTCGGTCTTAAATGATGATATTATGGAATATCTTTGGCTTTGTAGTGCAAAGATGAATGATTTCTTAAGAATATCTTTGGCTTGTAGTGCAAAGATGAATGATTTCGAAGAATATCTTTGGCCCGTAGTCTGCAAAGATGAGCAGTGTTTAAATGAACACCGGTGATGAATATCTTTGGTTTTTGTAGTGCAAAAAGATGAATATTTGATTCGGATGTATATTGATTGATGTTTGGGGATAAAAGATAGGCGATGAACTTTTTAAATTCATACATAGAAGATAGTAGTTTGCATTCTCTACTTAACTCTTCTAATGAATTATTATTTCATTGCGAATATTGATTTAAAATTTGTTGTCTATTGTATTCTATTAGATTTTTCCTGTTGAAGACTAACGATAATTTGTTGTATATTATCTTATCATAATATTATTCTTCTTGAGCTAGTTGAGCTCACCCTTTTCTTTTTGTTCCATTTTTCTCGTGGAGGCGAGAATATAGCGATACAGTCGGGTATGGAATGAAGGTTTTAGAAAGGATTGTTTAGTAGTCCTCACCATTTTTTGTAAAATAATGTATCGATAAATGTGATGAGGATTTATTTGAGTATAGATATTGTCTAGAAGATAATATTTGTATTCAAACTCTCACAGTTTCTTGTTGTAATAATAAAGTTGTAGTTGTTTACATGCCCGTATATTGACAACTCGGAATAGGTGATGTATACCTATTTTGGGGGCGTTACGAAAATAATATTGAGACTCAAACTCTACAAGACCTTCCGTTCCGTACTCAAAGAAAAACAGAACAACAAGAAAATTATGATGAAAATATTGCTCAATAAGTATACGACGATCAATGAAAGATTAATAGCGAATACAACAAATTATCGAGAAGATAGCCAAGTTAAATCGACGACAAATTTATAGCGTGGGAAGTGAACAATGTGTATATTAGAAAGTTAAACGTTGAAATCTTCTGACTTCTGAGCAAAATCATCGATCGATCGATGATATTTCAATGCCTTGTTGCAATGCTTTCTGGGCCAAATATGATACCAATCATTCATGCTACACTCTGACGACAAAGATATTCGATAATATCAATCATTTAGGAAGGATGATATTGATTGAAAAGCATCGATTTAAGACGAAAAAGCAAATATTAAAAATTAGTATTTTTAAACAATCGAGTTGAAAATGCTTAAGCTAAATGAATCAATTATTAAATCGAATGGAGTAAGTATCAAAATGATCAAAAACTAAAACTCGATCAATGCTAGTATCGAGAATGAGAATTTGAATTCAAAGAAATTTCAAGCATGATGATGGAGATATCTTGAAATCGGATGGCTATATAGAACGAAAGAATAATACTCCTTCGATGAATAGTCTTGAAATTTCTAACTGACAACAATCCGCATAGAAATCGTATTTTAATGTAAAAAAATCTTCCCGAATAAATTATCAACCAATGACTAACATGATGAAGTCTATAATCACTTCATGAATCGATTTGACGAAGAGAACTGGCAAACAATTGCGTATGTGTTGTTAAAATTATGCGATAAATAAATATTCTGACTCACTGGAGACACCGATGATTTAATCAAATATTGACAATTTGGGATTTATGATTCAATAACACAGCGTTTGTACTACTTGAAAAATTAAAACTGAAAAAGGCGAATTTTCGAACTGCGAAGTGTAATAAATTACTGAATAAATAACTACTGACAAAACGTAATACTTAAATCTTTTGGTAATTCAAATTGCTACTGACTCCAAAATATCATGATTCGAATCTCATGTACATTCGATCGTTCATCGTCGGTATTATATTATTAAAATATAATCCGATTTATGAATTACAACTGATCAATAATTAGAGCTGTCAGTTTACGGCTGAAATATGATTAAAATGACAGCGAAACACAGTGTTTTCTCAAATAGGTATTCGATAATGAATTGCTGGATTCCTGATTCTGATTCATTATATTAAATATTTTCTCTCGTATAGATAAACCGATATATATCACATGTTTATGATAAAGAATACTATTCGACGATAATTAGTCAATATAACGATTGTCATTATAATAACATGATTGTTTTGAAAAAATCTAAAATATGCATTTTACCCAATAATTTCTAATTTTCATTAATCAAATAAACCCTTACTATTTCAAAATAATAAATAGAGGAAATTCCTTTATTAAAAAAAAAAAAAAAATTAGGGGTCTTACAAATATCATTATCTTAGAAATATTGGTTAGAATTTTTATCAAATTTAGAACTTTTTCATGTATGAGGAAGTTTCTTAGTTCTTATTCATTATTCACGACGGGTTACTTATTCATGAGTTCTTATTCACGAGTTACTTATTCAAAAGTACTATTCACTACAAAATTGGTTTCTTTTTTTAACCAAATTATAGTTGATTTATTAATATTACTCGGAGATTAAAACTAGGTATTGATTATATTGATTTTATTATCATATATAACAATTTTATAACCACGATGTTGAAATTCTCTTTCACTTTGGAGTGTAAAGATGGGTAGATTATTGGTATGATCATGACTAGGATTCTCTTTTGGCGATGGTGAAAAGTTGAATTGTGGTGGTATGATCGTGACCATTGAATTTATAATTGAATATCTTTAGCTTAAGTGCAAAGGTGAATTGATCAACATGGTTATAATTATTGTTTATATAAATTCTGAAATGATTATATATTTATTTGAGATATGAAAATCTTTGGCCCATAGTACAAAGATGACTTATTGATGAATATCTTTGGCCCGTAGTGCAAAGATGAATTATTGATGAATATCTTTGACATGTAGTGCAAAGATGACTTGTTGATGAATATCTTTGGCCCGTAGTGCAAAGATGAATTTATTTGTATGATTATGAACAAGAACTATGATTTGGTATAACCATGATCTTTGATGTTTCAGGTAAAGACAGGTGATGAAAATTATCTTCGTCTTGGATACGAAGAGGAATTTAGAACCACAATTATGATTATGAGTTATTGACATGATTGTGGAAAGGAATTGTTGATTGATGTTACAGGAATAAAACATTGTTGGTGGACTTTTAACCTGGAGAAGATAATGGACTTTATGGTCTATTTGACTCTTCTAATGGATTGCTCGTTCCGCTGCAACTATGGTTGAAAAGTTTTATCATCTACCATATGTTCTAAATCTCTGATTTATTACTATTGAAGGCTATTGATAATTTATTTATCTTTAGTCATGATATTCTTTAATGAGCTAGTTGTCTTTCACCCTTTTGCTTCACAATTCCTTTCGGAGTAATAAGAGTATAGGTTGGGTTGAGTGAATAACGAGAGGAATAGAGCGGTGATACATATAAACATTGAGGTTCTCCCTAAATAGGTGAAAGCGAACCCAACTTTGGAAGGGTGTTTTGTCACTATCATATAAGATGTCTAATGACATACTGACCTCGAGTCATCATAAGACGAGGATGTGCTCATCCACTCATCGAGTATATATACGAGCACTACCTATATAATCTTGGAGTTTGGTTGAATTATAATTCTCAATTAGAGGCGGTGGAGATAATGATATGTCGAGAAGAAGACACACCATTGGGAAGAATATGATAGTAATCTTCTCATTTTTCTTCTTTGGGGCCTATTAGATTGACCAAGGATAATTTTGTGGGCATATGATATTTATAATAACCTGGCGCGCATGGCCTCCCATGTACGAAGGTTTCCTTGAGCACTTCCCAAAGGTTTTAATTTCTAAAACAGTTTTTGACTGTACCTTTATGTAAGATGTCATGGTGACGTGCTATCCAAGTTGGTGTCCAGAGTCACAGTTGGTATATTTTAGAATTAAAACTCACAACATATGTGTTGTTGTATTTTGCACGACAATTATTATAATAAAGTTGTAGTTGTTTTCTGTACCATATATTTGGCGACTCAGAATGGGTTGGATGGAATGGACCTATTTTGGGGTCGTCACAACCATGCATGCAGTATTTCGTATAGACAGGTTATTTCAACAGAATAATAATAACGGAACCAGGTCGGCGAAATTATGACCAATGAGATGTTCAACGAGAATAATAAAGAATGGAATAACAACGAAATCACCGTGCATGCGGTGCTTACGCATAGATGAGTTATTCAATGTAGAATACTAATAAGGATGAATCGAGGTCCGGTACGTAAAAGCGCTACGCATGAGAATATTCAACGAGAATAATAATAAAGACGGAACCCGGTCCGGCGTAAAAACGATAAATGGATATTCCAAAAGAATAATAAAGGCGGAATCAAGTCCGCCGTAAAACGCATGTGACGAGGATATTCCAATGAGAATAGTAAAAGGCGGAATAATAGAAGAATGTCACCAAGTATAGGGTAGTGGCGTATCTTTGGTTATTCCAAGTGAAACAATAAAGAATGGAATAATAGAAGTTCTCTTCATGAATATTAAAGAATAACACCCCTTACGAGTACAATAAATAATATTCCCTACTTTAAGAAGAAGAGTATTGGATATATAAGTAGTGAAGTAGCAGAATACTTTCTTCTTTCTCTCTATAACTTTCTCTCTCTAGAGTTTTAGTGAATTCCTAAGAAAATAATGAAGGAATGAGCTTCTATTTATAGAAAAATGGAATGCATAGTAACTAACTCTTGAACGGTCCAGATTGATTTACTTTAATCTAACGGTCCATATTTAAAATAAAATCTTTTAAATAAAATATATATATTATATATATATTATATATATTAAATATATATATATAGCATGATTTAACACATTCACGGAATACACTTCCGTGATCAAATATTTCCTCTCTCTCCACTTTGTCAACAAACTAAAGCTATATATATATATATATATATATATATATATATATATATATATATATATAATAATAATACTCCCCCTCCCATTTTGTCAACAAAATAAATATATATATATATATATATATATAATAATTATACTCCCCCCACGTGATTAATATCAAATTTTTCCTCCACCCACTGTATAACAACTTGACAACATATATATATATATATATAATATAAATATATATATATATATATATATATATATATATATATATATAACTCTTATATATATATAAGTAATAAAACAAAAGCGAGATGACTTATCACGTAAGCATCAATAATCAATAGTGTGCGCTACTATGCAACCACGCGATATTATTTGTACTTTTTAACTTAAGGTGTTTCAATAGCTTAATGATAAAACTTAATCGTTATTTTCATAAAAAGTATTTTGTCGTTTTCTCAATCCGACAATAATTCCGTTATTAGGGGTCTACCAATGATTGTGCCGTTGTACTAATATTTCTGTTAAAAGCGAATATTCCCCATTAATCGAATATTATATAACAACTTGCGTACTTTGCAAAATTTATAAATATTACCCATAACTATTATATCAACTTCACTCCATAATATTCAAAATTAATATTTATAGAAAATTCATCTTTATTCAAAAGTTGGGGTTTTTACAATCTCCCTTCTTATGAAATTTCGCCCTCGAAATTAGAATGCGACGACACGGTATATCGAAGAGGTAAGGATACCTTGATTTCATTTGATTCTAACTCCCAAGTCATTTCCTCAACATCGTGGTTTCTCCACAAAACTTTGACTTGAGGTATAACTTGGTGTGTAGAATATGTTCCTTCTTATCCAAGATTTGAGCAGGAACATCTTCATACGTAAAATCTTCCATTATTTAAATCGGTTCCAACTCAATAATGTGGTTCGGGTCTTCCACATATTTACGTAACATGGATATGTGAAAATGTTATGAACACGAGACATACTTTGGCAGAAAGCGAGTCTATAAGCCATAGTTCCTATCGATCAAGGATTAAAATGGGGTAGATGAATCGAGGATTGAACTTTCCTCTCTTTTCAAATCTCGTAACTCCTTTCCATGGAGCAACACGTAATAAACACATGATCTCCTATATCGAATTCCACATCCTTTCGATGAAGATCAAGATAACTCTTTGTCGATCTTGTGAGGTTTTTTATCGTTCTTGGGATCGTTTGAATCTTTTAAAAGTAATCATACGTACCAACTCTACGGTCCCAACAAGCGTTGATTCACCCACCTCATCCCAAAAGATACTTGGAAACGACACTTTCTTCCATACAACGCTTGAATGGAGCCATGCCGATACTTGCTTGATAAGCGTTGTTGTAGGAAAACTCCACCAATGGTAAGAACTTGTCCCAACTTCCCTTGAAATCAAGGACACAGAGTCTTAATAGATCTTCAAGAGTTTGAATAGTCCTCTCCGATTGTCTGGTCCGTGCGAGGATGATATGCCGAAGCTAAATCGTAAATCTGTGCCCATAGCTTTTTGTAAACTAACCCAAAATCGCTGAAGTGAATCTTGGGTCTCGATCGAAACTATGGATCTTGGCATACCATGCAATCTTACAACCTCTTTTATGTACATCTGAGCAAGGCGTTCAAGTGTATAAGTTTTTCGTGTCGGTAAGAAATGAGCAAACTTGGTCAATCTATCAACAATGACCCAAATCGCATCTATGCCTTGAGAAACTTTGGGAAGACCGATGCTTGAAATCCATGGTAATGTGCTCCCACTTCCATTTTGGAATTTTAAGTGGTTGCTGATGGACCTTTCGGTGCTTGATGCTTCTCCTTGACTTCGTTGACACGTTAGACACCTTGAGATAAATGGCGTTATCTCTCTTCGTGCCCCACCAAAATGTATGTCGAAGATCATGATACATTTTGGTACTCCCAAGATGGATTGCATGAACGGTGTGTTGTGCGCCTCAAAATCATGATTTTATACTTTAAATCGAGGTCGTTAGGAACACAAAGTCTGGAGTTGACTCGAAGTATTCCTTCTTCATCGATTCTTGCTTCCTGATCGCACCTTCTTGCACTTTCTTCCTCATCGCATCGATTTCCGGATCTCGTAACTTAAGCGACTTTAATTTTATCAATTAAAGTCGGTTTCTACTCGTATATTTGCCATCATCACGTGGGTCCACAGAGTCTTTATCTCTATCTCCATCCTTTGCAAGTCATACAAAATGGGCCTTTCGTTGACAATATTGACTGCATTGCCGATATGATCTTCCTACTCAATGCGTCGCCTACCACGTTCGCTTTTCGGGATGGTATTGGATGGTATGATCATAATCTTTCAGCAGTTCAAGCCAACGTCGTTGTCGCGTGTTGAGTTCCTTTTGAGTGAAGAAATATTTGAGGCTTTTATGATCCGTAAAGATCTCCACTTTCTCCCATACAAGTAATGCCTCCAAATCTTTAGTCGAAGAAAGATAATACCGCCAACTCTAGATCATGATTAGGATAATTCCTCTCATATTCTTTGAGTTGTCGTGAGCGTATAAGGCTATGACTTTCCCATGTTGCATGAGAATACATCCAACCCTTTGCAGAAGAATCATTGTAGATGACAAATCCTCCGAACCGGATGGTATTAGCCGGAACGGTGTTGAAATGAGTCTCCTCTTGAGTTCTTGAAAACTCTTCTCACATTCCTCGCTCCAATAGAACTCTGTATCTTTCCAAGTCATTTGGGTTAGTGGAGTAGCGATTCGAGAAAACCCTTACAGAATCCGATAATAAAAATTTAAGCCGAGAAAGCTACGATACTTGATCATCGATTTAAGTTGTTCCCGGCTTTGAATAGCTTCAATCTTTCTTTGGGTCAGCGGATATTTCATGACTTGATACCACGTGCCCAAGGAATGCTACTTCCTCAAGCCGAACTCGTATTTCTTCAACTTGGCATAAAGCTTATATTCACGAAGCTTTTGGAGTATCGACCTCAAGTGTTGCTTTCATGATCTTCACGGGTTTTGGAATATATGAGGATGTCATCAATAAAGACGACCACAAAGTGATCCAAATATTCCTTGAATACTCGGTTCATCATATCCATGAATAAAATAGGAGCATTAGTCGATCCAAAGGACATGACTAAGAATTAATAATGCCCGCATCACAGAGTTTAAAGCGATCTTTGGAATGTCATCGATTCTAATCTTCAATTGGTGATATCCGGAGCGAAGATCAATATTTGAAAAGAATTTGGCTCCTTTGCTGGTGGTCAAACAGGTCATCAATACGTGGCAATGGGTACCTATTTTTGATGGTGACATGATTGACTCGATAATCAATACAAAGTCGCATACTCCCATCTTTCTTCTTCACTAATGTAAGCAGGAGCACCCCGAGGAGAAGTACTAGGACGAATAAAGCCGATGTCTAACAATTCCTGCAGTTGAGTTTTTAACTCACGAAGTTCGATAGAGCCATTCGATATGGGATTTAGAAATGGGTTTTGTCTGCAGGGTTCAAAGTCGATACAAAATTCAATTTCACGCCTGAGGGGGTAGGCCAGGAAGTTCTTCATGGAATACGTCAGGAAATTCATTAACAATAGAAATATTATTCAAAACTGACGCATTTTTGTTTAAATCTGACATGAGCTAAGAAAGCTTGACATCCGTTTTTCAATAAACGAATAGCTTTATGGCTTGAGATGACAGTGATTTATTTTAATGGTTTGGTTGCTTGAATTCGCATAATAGGTCGATTAGGAATATGAAAGCTAACAACCTTACGAAAATAATCAATTTTTGCATGATGAGTAGTTAACCAATCAATCCCTAGAATTACATCAAATATAAGTATTTTTAATACAATAAGATTGAAAGGTAATGTGTGGGTACCAACTTGAACCAAACAACACTTATAAACCGTGGATGTAATGAAGGTTTCTCCTAACGGAGTTTCCACAGATAAGTCAAAGTCTAATTTCTCCAGAGTCAAATTTAATCGTTGAAGCGCAAGTAGGAGAAATAAAAGAATGGGTAGAACCCAGTATCAAATAAAGTGTAGACTTATTTAGAGTTTATGATAAGCTTACCCGTGATGACCTCATTCGGGTTCCTTGCTTTCGGGAGGTCACCACAAACGCCTCCTCTTGACTACCGGCTTTGACTTTTTCCGGGATGACCTTTGGTGCCTCCATCCTAGCTGAATTTGTCTTGATTAACGACAAAAAATCGGGCTAAGTGACCTTCTCTTCCACAATTATAACACGCTTTGGACGACACATCGCATAATTTGGACTAATGTGTCCCTCCCTCCGCATTTGAAACATATGATAGGTGGTCTTTCTCCTTCCTTAACAAGCAGTTCTTTGGTCTTTGACGTCTTTCCATCATTGTTGAATCTCCTCTTCTTGAAATGTCCATTCTTATTGTTTTGGCCTTGATTACTGCCAAGAAGTGGTTACCATTTCGCCCTGTTGATTCCTTCACGCTTGTTATCACCGCTCGATGATCGCTTTTCTTTGGTATTATCATTTTTGGTAATTGCTTCTCTTTTGGTTGCGTTGACTCGTTATCGCACTCCACCAATGAGCCCTATTTACAACATCCGAATATAAACACAGTTTATGAGAAATAAGATGTTGGACGTATCTCCGACTTCAAACCTCTTAAAAACATTCGCGCCATTTCTCTTCATTATCCACCAAGTGGGGAATAAACCAAGGATAACTCGCAAATTTTGCCTCGTATTGCGATCATATCATATTGTTTTGCTCAATTTGATAAACTCCACCTCTTTCATGTGACGAATACTTTCGGGAAAGTATTTTTCGTTGAACGACTCTTGGAACTTCTCCCAAGACATCTTGATCTGGCGGAGTTGAGTACGTTTTATCGATTCCCACCAATGAATCGCTTCTCTCCGCAACATAAAAGGCGTGAAAGGAACCTTTGCTCCTCGGAGCATCCCAAGACATCAAATATCTTGGTGATACGCTTTATCCATGCTTCCGCCATAAGTGGTTTTGGCTCTCCCTTAAACTCAAAGTGGTCCAGCTCCTTTAAGCTGTTTAGCGGTGACCGCCTTGAGAGTTTCAGTGTTTCCACCTACATTTTGGATGAGGAGCCGCTCTCTTTCTTTGTTGCATGAATTGCATAAAGCCTCTGAACAATCCATTATTCATCATTTGGTCGGTGTTGTTGTTTTATGAGGATTATCGCCTTCACGATGCACATTCACCGATTATTTATATGTGGAGACTCAGCGGTCTCTTGTGCTCATTCTTTATTCTCAATATTTTCGGATGTCATTTTCAGATCATCGCCACAAAACAAAGGTTAATTGACATGTAACATAATATCTCTAAACTCGACCAACCAATTTAAATAGAAAATAAATTTAAGTAGGTCATACTAGCGAAGGAATTCCCCGTGTCTCCCCTCCTAGTTCTAGTCTCACATCTTAGCTGGGGATCATATCCCTAAGCTTTGATACCAATTGTGACACCCCCAAAATTAGGTATACATCACCCATCTTGGGTCGCCAGACATCGTAGTGTAATTCAAATACAACTTACTAATACAACTGTATGTAGTGTACAATACGACAAAACATAAAGCGTGAATTTGAATACAAATATTATCTACTAGAGATTATACAAACTCAAAAGGAGTCCTCATTATAATTATTATCACACTATTTCACAGAATAGTGAGGACTACTAATGTTATCCTTTGGACCATCACTCCGTTCCACGACTCATCCAATTTATATTCTCATTTCACGAAGAGAAAACGGTGAAAGAAAGGGTGAGCTCAACTAGCCCAAGAAGAAATATTATGACTAAGATAATGCGAGAATAAATTATCATTAGTCTCCAACAATGTTAAACCGATAAAATATAATAGACATCAAGTTTAAGCTGCGGTGAACAAGCAATCCATTAAAAGAGTCAAGTAGAAAATAAAATCCACTATCTTTTATGATTAAAAAGGTTTTTCATCATTGTTATCATTTGAGACTCGACTTAATAAATATTCCACATCATCGAATCACCCTCGCAGACTACTACGGAGGATATTCTTTAGTATCACGACCACAATTATCCATGCACTCACTACGCCGAGAATATTTGTGTATTCATTAATGGTCATGAACATGCCAACAATCGTCCATCAATGCACTACTGGTCAAAGAGGACTTTTACCACATCATTTATAACATTACGGTCATGATTACACCGAATAATCCCTGATCATAATCATACCAAGTTCATCTATGCACTACAGGCCACATATGACTTTCAACATAATATAAACATGAGGATGATGACAATGATATAAGAATTCAATAAAACAAATTCAAGAATTAATTTGTCCAAGAACCAATAACGTCCAAATTGTCAACATGATCTCGCTTTGTAGAGTAAAATTCAAGA
Source organism: Panax quinquefolius (assembly GCA_020205615.1). NCBI lineage: Eukaryota > Viridiplantae > Streptophyta > Magnoliopsida > Apiales > Araliaceae > Panax > Panax quinquefolius. The sequence goes on along the minus strand of CM035162.1, from coordinate 29,517,555 downwards.
ATGCTCGAAGAATATTTCCATGAAAGATATCTTTGGATGAAGCTTAAATATCGAGGATATTCTACTAATTTCATGGAGTATAGAAGTCAAAACTTTAAACAAATGAGTATAATAAAAATGGAATAACAAAAGAAATCACCACGCATGCGGTATTTCGCATGATGTATGAGTTATTCCAACGGAATAATAATAACGGAACCGGTCGAACGAAATTTGCAACCGATAGGATGTTCCAACAGAATAATAAAGAATGGAATAACAATGAAATCACCATGCATGCAGTGCTTCGCGATGACAAAGTTATTCCAATGAGAATACTAATAAGGGCGGAATCGGTCCCACAAAAACGCATGTGGCGGGATATTCTAATGTAATAATAATAAAGAGCGGAACCAGTCCGGCGTAAAAGCGCATTGACGAGGATATTAACAGAATAATAATAAAGGCGAGAATCGTGTCGGCGTAAAAACGCATGTAGATGAGGATATTCCAATAGAATAGTAAAGAGCGGAATAATAAAAAGAATGTCACCAAGTATAGGGTAGTCGCAGATACTTTGGTTATTCCAAAGTAACAATAAATAATGGAATAAATGAAGTTCTCTTCGTGAATACAAAAGAATAACACCCCTTACAAGTCACAACAAATAATATTCCTACCTTAAGAAGAAAATCTTGGATATATAAGTAGTGAAGTAGCGAGAATACTTTCTTCTTCTCTCTATAACTTTCTCTCTTTAGAGTTCAGATTGAATTCGTAAGAAAATAATGAAGGAATGAAGCTTCTATTTATAGTAAAAATGGAATGCATAAGTAACTAACTCTTGAGCAGTCCAAATTGATTTACTTTTAATCTAACTATTCCATATTTAAAATAAAATCTTTTAAATAAAAATATTATATATATAAATATATTATATATATATATATATATATATATATATTAAAATATATATATATATATATATATATATATATAGCATGTGTTAACACATTCACGGAATACACTTCCGTGATCAAATTTTTCTCTCTCTCCACTTTGTCAACAAAGCTATCATATATATATAATACTAATAATTGTACTCCCCCTCCCATTTTGTCAACAAACTATCATATAATTATATATATATATATATATATATATATATATATATATATATATAATAATTATACTCCCCCACGTGATTAATATCAAATTTTTCATCCACCCATTAGACAACTTGACAATATATATATATATATATATATATATATATATATATATATATATAAGTAATATATATAAGTAATAAAAAAAATTGAGATGATTTTATCACGTAAAGATCAATAATCAATACCAAGTGTCTTACTTATGCAATTACTGGCAGTATTCAGATACTTTTAACATCCGGGTGTTTCAACAGATTAACGATAAAACTTAAATGTAATTATTTTCATAAAGTATTTTTGTCGTTTTCTCAATCCGACAATAATTCCGTTAATGGGTCCACCAATGATTGTCTTATTGTCTTAATATTCCCTGCATTAAAATGAATATTTTAAACCAATCGAATATTATATAACTTTGCGTCTTTTGCAAAATTTATAAATATTACCCACAACTATTATATCAACTTCACCCATAATATTCAAAATTAATATTTATAGAAAATTCATCTTTATTGAAAAAGTTGGGGTTTTACAAAACGCACTTAATGGTTGACTGATTCAGTCATTCAACCTTTCAGATGTATTTAGTCTTAAATAAACAACTCCTCAAATGAGAATTGGGAATGAAATGAAATAGACACTTTTATTTATATATTTAATTAAAATAAGAAATTATACGATTTTTATATATTAATTTTTAAAAATAATTTATCGATTAAAATAAAATAATCAATCTTCATCCATTTTGATAAAATAAGCAACACATTCCATTAAAATATCAATTCCCTCGCCTTTTAAATAACCAAATATAAGAACGAACAAACAAAACCAAACATATCATACGAGTAATGGTATGGTTTAAAAGATTACTATAAAAATAAAAATAAAATAAAGTTATACATATCATACACGTTGCTTCGTGATAATATCAAAGAGGAATAAATGCTCAATACAGATTAAAGTTAAATTGAAACATTTTAAAATATAAAATTATTTAATTTTAAATAATGAAATTATAATATATAAATTACTTAAAAATAATACTAAAATAAAATGATCGTATTAAAAGTTAAATGAATCACATTAATATTAAACTTTTAAAAATATTTCATATTAATTAAAAAAATATTAAACTAAATCTAATACTCATTTTGGAAGGGGAGAAGTATTACTAAAGAGTAGTTCTATATGGACAGGAATTCTAGACAGGAAAATTGGACATTTTCCATATTTTTTTTGTGTGCTTGTGACTCTCAAAAAATGTATAGTATTTATTTCAACAGGAATTTTTATAAAATATAGTGTTTTAGGTATAATTTAGATACACATACAAATATAGAGTTATACAGTCTAAAATATAGTATTTTAGGTGTAATTTAGATCTGCATTACAAATACTGAGGTTATACGATGCTGTATAACTCAGATTTGTATGTATATCTAAATTACACCTAAAACGCTTATATTTTATAAAAAAATTATGTTAAATAAATACTATATATATTTTGAGAAATCAAAAAAAAAAAAGTAAAAAAAAAGAAGAAAAAAAATGTCCAATTTTTCTGTCTAGAATTTATGTCTGCCAAGACTTTTCCATTACTAAATGGACACTAACTCATTGGGCTAGGTGGCCATTGTAAAATTTCAGCCAGAAGAACTAATTAATTGATTGAACAATAACTTGGGCTCATAAGTAAATTAATTGATTAATTTAGGACATTTAATTTGATATGTATCCATTTGATAGCTAATATAATCTTAATTATTATAAATTGTCAAACAAATACAATAAATTATTTTTTTAAAACTTATATGAAGTACTTCAGTCTTAGATTTTAAATTTTTGTGAATTATCTTTAAAAAGTCAAAAATAGACACTTTTTTTCTTAAAAATTCGAGGTAGTTTTATGTCTAAAGTAATGCTACTAGATGTCTCAAAATTTTGTTCGATTTCAGATAATATGACATTAAATATTTCAATAAGAATTTATGACATAGTCATTTACATTAGATCTACCCAATCAATATTACGATGATACATCATTTAAAATATTTTTTGAGATAAATATGAGATATCTAGTAGTACTGACGGTATGTCTATGTTTGTATCGAGTGCGAATAGGATGCTTATTTTGAGGATGTTGAAACTTTGTTTTTTGGGCTATTTAAAAAGAGTTTTCAAATTAATAATATCAAAATTATGTTTTAATCTTTACCATCCATCATATCAATTATGAAAGATTAACTTTTGAATGTAGAGAAATAGTATTTTTTATTTTATTTTTAAAAAACAGCTCCTTCATGAATTTGGGCCCAGTGACATGGGCTTTTAAAATATGGCTGGGCTCGACCGTTATCACAGTTATAGATATACTTTTTTGTGTCTTCTTCTTCTTTTGGTTTTTGGTTCATTTTCCAAGCAGATATTTTCGAGTTTTGTGAACATAAAACCAACTTATTGGGCAAAGAAGAAATCAAAGTCACAGATACCCATCTGGGAAGGAAAACCCATCTATATACTCATGTAATTTCTCTTATTTTTCTCTCTTTGCATGATAATTCCAAATTGTTACCAATTTTCTTAATCTTGTCAAAAATTGCCCCTCTTTAGTTTGATATTTTCTTATTGAACTGTGTTTTTTTCATTATCATCGTCTCCAATTCAATTTTTGAAGCATATGCTTGCAAAATACAATTTGGTGGATGTATATTTTACTAGCTCCATTCCACAAAAAGAGTTCAATTTGCAAATATTGAGGGTGCATGTTTGTTCAATGTTTACCCTAAAAACAATACAAATTGTTAGTTAAGTAGCGGTGACATGATAATAAAATTATGACAGCAAAAATATAGACATTGTGTAGTTGTACACTACTATCGGTAAAAATAGGACTGTTTTTTGTGGAACAAAAAACCTTTGACAAATGCAACTCGTTTTTGAGGAACAGAGGGAGTATTAACAGGTGCTGCATTCATCTAGATTCTCTTTTTAATTGTTTGTCTTTTGATCATATTGGTGGTTTTGTACTTTTGTTTAGTGTGATTTCGTATTCTTGCATTGTTCTGTTAATGCATGTACTAGCATTAAACCTGTTCTAGAAAATGGATATCCAGTAAAGAGCATGATGTAAAATAAAAATTTGATTGTTTTACTAGCGAGTATCTTGTTTACCCAATAATTTGATGTTAAAGGCAATCACACTTATGAATTGCACTCATTGGGTATGTTAATCATGGTCTAGTTTGTCCTGCTACATGTTTTATTTTTTAAAGTATGAAAGAAACTTGAATATCCTTTCAGATTGGTTTATTATTTTTGTTTCCTCCTCTGAGGTTGACTTCAATGGAATGTAAGAAGAGTGACCCATATCCATATGATGGATAATAAGAATAATGAGATTTCATCGCATTTCTGTTGGTTGATTTTCGAGTATAGAATTGAGTTAATCTTCATGGAACCATGAAGTTACACAGTGATAACTGTGAGCTAAGAATATAAATTAGTGTGGCCAAATGCATATTAAATTTAGCGTAATTGATGTTTACTTTTATTCGTTAAGCGCAAATCGTTATTTATGTAGTACAATTCTTACTGCCTTCTTTGAGCTAATGCCATCCACTCGTGAGGCCTGATGCATATTAAAGCATGTTCAGGTTTTGTTTCATTTCATAAGCACCTTTTGTACTTCAATTTTGTTAAACACAAATGATCTCTAGCATCTTAGCATTATTTCTTCCTTTGTTGGTGTGATGGCCCTCTGATGGGCATTAAACGTGGAGATAACAACATTTTGCATAAGATTTTAAGATGTAAAGTGACAATTTGAATATTTTCCATTGTGTAGGTTGATTGCCAGATGCACAGCAATTTATATTGTTGGTGAGGCAAGAAGCTGTGAAAGTAGTTTGATATGCAGAGCAAAGAATCCCAGTGAGGAGCCTGCTGAGAAGAAATTTAAACGTGACAGTCTTTTTGTTGATAGGCGTGGAAAATTAGCACACTTTAATCATAAAAAAGTTTCGAGAAAAAGAGGTAGTATTGTGTTTAAAGCTTAAACATTTTAGTTTCTGAGCGTACATATGTTATAGCGTACATATTTTATATCTATTCCATAAATCTGCTAATATTCATCTTTCTGTAGGTGGTTCCTTAAGGGGACAAGGATGGAAATATGGATCTGGCTTCGTTGATGGAATTTTCCCAGTGCTGAGCCCCATTGCTCAGCAGATTCTGAACTTTTTGCAGAGGGAAGTGGATTTAAATAGAATTTGGGGTTCTTTTGATACTCTTCCTCCCACGCATACCACATGGGATGACTTGATCAGTGTATCTGTTCAACTTCGCATGAATAAGAAGTGGGATCCTATCATATGGGTAAGTGCCTCATACTTGGGATTCCTTTTTCTTTTTCATTTTTTTTAATATAAAAAAGGGATTTATTAATATTTGAAAATTGGATAGGGAACTAGTCCGATATCATTGAAGTAAACAAGTCCAGATATTTTGTTACCTTAAGTGATGCTGAAATGAATTGTTCAATACTTTCAGGGCTTGAGAATTCTTTTGTTTAGTTTTTCTTGTGTGCGTCTTTTGGCTCTGCCTATAAGTTTGACTAACTATGTTAACAACAAAATTGTTATTGATATTTGAAATCAATACACATACACGCACCCTTCAATTACTGACAAACTTCTGATTTCAGATAAAAAAGGGAATTCAAGCATGATAAACAATGGAGTATCATTTTCTTTTAGTAAAAAATGAACAGTATTGATTCATCAAAATGTTCTTGGTTAAAAAAAATTGGTTTTATCACCTTGAGTATCTGATCACTTGATAAGGTCATGGCACCATCATATTATCCCACTGCAAAGATTTTACTTAAATATCAGTAGGGAGTACCGGAGAAGATCAAAATGTTAAAAATGTTTAAATATAGAAACAAAATCCTTCTAGTAGGCTAGAAACTTATGTGTGTTTATGATTTGATATTTGATTTCTCTTTCAAATTTCACCAATCCTTTTATTTTTTTCTTAGTTAAACATGTCGAATAGATAAAAAACCCTAAGAAAATTTAAAAATCAATCAAGGAAAACCAAAAATCTCCTTTTGTTCTTCATGTCCAGGATGAGTGCAACAATCAGCAGGCATCGACTAGACTAGGATGCCACACCTCCCACTCACAAGATAAGATCAAAATGTTAAAAATGTTTAAATATAGAAACAAAAATCCTTTTAGTAGGCTAGAAACTTGTGTGCTGACTCTTGTAAGTTTCTAATTGCTCTAAAAGCTTAAGCTATTAGAGCATGGAATTAACTATGTATATCCCAAAACATACGTTCTGCTATTTTAAACATCTATCTCCTGATTTAATACAATTTTCTTACCTTTTGATTTAGTTCACTGTGTAATTCTATAAACATCTTTCCAGATGTGTGAATGGATATTGTACAGGAGTTCTTTCCAACCTGATGTTATCTGCTACAATTTGCTTATAGATGCTTATGGGCAGAAGTCACTTTATAAGAAGGCAGAATCCACTTATTTAGAACTTCTTGAAGCTCGGTGTATCCCTACTGAAGATACTTATGCACTTCTTCTGCGGGCTTACTGCACATCTGGACTACAAGAGAAAGCCGAAGCTGTCTTTATTGAGATGCGAAAAAATGGCCTTCCCCAAAGTACTTTTCCGTCTAATCCTCTAGCCTATAGCCTTAATAGCCACTGATTTTAACAAAGCATTAGGGCCAACAATGTTTTTAAATCTGACTGAACGGTACCATTACAGTGAATATACTGCATTCCTTCACATTTAAATCAAGAATAATAATATAATATACTCCCTCCGTCCAAAATTATATGATCAAGTTTGGCTTTTCAAGGTCAATTCAAGTTCAAAATTGAAGTGATTCATTTAACTTTCGAAAACAATGAATGAGTAAGTACTATGTCTATAGTTTACAGTTTTTGTAATTGTATTGTCTTAAACTAAATTAGTTCATTTCAATTTTGGATTTGAAAATATCTAAAGTTGACTTCAAAAAGTCAGTATTAGTATTAGATTTTGGAACGGAGGAAGTATTACTTATGTTCAAATAATTCATTTTCCAAGAATAGACTTTTAAAATTCCTTCAGATTTTCAGCATATTTTGTAGCCTAACCTTGAAAGGCTTTCTTAACCTTAAACTAACACATAAATGATTCTGTTGGCAGAATTATTTCAAATTTCCTAAAGTTCTATATTTTTGGTGCCAGATGTCATGGGTAGTGTTTTCCTAGTCTTTGGTGCAAGTCTAAATGCCTAATAAGAACATCCATCTTTATCTAGGCTGGTAGGAAAGTTAGTTATTTTTCTATAATGTGGCAACTTGCATAGTTTCATCTCTAGTCATTATTTGGTTCATGAACATGTTTCGAAGTGATTATCATGTATGATGTATCAAAGAGGGAGGGAGAGAGAAGAAAGAGTATTTTGCATTACTGAATATTCTTGAATTACTGAGTAGATGTTATTATGAATCTTGACTTTAGATATATTAGCTCTTTTATCACCTAAATATTAGTCCCTCGCAGATACATTCAGCATATTGTGAATTTTAATTTGTCGCAGGTACAATTGTGTATAATGCTTACATAAATGGGTTAATCAAAGGAAGAAACACACAAAAAGCAGTACAGATCTTTCAAAGGATGAAGAGGGATCAATGTGCACCATCTACCGACACTTATACAATGTTGATCAACTTATATGGAAAGGTGTGTCCAGTTGAATAACTCGTAATCATCTGCCATTACCAGAATTCCGACTATTTTAGACTTCATTTTCTCATCACTTCAAAAACTTAAAATCTCACCAGAATACTAATGGACGTAATAAAGTATGACTGGAAATGATGCTTATTTCTAGACTAGATTATGAAATTTTAGTTAACATTTCCAAAGTCGAGCAGATTAAATGGTCTAAAACTCGTTATACTCTTCATCTTTGTCTGTTTTATTTTTCAGGCAAATAAATCCTACATGGCCTTAAAGATTTTTCATGAAATGAGAAGTCAGAAGTGTAAACCTGATATCTGCACATACACTGCTCTTGTGAATGCATTTGCTAGGGATGGGCTTTGTGAGAAAGCAGAGGAAATATTTGAGCAGCTACAGGAAGCTGGGTATGAACCTGACGTGTATGCTTATAATGCACTCATGGAAGCTTACAGGTGATTATCTGAATCAGATTTGAACTCTGTGTGGAACCCTTTATATAGAAATGAAGCCATTTTATGCATTCTGATAAAGCTGAATTGAAATAAAAATATTTTTACCCATTTTAAAAATGTTATAGGATTTTCTACTGTTTTCTTTTTTGGTGTTAATCCAGGTTGAAGTTTTAGCCTTAGCATCTGTTGTGTAATTATGTTTACTAACTACTAAGAGACAAAGGGTACTCGTAACTGCTTGGAAGGGTTTGTAGAGAAGAAATACAAGTTATCTCTTCCTAATTGATATCAAATACTTTGGGCGTACCCTATGTTCTCTCTTGAATGGGATCAATGTTCCAATATCTGAACATTAAGGTCTACAGTCTTCAGACATTGTTGTACAACTGATTTCATGGAACAAGAAGTGCAGCTTATCATCCTTGGGTATCATCATTAGGATTTTCGGCATTCTGCTAAGAAAGTCAAAGTAGATATAATTAACAGGAACAACATAACAATCAATAGCGTAAGAAAGACTTTTGTTTCTACTTTAATTCTTTGGGCCATGCTAGATATTCCCTGCTTTTCACAAAAAGGGTTCCATCTGTAAAATTTGCAAAGACTATGGATTTACTTTCTTTACACGTTTGGTGGCATGATAATGAAATTATGATCATAAACTTTGAGGATATTGTGTCAGTTTATACCACTGTCATTAAAAAGAAGACTTTTTGTGGTACAACTTTTTTACCAATGGAACTCTTTTTGTAGAACAAAGAGGATTAATATCCAAACGACTAGCACTAGGGTATACAAGTATTACCTTCTCATCTGCTGGGAATACCCTACTTCCATGATGCTGAATGCAATTTAGTCTTAGATCTCCACCCAATAGTTGTCTACTCATCTTCTGAGAAGTCCGAAGAACCAATTGAAGACTTGTATAAGAAGGTTTTCGAGCATAAATGCTCAAGCCCGTGTTTCTATTTACTCTTTAATGTCAATGAAGAAAAGTTAAATATTGTTGGTTCCGCAAAAGCTGGGTTGTGAAAGGATTAAACTTGAGGAATACCTAATTCAGCAGAACTACTACTAGTAGCTCCCTTCATACTTGAATCCGCCTCTTTCTTAGTCAAGTTCTTAAGAGTCAAGTACAAATAGACCAATAGTTGTTTGATGCTTCTCTTCTAACAGTCGTGCAGGTTTTCCTTATGGTGCTGCAGAAATATTTTCTCTCATGCAGCACATGGGGTGTGAACCAGACCGAGCCTCATATAATATCATGGTGGATGCATATGGAAGAGCTGGTCTTCACGAGGGTAAATAGCTATAATGAAACCCCTTCAACATATATTTTCCGTATTTCCCCATAAATCATTGATCTCATACTTGTGAATTATGATTGGAATCTTTTATCATTTATCCTAAAGTATCTTTATATCACATGTTAAACAAATCAAAAATCTCATCTGATGGGAGAAAGAATGATTGTGCAAAAGTATAAACCAAACCAGTTTGATGTGTTATAGAAAATGAATGAACACTATATATATATATATATATATATATATTAACTTATATGTTGTACACCAATGTGGAAAATCAGTATGTCAAGACTAGTACTTTGTACTATGTCCTTATGACAATTATGCCCTCCGTACGGTGCTTAGAGTTTTATAGCACTTGTCTCCTAGGATTCAATGACAACGTATACTTTAGCAGCACAACAAAAATTATACTCAACAAACCAAAGAAATGCTCAGAACTCTTTCAAAAAATGAACTATAAACTGCTAATGAAATGAAGAAGAAGAAGACTAGAATGCTTATGCTTTGCTGATTTGAATGAATGAAATGGATGCTCTCTCCTATCTATTTATAGGAGGGTAAGTGTGACGCCCCCAAAATTAGGTATACATCACCCATCTTGGGTCGCCAGATACATGGTACAGAATTCAAATACAACTTACTAATACAACTGTCGTGTACAATACGACAAAACATAAACTGTGAGTTTGAATACAAATATTGTCTACTAGAGATTATACAAACTCAAAAAGAGTCCTCATTACAACTATTTTCACACTATTTCACAGAATAGTGAGGACTACTAATGCTATCCTCTCGGACCATCACTCCGTTCCCTCACTCGTCCCGGCCTATATTCTCATTTCCTAAAGAGAACGGTGAAAGAAAGGGTGAGCTCAACTAGCCCGAAGAAGAAATATTATGACTAAGATAATGCGAATAAATTATCATTAGTCTCCAACAATGTTAAACCGATAAAATATAATAGACATCAAGTTTAAGCTGCGGTAATGAACAAGCAATCCATTAAAAGAGTCAAGTAGAAAATAAAATCTACTATCTTTTATGATTAAAAGGTTTTTCATCCTTTATTATATTTGAGACTCGACTTAATAAATATTCCACATCATCGAATCACCTCTCGCAATCTACCAAGAATATTCTTTAGTATCACGACCACAATTATCCACGCACTACGGGCCAAGAATATTTGTGTATTCATTAATGGTCATGATCATGACAACAAAGCATCCATCAATGCACTCATCTTGGCCAAAGAGGACTTTTACCACATCATTTGTAACATTACGGCCACGATTATTAACCGAATAATCCTCGATCATAATCATACCAAGTTCATCTACGCACTCACAAGCCACGAGATGACTTTCAACATAATATAAACATGAGGATGATGACAATGATATAAGAATTCAATAAAACAAGTTCAAGAATTAATTTGTCCAAGAACCAATAACGCCCAAATTGTCAACATGATCATCGCTTTGTAGAAAGTAAAATTCAAGAATGCTCGGAAGAATATTTTCATGAAAGAGATTTAGATGAAACGCAAATGTCAAGAATATTCCACTAATTTCATGGAGTATAGAAAGTCTAAACTTTAACTTGTTGAGTATAATAGAGAATTGAATAACAATGTAAATCACCACGCATGCGGATTGGCAGATGAAAAGTTATTCAACAGAATAATAATAACGGAACGGTCAAAGCGAAATTGCTTGACCGCAAGCGTGAAGTTCCAACGAATAATAAAGAATGAAATAACAATGAAATCACCATGTATATGGTACTCAGATAAACAAAGTTATTCCAACGAGAATACTAATAAGGGCGGAATCAGTCGGCCAGTAAAACGCATGCATGAGGATATTCCAATGTAATAATAAAGGCGGAATCAGTGCGGCGTAAAACGCGCATGACGTGATATTCCAATGAGAATAATAAAGACGGAATCAGTCCGGTAGTAAACGCATTTATAGGATATTCCAACAGAATAATAAAGACGGAATAATAGAAGAATGTCACCAAGTATAGGGTAGACCGCGTATACAGGTTATTCCAACAGAATAATAAGAAAAGGAGTAACAACAGTTCTCTTCATGAATAAGAAAGAATAACACCCCTTTCCGTAAAAGAAACTTGATATAGAAAAGGGTAAAGTAGCAGAATACTTTTCTTCTTTCTCTCTATAGTTTTTCTCTCTGGAGTTTCAATGAATTCGTAAGAAATAATGAAGGAATGAGCTTCTATTTATAGAAGAATGGAATGCATAGTAACTAATTCATGAACGGTCCAGATTGATTTACTTTAATCAGACGGTCCATATTTAAAGCAAAATCTTTTAAATAAAATATAATATATATTATATATATATAACACATGGTTTTAATAAACCACCCTAATTCATCCACCCATCACTATCATCATACTACTTTCCCACCATTAATTCAACTTACACACATACATACATCACTATCACTCTTTCTTTTCTCCCACCACAATCCACTCACACATATTATATTATATATATACACCCACATCACAATCTTATATATATAAACTCCCTCCATATATGTAACTCTCTCCCACTCCCATTTTCAAAATCAGTTTTTCAACACATGGGCCCCACATGTGGCCCCCACGTGTGGGCCCCACCTTTAAATAATTTTCTACCGATTATTTTGAAAAATGGGTAAATGGGGTTCATAAAATAAGCAAACTTTATAAAAATCACCTTAATAATTTTAACAACATTTATCATCTTTATTATAATTCACAATATTAATCGACTGTGTCATTCCCCGGAAAGAGGGGTTTTCAATAAGAATTTCTCCTATTGGCAGCATGATTAGGTGACCAAATCTCTCCTCGATGTAACTTCTAGACATCGTTAATATTGCAAATAATAATATTAATAATTTTGTCGTCTCAATTATTGATTTTAACAATATAATAAATATCGACAATAATTGAATCAAATAACGTGAGATACTATGCAACAATTACTATAGCAATAATTGAACAAAACTGAATGACTTCTCACGTAAGCATCAATAATCAATACCGTGGTACTACTCAACCACGCCAGACATCATTTACTTTTACTACCGAGTAGTTCAACAAGATCAACAGTAAAACTTCCGCCGTTATTTTCATAAAAATATTTTTGTCGCTTTTCAATCCAACAATAATTACATTGCTAGGGTCCACCAATGATTGCGTGGCCATTTGCGAATATTCCTGTTAAAAGCGAATATTCCCAGACCAATCGAATATAATATAATAACTTGCATACTATGCAAAATTTATAAATATTACCCACAACTATAACGTTATATCAATTTCACTCCATAATATTCAAAAATAATATTTATAAAAAAATTCATCTTTATTCAAAAAGTTGGGGTTTTACGGTAAGTAACCCATCAGAAGGGCCACAACCCATTGGAAAGGCATGATTAAGTTAAAAACGACATAGTTTTGGCTTTAAACAGAAAAGGCGCGTCCGTTTGAACCATAAACGACGTAGTTTTAGGCTTAGCAGAACAAAAACAACGTAGTTTAAGGCTTAACACGTGTCCGTTCGGCAGATACCGCTTCTCAAAACGACACAGTATTGATAATAAATAATATTTATCATAACGACACAGTTTTGATAATAGAACTAAAATAAAATTAAATTTAAATTAAATTTTATCCAAAATTTATATACAAGGACCTCGAACCACGTGCTCGAGCCAAGCCAGGCCAGTGGCGACGCACGTGTGGGTTCAAACCAAGTATTGGCTAGGTCCAAAAGTGGGGTGCCCCTTGGGGCCCAAACCCAAGAGCAACTTTCTAGTATATAAACTCAATAATTCTTTAGTTCTTAACCGATGTGGGACTTGGCTTCCCACATATGTTGGAAATGGTATTTGAAATATTAAATATTAGAGCATTTTGAGGCTCAATTTAATGTGGGATCGACACTCCGAAAATGTCGGGTCATGCACTATACGTTCTCCTCCATGAGGAGTATAACGTGGTATATTTATTTGTTCAAATCCATTAGGAATTGAACGAGAAAATTGATTTCAAAGTCACCTACCTGATATGTTGTCAATTGCATAGTCCCACATAGGATGTGTGAGGGAAAATTGAAGTCTTTATATATGGGATGTTTGCTCATTGGGAAGGGCCCCGAAGGCCACCCCACTTTGTGGAAGGAGAGGACCTAGCGAGGCTTGGTTCGAACTCACATGCCCGCCGGCCGTCCGTCCGGCCAAGGGTCGTGGTTCGAGTTCGGTCGTGATATATATTTTTAGACAAAATTTGTTTATTAATTATCATCACGATACTACGTCGTTTTGACGATTTGACGGTTACGCCAACGGAAATAATCATCACTTAATTTTTTCTATAATTAAACGGTGTGGGAAGCATTTAAGACATAAATTTTTTTTCCTTCCCGTTTTGTTTCTGAAATTTTCGTTCTTACTCCCCGTTTCTGCAAGTCCCGTCCCGTTTCGTTTTGCAGACAAAATTCGTTCTGGAGAGTATTTCCGTCCTCCGCTTAGAATTTTTCCGTTCCTTCCTTCCGCAAAATCCCGTTTGCGAGATACCTTTACCGCTTCCGCTTCATCATCCGCTCGCAGTAGTTCCGTTACATTACGCACTATTTCCGTTTTCGCAATTAATTGTGCGAAGAAGTTTTTCTGTTTTTCTTCATGCATGCATCATTATTATTCATACAGTTCGGTACATAACATAAAGTTGTGTTCAACGAATTCTTAATTTTGTAGTGCTACTAATTAAGAATTGAAATCCGTTTTATCTTGGGAATCAATTATTCAATTAATCTTTAGCACCTGTGAGGGAATAAATTTGCTTTAAGGAAACTTTGTGAATTCAAAGGACTCGGATTTATATTTTTCATTTTACAAGTTGTTTCTGTTTTGCATAATTTATTATTATTATATTTATATGCATTATTAAATAATACTATATATTACAGATAACAATCTTAAAGCAAATTTATTATTCTGTAAATATAGTAGTATTTAATTTATATAATTTATTTGAACAGAAATTAGTTAATAAAACAAATTTCTTATACCAATGGAATTCTAGAATTAATTGCATGTTAATACGTATTCGTTAATTGCAGAAATTGTTCATATTCTGTTTTAATAATTGATGTGTACTTGTATAACACACAATATAAATACTGTTTAATATAAAAAATCACTGGATGTCGTGAATGTTCAGTGTAGTAAATAATGCATGAAAATCATTGCATGCAGAATTAAATCATTGCATTCTTATCAAATAATATTACTAAATTTTATATTAAATTGTAGTAATATAATAACATCCGCATTAATTAATGAACATGTCTCTGAACCACATCAACTGATCTTAGTTTTCTATGTCCAATCATGTACTGACTATAAAGACACTTTAGAAATAAAATAATATATACATAGTGTATATTTGTTTTCAAAGGTAGTGTCATTTTTTTTTTTTTTTTTTTTCTCCTTCTGAAATGTTGAAAAAAAAAAAACAAGTTGATGTTAAGAATTGAATATTAAATAGAATCAATGTGCTGACCTGTTTTTCAAAAGATTTTTTATTCGGTTTATATATATATTCTGATTATGCATTGACCCTGTTTATCAAACAATTTTTTTTTTATTCTGTATATATATATTCTGATTATATATTTATTCTGTATATATATTGACTGCATATTAATAATAATAATAATATATTCTGTAATTGCATGTCAATGTATATGTCTTTTGCATGATTTCCCTTTTGTATTCTGTATTTGTTTTGACTCGTTTTGCAGTTTGTAATTGCATGTTAATTCGTTTTGTATTCTGTAATTGTATTCTGTAATTGCATGTTTTGCATGTTATACACTGTTTGCATGTTTTGCATGTTTATTCTGTTAATTCATTACATGTTATATTACTATATAATATACATAGTAATATAAGTTATACTGCAAAACTAAAAGGCATTCACTCACTTTTTTGGTTTTCTGGAAAGTTGCAGTCACTTTATGTTACCACATAAAATTACATAGTATTTTACATATTGTGTTGCATGTTAAATATATAATATTCTGTAATTATATTTATTATAGGAATATTATATTTATTACATGTTGATTGATTTTTATATTATGTTATTATCCTAAGTTATTATTGTGTAATAATCTCTGTGTTGGAATTTTAACAAAACTTGTCCAACTTTAGAATACAAATTGTTTTTAAAACAGAAATTTGTTTCTGTTTATTAATAATTTTATGCTTGTATAACAGAAATGACATCTACTAGTACCATTCCTGCCGTGAGTATGTCTCATGGAGAAAAGTCTGAAAGGTTCAATGGAACTGATTTCAAGCGTTGGCAACAAAAAATGCTCTTCTATCTCACAACACTGAACTTGGCAAGGTTTCTACAAGAGGATTGTCTACTCTTGTTGAAGGGAAACCCGACAAGGAAAAAAAAGTATTCTTTGTTGATGCATGGAAACATGCGATTTCCTTTCTTGAAATTATGTAATGAATGGATTAGACAATACATTGTATAATGTGTATTGTACAATTCAAACTGCAAAGGAACTTTGGGAATCTTTAGACAAGAAATATAAAACTGAAGATGTTGGCATGAAAAAATTTATTGTTGGTAGATTTCTTGACTATAAAATAGTAGATTCTAAAACAGTTATCACTCAGGTTCAAGAATTACAAGTAATTTTGCATGACATTCATTCTGAAGGAATGTCATTAAGTGATTCATTCCAAGTTGCAGCAATGATTGAGAAACTTCCACCATCATGGAAAGACTTCAAGAATTATCTAAAGCATAAACGCAAGGAGATGAATTTTGAAGAATTGATCGTGCGACTTAGGATTGAAGAGGACAATCGAGTATCTGAGAAGAAGACTGGGAAAAACTTCATTGAAGCAAAGACAAATGTGGTAGAACAAAGACCAAACAACAACAAAAGGAAGCGTGAAGGCAAAGATACCTTCAAGGTCAAGAAGAAATTCAAAGGCAAATGCTTCAACTGTGGCATCCAAGGACATAAATCAAGTGAATGTCGTAAGTCAAAGAAGTTGAAGAGAGAACAAAAGCCTCAAGCAAATGTGACAGAACTGGAAAAGCTTTTTGAAGATGTTTCAGACATGAATCTTTTGTGCAACAGATCCGAATGTAACTTGGTGGGAAACCCAAAGAACGGAATGGTACGTGGACTTTGGGCTACTCGCCACATCTGTTCCAACAAATGGATGTTTTCTATTTACAAACCAGTAGAAAATGATGATCAACTTTTTATGGGAAACTCCTCAAGTTTAAAGGTTCAAGGACGTGGAAAGATTATACTGAAAATGACATCTGGCAAAGAACTGACTTTGACTGAAGTGCTTCATGTGCCAGATATCCGCAAAAATCTAGTTTCTGGGTCACTACTTAGCAAGAATGGCTTCAAGTTGGTGTTTGTGTCTGATAAGTTTGTACTTACTAAGAATGATATGTTTGTAGGAAAGGGCTACATGAATGATGGGCTCTTTAAGATGAATGTTATGACTGTTGTACCAAAGTCTATTGATAATAATAAAATTAATTCTTCTGCTTACTTGTTGGAATCTTCAAATATATGGCATGCTAGATTAGGACATGTTAATTATAATATTTTGCGTAGATTAATTAATTTAGAATTCTTGCCTAAATTTGATATTAATCAAAAACATAAATGTGAAATTTGTGTGGAATCAAAATGACAAGATTACCCTTTCATTACATTGAAAGGAAAAGCGAACCTCTAGATTTAATTCACACTGATATATGTGACTTAAAGTTTGTGCAAACTAGAGGTGGGAAAAAATATTTCATTACCTTTATTGATGATTGCACAAGATATTATTATGTATATTTGCTAAGAAGCAAAGATGAGGCAATAGAAATGTTTCAACTTTATAAAAATGAAGTTGAAAATCAACTTAGCAAAAAGATTAAAGCAATAAGAAGCGATAGAGGTGGTGAATATGAATCACCATTTGAAGAGATATGCTCTACTCATGGTATTATTCACCAAACTACCGCTCCTTATTCACCTCAATCTAACGGTATTGCTGAACGCAAGAACCGAACATTGAAAGAAATGTTGAATGCTATGTTAAATATGTTAAACAGTTCTGGAGCACCTCAGAATTTGTGGGGGGAAGCTTTGCTTTCTGCCAATTATATTCTTAACAAAGTGTCTCATAAGAAAACCCATAAAACACCTTATGAATTATGGAAAGGTCATAGACCTTGCTATAAATACTTAAGAGTGTGGGGGTGTCTAGCAAAAGTGATGGTTCCTAAACCTAAAAATGTTAAGATAAGACCAAAAACAATTGACTGTGTATTCATTGGTTATGCAAATAACAACAGTGCTTATCGGTTTCTTGTTCATAAATCTGAAATTAATGATATTCATGTTAATACATTTATTGAATCAAGAGATGCATCATTCTTTGAGAATATTTTTCCATATAATGAAAATAAAGATTCAAGTACAAACAAAAGACCTTTGGATGCTACTAGTAATAATCCGGAAAATATAGAAAAAGAGTCTGTAGAGGATGAACCTAGACGTAGCAAAAGGGCAAGGACTTCAAAGTCTTTTGGTCCGGATTTTCTAACATTCCTGTTAGAAAACGATCTTCTAACGTACAAAGAAGCAGTATCCTCTCCAGATGCTTCTCATTGGAAAGAAGCAATTAATAGTGAAATTGAGTCCATTATGCAAAATCATACATGGGAATTGGTGGACCTTCCACCTGGTTCAAAACCCTTAGGGTATAAATGGATCTTCAAAAAGAAGATGAAAGCTGATGGTTCAATAGATAAATATAAAGCAAGGCTTGTTGTTAAACGCTATAGACAAAAGGAAGGATTGGATTATTTCGACACTTATTCACCTGTTACAAGAATTACATCTATTCGAATGCTAATAGCAATAACATCTTTAAATAGACTTGAAATACATCAAATGGATGTAAAGACTGAATTCTTAAATGGTGAATTAGATGAAGAAATATATATGGAACAACCTGAAGGTTTCATAGCTCCTGAACAAGAGAGGAAAGTATGCAAACTTGTTAAATCCTTGTATGGATTAAAACAAGCATCAAAACAATGGCATGAGAAATTTGATAATGTTATGTTATCAAATGGATTTAAAATCAACGAGTGTGACAAATGTGTTTATGTCAAAAGTACTCAAAAGGAATATGTCATTGTTTGTCTTTATGTGGATGATATGTTAATCATGGGTAGCAACAATGAAGTTATCAACTCAACAAAACGTATGTTGTCAAATAGATTTGACATGAAAGACTTGGGGGTTGCTGATATAATTTTAGGAATCAAGATTTCTAGAACCTCTGATGGAATTATATTATCTCAATCTCATTACATTGAGAAAATACTTGAAAATTTTAACAGGTATAATATAATTCTAAATAAGACCCCAGTTGATATAAATCTTCATCTAGCTAAAAATGAAGGTGATGGCATATCTCAATTAGAATAGTAGGCAATTTAATGTATGTCATGAACTGTACTAGACTAGATATAGCTTATTCGGTAAGTAAGCTAAGTAGGTATACGAGTAATCCAGGTAAAGATCACTGGAAAGCAATTTTGAGAGTTTTAGGATACCTAAAACATACTCAAAAATATGGACTGCACTATACAAAATATCCAGCAGTATTGGAAGGATATAGTGATGTTAATTGGATATCTGACAATAAAGACTCGAAATCCACAAGTGGATATGTCTTTACCCTTGGAGGTGCAGCGGTATCTTGGAAATCTTCAAAACAAACTTGTATTGCAAGGTCTACAATGGAATCATAATTCATTGCGTTAAACAAAGCTGGAGAAGAAGCTGAGTGGCTTCGTAATTTCTTAGAGGATATTCCAAATTGGTGAGAGACTCATGCTAATTTATATGTATATAATTGTGATAGCTAATCGGTGATTGGAAGAAAACTGAGTCATTTATATAATTGATGAAGTCACGCCATATACGACGGAGACATAATACCGTTAGACAATTGCTCTCAAATGGAATTATCTCAATTGACTATGTAAAGTCAAAAGATAATATTGCTTACGAAAGGTTTAACAAGAGAGCAAGTGGCAAAATCATCGGAAGGAATGAGTTTAAAGCCTATTGTTTAAATAAGAGTCGTCATAGTGGCAACCCAACCTAGCTGACTGGAGATCCCAAGATCTAGGTTCAATGGGCAAACCGAACTATGTAGTACTCGATAAAGAAAGAATCGAGGAGATATTTAATCCTAACCATTCCTATTATGAGACAAAGGCACATCCGCCGAGAATCGAGGATAAGATACGCTTTTAATGATTTTTATATCTTGAAATATATTCAAGTGGGGTATTGCAGGATACTCTTGATAGAAGTCACCTACGTGAGTAAGAAGGGGCCACTACATGAGAATTTTCAAGGTGAATTCTCTAATATACTTACGGAACCAAGAGGTGTTTTGAGGCCAAAATGAACACAAACGTGAGAACCAACTATGTGCGAAAAGATATTTTGTGAATTCTATTGTCTTGGTTTACACGAAAAAGGTCGACAGGTTCAAAGACATCAAGTCTCATTGATTAGCCAAGTAAATCCGATAGATTTTACTAGGGCAAGTTCAAAGCCACTAGGCTACTTGACCTGATGAAATATCTTTTCTCATGTACTCGAACTAGTGTCTGTATATTCATAACATATTTTACATATTGTAAAGCCAATTTTACATTCATGTAGGGGATTGTTGGAAATGGTATTTGAAACATTAAATATTAGAGCATTTTGAGGCTCAATTTAATGTGGGATCGACACTCCGAAAATGTCGGGTCTATGCACCTATACATTCTCCTCCGTGAGGAGTATAACGTGGTATACTTATTTGTTCAAATCCATTAGGAATTGAATGAGAAAATTGACTTCAAAGTCACCTACTTGATATGTTGTCAATTGCATAGTCCCACATAGGATGTGTGAGGGAAAATTGAAGTCTTTATATATGGGATGTTTGCTCAATGGGAAGGGCCCCAAGGGGCACTCCACTTTTGTGGAAGGGAGAGGACCTAGCCAAGGCTTGGTCCGTCCGGTCGGGTCGTGGTCGTGGTCGTGGTTCGGGTTCGGTCGTGATATATATTTTTAGACAAAATTTGTTTATTAATTATCATCACGATACTACGTCGTTTTGACGACGGTTACACACCAACGGAAATAACAGTCACAAATTTTTTCTATAAATAAACGGTGTGGGAAGCATTTAAGACATAAATTTTTTTTACTTCCCGTCCCGTTTTGTTTCTGAAATTTCTGTTCTTGCTCTTTCCCGTTTCTGCAAGTCCCGTCCCGTTCTGCAGAAAAAATTCCCGTTCTGGAGAGTATTTCCCGTCCCGTTTAGAATTTTCCTGTTACTTCCCTTCGCAAAATCCCGTTTGCAGATACCTTACCATTTCCGTTTACATCATCCATTCTGCGAAGAGTTCCGCTCGCTTAGACTATTTCCGCTTCGCAATTAATTGTGCGATAAGTTTTTCTGTTTTTCTTCATGCATGCATCATTATTATTCATACAGTTCGGTACATAACATAAAGTTGTGTTCAACGAATTCTTAATTTTGTAGTGCTACTAATTAAGAATTGAAATCCGTTTTATTTTGGGAATCAATTATTTAATTAATCTTTAGCACCTGTGAGGGAATAAATTTGCTTTAAGGAAACTTTGTGAATTCAAAGGACTCGGATTTATATTTTACATTTTACAAGTTGTTTCTGTTTTGCATAATTTATTATTATTATATTTATATGCATTATTAAATAATACTATATATTATTTATTATCATTTATCATTTCCAAGGGTAATCTTTGAGAGTTAATATCTCATTCATTACTCCATGGATTTGAGCTTCCAAATACTTAATTTAATCTACTCATGGAGTAGAACACATTGATATGTGGATTCACTTTAAATAATTAATTAAACCCACTTTAATTTTGGCTCAAATCCTAACAATGTGCCATGTACCTACAATACAAGTTTTAAGCCATTTCTGTGTATTATTCCTTAGCAGAGGTTTTTTGGTTTTGCCAATGCCAATTGTTATCAGCTTCTGAATTGCAGATTGGTTACTGTAAACACTGGCAAAATGCAGTGATTAGAAGTGTAAATTTGGAAAGGGCGAGGAGATATATTTGATATTCTCTATCAAACTGTTGGAATACAAACAACCTACTTGAGTCCAGTACCGCTGGATGTTTTTAATTTTATATTTGCAGAATCTAAGAGAATTAAAAGGAGGCAGCTTGAAGTTAGCTGTAATGTTAACTACACAGCGCATAAAAATGAAATAAAGCTAAACAAGACGAGACATTTGTTTCAATTGCAGTATTTTTCTCGTGTGATTCTACTTTTCCTAGTACCCTCTGTCCCATCTAGCAATAGTATGCTTTGGGAGTTTCAATTTTTATTCACTTTCACTTTCTGTCCGTGGATCTAATCTTCTATTCCGTATGTTGATTTGTTTGAATTTAGATGCACAAGCTGTGTTTGACGAGATGAAGCGGCTAGGAATTGCACCTACAATGAAGTCCCACATGCTTCTATTATCAGCCTACTCAAAAGTAGGCAATGTACCAAAATGTGAAGAAATTGTGAACCAGATGCACAAATCTGGGCTCGAGCCAGACACTTTTGTTCTTAACAGTATGCTAAACCTATATGGCCGTGTTGGCCAGTTTAAAAAGATGGAAGAAGTCTTAACTGCCATGGAAGATGGGCCATACACGGCCGATATCAGCACATACAACATCATGATCAACACATATGGCCGGGCGGGATTTTTGGAGAAAATGGAGGAACTTTTCCAATCACTTCCAGCCAAAAGATTGAAACCAGATGTTGTGACATGGACTTCTCGCCTTGGAGCCTACTCTAGAAAGAAACAATACAAAAGGTGTTTAGAAATATTTGAAGAAATGATTACTGATGGTTGTTACCCAGATGGGGGAACGGCTAAAGTGCTTCTTTCAGCTTGTTCAAACGAAGAGCAGATTGAACAAGTTACTGCTGTAGTTAGAACAATGCACAAGGATATGAGGACCGCCTTGCCAGTCTGACCTAAGCTTTCTATGTTGTTAACAATATCCATCGATATAGCCTGCAGAAAAGGACTATATATTCCTTGGCATTTGGACCAGGAATGCTAGGCAACTACATGGATGATAATGAGAACTGAAAGACGAATATTGTTTTACTCAAGTTTTTCAGAGATTTACATTTTCCCTTGCATGCTTGTATATCAAAATGAAATGCACTGATGACAGTATAGCACATCAATAATATGGGGATGTCATGAAAAACTTGTGTGTATCACTTCACTTCTTTTAGATTTTCACAGTTTTGTAATTCTTTTTTTGAGAACATGCATCGTATTAATTTTTTAAAAGTCAATTTCAAATATTTTGAAACTCAAAATTGAGGTGAATTCATTTAGTTTATGTTTATATGAATATTATAAATTATTTAAAAAATATTACTAATTATAAGATTTATTATTTTGAAAACTTAAATGAATTATGTCAATTTTAAATTTTAAAATGTCTTGAATTGAATTTTTAAAAGTCAATAGTAATCATATAATTCGAAATGGAGGGAGTACATAACACTTCTCGCCAGGTTTAATTTTAAAATAGTCATTTACCAGCTAATTACTAATTTATCCGAGGCAGAAATACTCCAACTTCTGTATAATGCACCTTGTTATTAATAGTAATAAAAAAATGAAAATTTAAATTTATTATAATATCACTATTATCAAATTGACGGTTTGTATTTAAAGGATAATTATGGAACAAAAATATAATGATAATAATTATAAATTTTGAAAGAAATTTTTGAAATAAATGAAGTATTATAGTTTTAAAAAATTTAAAATGGGGAAAATTTCTTTTATGAACATGTCATTTACCAACTAATTACTAATTTCTCCAAAACAGAAAAGCATCATCAGTCCACCAACTTTTGTTCAATGGGTTTGTTGACACATGTAATCAACCCAGCACCTTATTATTTAATTTCTTATTTATTTATTTATTTTTCACTCCTCATATATACCTATTAGTCTCACTGTGTCTTAATATAATATACGTGGTTTTAAAATTATACAGAATTAAGAAAATAATTTAATAATATTAAATATAATATTAATTTTTATAATACTCTTAAATTTTATAATTATCATATTTATATTATATTATCTCATTTGTAATATTTTTACATTAGAGATAATTTTAAAAATATTATAATTAATTTTTAAAATTATATAAAATAATAAATAATTAAAAAAAATAAAATCATATAAAACAACAGACGAAGGGAGTATAATTTGATGAAACAATAAAAAAGAATATACTAAATTTATATAGATCTCCAAGTCTCAAACTATGATATAAGAATCCCTTGCCCAATATCACTATAATACTGCGAGACAAAGAGAAGCAGAGCCATTTTTGGGGTAAAAAATTGACATGGCTTTGAGATTGTGGGCATCAAAGACTGCTTCATATCTCAGGATCTCAACGTTCCAAAGAGACTTTGCTTCTGGTATATCTATCTATCTGTCTATCTGTCTTTTACCATTTTTATTAATTTTTCTTGATTTATTTTGTCGGTTGTACAATTCTCACTAACGTGTGTATATAGGCTTGATCTGTGATTTTTTGAATTAAAGATCTGAGTTTTTCAGTTGGGGTTTGCTTTATGTTATTTGATCAGTACAGAGATTGGTGGGTTTTGTAGCTTATATATTTTTGGATTTATGTAGGGTGGCAGGATGTGCATATTACAAATTGTGGTATATATATATATATATATATATATATATATATATGGTAGTAGGTAATCGAGTTGATGGTGTTTCCTGATTTTGATTGTTTTATTTTGTAGCCTAGCTGGATTGATAGACATTTTTTTTGCTAAAGTTAATGCTAATGAGCTTCTCTCTGATACCCTTTAATCTTACATTTTAAATCTATTGTTTGAGAATTTGAGCGGTATGGATTTCTTTGCCTATAGTGAAGTCTCATTAATCATCATTTTTATTATGCTTAAAGAGTAGAATAGTAGAAAAGGATTAGTGTACCCAATTCTAGTGAAAGAGTTATTGAGAAGTTTTCATAACATGAGTGATGCAGATTGTTTTGATACAGAACTATGACCAGGGGTGGATCCGGCCACAAAGTTCAGTGGGGTCAAATTTGAATTTTTTTTTGTTAAGAATAAAAATTATAACTATATATATATACTTTTCTAAATCCAATATAATTTCTCAACACTTAAGTCGTTAAGTTTAATATATATATATATATATATATTTATATATATATATATATATATATATGTATATTCATAATTTTCTTATAAGGAAAATATTAGAATGATTTTTTAATCAACAAATTTTTTATTAAAAACCCAATATAGTACAAATGTGACAAATCCAAAAGAGTTGGATAAGGCCACATTGGATAAAGAAAACTAAGTAAATAGTCTTGGAGTTTTAACACCTTGTCTTTGTTTTTGAGTTTTAATTTGGTGATAAAAGAAAAGGAAGCGAATGAAAACAAAAGGAGATAATATCAGTTTTGTAATAGAAGAGATTTTTTTTTAAGAAAAGTGGTGTTTTTGAGTTTTAATTAAAAAAAAATATAAAAAAAATGAGTGTATTTCGAGTCAAAAATTTTATTCTTATTTTTTTTCTACAACTAAAAAACTTTACTGGATGTTAGTTAAAAAAGAAAAGAAAGTACTTACTTTTTGAGCCAAATATTACACATGGAGAGAGAAATAAAAGAAGTAGTACAAAATTATCATTACTTTAAAAAGTAACTTATACAAAAAGAGGGTGGTGGTGGGGGTGTGTATTATGGGGAAAGGGAAGGAGCCAAGGAGGGCACAAACACATGGACGAAAATCCAGTGGCCCCCTGCCCCTAGGGTAGATCTGCCCTTGACTATGACTACGTTCTCTGCAACTTATTTGTTGTAAACTGACATTATATGCTATATTGGTGTCTCTATTGGGGGCCGTGGTGTAGGTTTTAGGCTGTCTCACAAAAGTTTGTATTGGTTTTCAGCTTTTTACTAGCATTGTTTAGTAGTCTTACCTTTAAAGTTCGAGTTATAATTGGTTGACCAAAAATCAGTGCACATTGGTTGGTAGGGATATTTTTTTTCTTTGTAAAGAAACTGACGCATTGATGTTTTTGTTACAAGATCCTTCTGAACACACACAATTACAAGCTCACAAAAACATATAGGGAAAGTGCTTACATGAACATTAATATTTTGGAAAATAAAAGAGTAACAAACAATGTTCTAAAAGGCGCTAGGCGGAGGATTTTTTATTGTAAGCTAATTTTAATATTTTATCTTACATTTATCCAAACAAAACAATAATATAAAGCAAAACAATTTATAATAAAGATAATAAAGACATTTGCTTAAAGTTCAAACAGTGTTCTAAAAGTCGCTAGTCGGTCCCATGTCGGTTGGCTACAGACTAGCGACTAGGGGATTAATCGGGGATTAATCGGCTAGTCGGATTTTCAATTTTTTTTAAAAATATATATATTATCATTCTTCCTTCATAAGTTTTGAATAAGTAGAATAACATAAGTAACACAAATCATCAAATTCAAACATGGAAACTAAGTAAAATCAAATAGTTCGACGCTCTAAGTTCAACATATGAAAACAAATTAACCAAATATAACATCAGTCATTTCTCCAAACCCCACAGTCAGATTTTAATAATTTAATTTATAACTGAAGTTGAAAAAATTTAAAAATTAAAATAAAATATTGCAATTAACTAAAAAAATTAACTACTTTAATTTTTCCAACTTTTTCTTTAATGCCCACTAAGGAACTAATTAACTAAAACCAAAAAAATAATATCAGTATTTGACTATTTGTATTTGTAAATTGTTGTATGACTTATAAGTTATAAGCCTTATATCGTGATCGAAGAGCGTGATCGAGAGAAGCAGAAACCGAGAGTCGAGAGAGAGACGAGCAGGAAAGACCTACCAGTCGAAGATGAGCAGCAGTCGAAGAGCAGCAACAGTCGTCGTCGGAGCAGTCGACGTCGGCGGTCGAAGATCCAGTCGTCGGCGTCGTCGTCGTCGAGGATCCAGTCGTCGTCGGTCGAAGATCCAGTCGGCTTCGTCGGCGTCGGCAGAGGGAGAAGATCCCGTCGTCGGTGTCGGCAGAGGGAGAAGATCCAGTCGGCTTTTTTCGAAGAAGCAGCAGCAGCAGTCGCCGACTTGCCCCGACTTGACCGACTAGTCGCCGACTTGATCCCGACTAAGTCGGCCAGTGACTAAATCAAACGACTAGGGCCTGGTCGACTCGGCGAGTCTCCGACCCCGACCTAGTCGCCGACTAGTCGGCCGACTAGACCGACTTTTAGAACACTGAGTTCAAACACATATCCATATTGATAATGTCAAAGTTAAAACACAAACATGTAATTGTTCAAAGTTCAAACATATTTTTAACGTATTAGTTTTATTCATAAACAAGATTGTTATTAAATAATAAAATTTCAAGAATTTAATTCAATATTAAAACTTAAGAAACTAAACATAAATTTAAGAATTATATTAAATTAAACTAAATATTATAAATGTATTATCATTTATATAATTTGAAGTTGGTACAAATTCAAAAAATTACAACTATAAAATTATCCATTTTGACTTGATATTGTTCACTTGTTGTGATTTGATATACTATAACCTGTATTATAAATATGGTAAATCATTAAAAAAATAAATATATCAAGATCTGATTTGGATAGTTATTAAAATAAAAAAAACTTCTCCGCCTAGGCTCTGCCTAATTTTCTGGAGGAATTTTTTGCCGCCTTGGGCCTAGGTGAGGCGCCAGGGGTGCTAGCGCTTAGGCGAGGCGCCAAGGGGGGCCTAGGCGGATCTAGGTGGGGATTTTTAGAACACTGGCAACAAGACAATAGGGCTCTCATTTTCAGACGTAGGGAGTATTATACTTTCCACTAAATTTAATGTAGATCATGTGAGCATGCACCCATATGTTTATATATAATTTTATTTGGAAAATTAACAATTTTCATAATTTATTTCTCTTTCTTGATATGGAGGTCTAATGGTTGTAGTAGTTGTGTTTTATCCATCAATTGATATATAGAGACATTTTTTCCCCTTCTAATACTTGCAGTAGTTAAGGATGTAAAGTATGCCGACACACACGAATGGGTAAAGGTTGAGGGTAGTTCTGCTATTGTAGGCATTACTGACCATGCCCAGGATCATTTAGGGGATGTTGTGTATGTTGAATTACCAGAAGTTGGGGCATCTGTAACACAGGGTAACAGCTTCGGTGCAGTTGAAAGTGTCAAGGCCACTAGTGATATCAATTCTCCTATTTCTGGAAAGGTGATTGAAGTCAATGAAGAGCTCAATGGCTCTCCGGGTTTGGTGAGTCTTCTAAAGCTAAGAATAATATTTCTTTGAGTCGGTTCATATACTTATTTATATTTTTTACAATTTATTTTATCTTAAAAATACTTTATCAGTCGATATTACATTTTTGCTTCAATTCGAATAGAAACAACTGACCTGTCTTTTTTCTTCAAAAGCTTAGGCATACATTGAAAATGTTTAGAATCATCTGCAAGTCCTATTTTCAATCAACTTAATTCTTCCTTGAGTTTCAACTATCTTTTGTTTAATACTTTATGTTGTCAGTTAACTTTATCTCTCTTATTAAACTTTCCTCTAGAAGTATCAAGTATATCGCCATGGCTAAACAGTTGATTTTATCAAAAATTATTTATCCATTGATATTTTACATTTTTGTTTCAATATGAAAAGAAAAAGACTGACCATTTTGTTCTTTAAAGGCTTAGGCATAAAAGTAGTCACATTGATGTTTGGAATCATCCTATTTGCAGTCAACTTAATTCTTCCTTGAGTTTCGAAGACTCTTTTGTGAATTACTTTATTATGTTAGCTAAGTTTACATCCCTTATTAAACTTTCCTCTAAAAGTATGTAACCACGGCTGAACAGTTGAAGCCTACAGAAAGTATTGCAAAAAATAAATATTAAGCCATCAGTTTAGTATATCTCATGGAAAAAAGATAGAGGGCAAAAAAGACAAGCATATGATTTAGAAGTATCCATGTTACCAAGATACA
Organism: Panax quinquefolius; assembly: GCA_020205615.1. NCBI lineage: Eukaryota > Viridiplantae > Streptophyta > Magnoliopsida > Apiales > Araliaceae > Panax > Panax quinquefolius. The sequence goes on along the minus strand of CM035162.1, from coordinate 29,488,571 downwards.
TCAAAAAGGACCAGCACAATTGTAAGGTCGGCATGGCACAAGAAGTTAACAATGAAAAACAAAGTATTGTAAGTAGCCACCACTGTAAGCCTTTTCAAGAGACCCCCCCAAAAAAAATAAATAAATAAATAAATAAACTAAAGGGCGTTGTAATCCTTTTTCTTTGTTTACATGTCTGAAGTGCTGCCTTTTCATTTGGAAACACGTGTTTATAATATGTGTATACACTTGTACGCCTACGTAGTCATTACTTTGAACTGAGCAACTTGTCATTCTTGAGTATTGGAGTGATATACTGATACTTCTGTAAGTTTAGTATCCAGGACATCTTTTATAGAGCAGTATGGTTATATGTACTCGTTATTAGTTTTGGGAGCAAATTGCTATTGTAATGATGAAGAAACTTGAACATATGACTCACTCCTATGCAATAGTTGAAAGCCTAATGTTTACATTTTTTTAAGGCCTAAATATGAATTAGTACCCTAAACTATAGGTCATATTCCACTTCGGTGATTTACCTTTCAATTTTATCAATTAGATTATTGAAGTATTAATTTTTTTCACTTCGGTCCAATTTAAGTTGTCACGTCATAAATTGATGACGTGGTTATTTAGGTGGACCATTAGTTAGCTGATGTGGCTAAAAAAATTACTTTTTAATTATAGATAAAACAATTCTGATAAAATGGAGGGTAAAATGGTCACAACAAAATTGATTCAGACAAATCAAACAAATTAAAATCTTCAGATCAAACCAAGCTCCAAAAGTCGATAGCCCAAACTCGATCAAAAAAAGCCCTAGCTCAAGAATCAACGATTCCGTCTTGAACACCATCCACCATGAACAAAACCATCGCCTCCCAAAGCCAACATAGAAAAATTAATGGTACCAAAATTCTCATCAAAATTCTTTCTCACTCCCAACAATATAATTATCAAAACCCAAATATTTCTTCTTCACATCGCCGCCATGGATTCCGTGTCTGATTACTGAGCTATTCATTACAGATGTTGTCGTTAACAAGTTTAAGAAGTTCATTTCCTTGCTCGATCGGAACAGAACTGGTCACACCCAGTTCAGAAGAGGGCCGGATCAAACCCAGACCCACGAATCAGAGCCGATGATTCAGTCGGTTACCCATCAGCATCACCATCAAACGGCGGAGAAGGAGCAGATTTATTACCATTAATTTCTCAGCAACCGCAGCGGCGATGAGAATCCAACACAGAAAAAGAACAAAATCATTGCCTCCAGTGGTGACCCCATTAGAGTGCCGAAAGTTGTGCTCTGATCATAGAAAGAGGAGTTGGTTGATTAAGTGTGGAAGGGTTCAACGGAAGAGGAAGAGGGGTGGGGGTGGGGGTTGGGGTGGGGGTGGGGGACAGGAGTTGGGGGAAAAGGGGAAGGGTTCAACAGAAGGGGGAAGGGGAAATGGATTGGAAGATTAGGGGAGAGAGGGTCTAATTTTGATTTCTTTTAATTTTAGTTTTGATTTGTTTTGATTTGGTTTAATCTGATGATTTGTTGGTTTTGTTTAGTTTTAATGTTTAATATAAAATGATTTGACGAATTTGTCCTTTAATATATAATAAATATATAATTTAAAATTAAAATATTCTTTTTTAATGACATATCAATTGAACTCTGGCCCACCGAGCTAGCCACGTCAACAATTTCTGACGTGGCAGGTCTAATTGAATGAAAAGTGAAGAAAATTAATAGTTTAATCATCTAATTGACAAAATTAAAAGGTGGATCACCGAAGTGGAATATGACTCATAGTTTAGGATAGTAATTCATATTTAAGCCTTTTTTTAACTATTTCTTTTCCATTTTTCATGAAAATGACTTCTCACTTGTTTGTTAATTTCACCACTTCTATGGAAGATTTCTGCGTCTAGATAGCCACCTGGGCCCAACTATACATAATCTTTTAGATCAGTTCTCGAACTGAAATTACTGGTTATATTTTGTCGATGCAATTGATGATAATTGTCCAAGACAGCAAAGGCATGAATACTGAAAAATCAGAAGAAATGACTGCGGTTCTGTAACAGCAGTAAGCATCCTAGGCTTAGCTTTATTATCTTGATGATCTTATCTAATAAGTTGTGATTCTCAAATAAAATTTGTATCGGTACAACATTTTTATCTATTGGTTGAATGAATAGCTCTAGCTACACACATATAATATAAAGGTTGCGTATTTTCTGTTTGCATTATCATTGCATTTTCCAAGTTGTTTTATAGAGGTCAAACAAATATTTTCTTGATTTTAGGTAAATGGAAGCCCATATGAAAATGGATGGATTATAAAGGTGGAATTGGGCAACAACGATGAGTTGAAATCTTTAATGGATTCAGACGAATACTCAAAGTTCTGTGAAGAAGAAGATGCAAAGCACTAGTGAACCCCACAATGTAATTCAAGAAAGTCTGTTCCTCGAGCTCTTGTTTTGCACATGGAGCCTTCATTCTGAGTTGGGAAGTTAGAAGCATGCTTTTGTGATTTGGATTTCTCGGCACAGCCAAGTGTTTAGCTGCATTTCTTTTCTTTCTTATGCGGAGATATTATGATGAACATTTCTATCTCAATCAGGAATAATTTTTCAGTCTTCAATTGTTTTTAGTGATTCCGGTGCTGACAAATTCAACACCTCGAAATTTATTTTCTTATTTTGGGAACTGTATAGAGAAAATGCTGGGAAATTAGTTTGTATTGTTTTTTTTTTATAAAGAATCCATTAAGCATGAAAATGGTTTGAGGGAAGGTTGAGAGAAATGGAGGGCCTGTTACACTCACAATTGCAAATTGTGACCTTTATTTTCTGTTAAACTTGAGTGGTATGTTCCATATGCTTAATGTCAGTTGGACACTTGGACTAGTATTTGATTTCTCTCTCCCAATCCATGTATTTACCCATGAGAATTTCTTTTCATTAAGCAGAAACCAATGGAAGTGGATTTCAGCAGAAAATTTTTGTTGATGCAACTATTGGATACTGCAACTGAAATCTCTTACAAAACCATCCTCGGTATTTTTGAATTAGAAACAGGTCATTATATCAAATTTTGATTTATTTTAAATATAAAAAAAAAAAAGAAACATAGAAGGGATGAATCCATTAACCAGATATTCAGTAATGAATAAAAATATCTTGTAATAATTATTTGGCAAAATTAATGAATTACATTTAGAGTACTTTGGAAGAGATAAAATAGAATCTTTTTTATAATACTAAAACTTCTAAAGTAAGTTCCTTTGTGCAAAAGATAATTTTACCTACTTACTATCTATGGATCTGAGATACAACTAGCTTATTGGCTCCGTTTTAAAATTAGAGATAAAATTTGACGGATGACAATTCTTGTAAGGTATCATTTTTAACATGGCATGCAAGTATATATTCACACCACCAAACACGTAGATTAGCTAACAAGAGTAGAGTTGTTCTAGCTTAACCAATGTTCTTGATTCGAGAGTTAGGAATGCAACTGCATTAAATCTCTCTACAGGAAGAGTTTTGTCACCCGAGTAGTCCCACTGGACTCGAACATGATTAGTCCCGCACCAAGGTTTGCGGACACATGTGGTCTAGACCAAAAATTAAAAGAAGAAAGAAGGATCTTACTGAATCAGATAGTGTATATTATATATATGTCACACAAGCTGTCTGAAAGAATCGCGAAACTCGCTGGTGGTGTAGCTATCATTAAGGTGTGTAGAGAATTAGACATTAAATATTACTTGCTGGATAAACTTTTTCAACTTCTTTATGAAGGAGCAGTCTGCCTGACAGTGGTATTATTTCAAGTTTTTTTGGCATGATGGAATTTGACTTTCAAAAGAATTTCTTGTTACTTTTACTTTGTTTTATAAGTAATTAACTTTGTAGTTGTAAAGAAATATGTTAGTTTTGTTAAATTAAAAGTGTTAAGAAAGTGATTTATGTGGCAAAGGTGCTTCAAATGACTGTTCTTTCACTTTTTTCCAATATAAAAAGCATTTATTCCCTTCATTCACAAAAGGATGGCCTACAATACAATTTTTTTTTATCCTCAAAACGATGGCCTAAGGTACATAAAGTAAAGGTCAAGTATGTCACTTTATGTGGGGCCACTAAGGATGAATTTGTAACTTGTTTACTATATGTCCTCTACTTTTCTTTATTTGTGTGAAAAATGCACTTGGGACATCATTTTGAGGACGGATGGAGTAGTTTTTTAGTTTTCTAAAAATGAATAGGGGACCGTGTTGCTTGCTGGCTTTTGGATCATCTTCTGGCATTTTTGTAATTTATCTTCAATTGATGTATAAACCATCTTATAAAACTTCAATTTCTGCTCCTCCTTGTCTTTGTCTGTTGTTTTGTCTGGTACTTGCTCCTTGTATCATTTGTACTTTTCAGTTTCTTTTTGGAATAAAAGCTCACCTGTTTGGAAAAGTACTTTGAGTCACTTCATATATCTTCTTCTTTATCTATGCATGTAGTTTTGAGCTATATTATCCCAATTGTAAGTGTGGTTTGTAGAAGTTCAACCTGTACTTGGTGGTATTTTCTTGATTATGGCGAACTTATAATCTACAGAAAGAATTGGCTTTAATTTGAGTATGTGAACAATGTCACAAGGTTGTAACGTGTTCTTCTTTCTTTCTTTTTTCTATTTTTTTTCTTTTGAAACTATTTTTATTTTCCAAGTAGAATTCTTGATAACATTTTTGTATTGCATATTATTCGTGGTGGGTGACACCAAGTAGAATTCATTCTTAGTTCTTTATGGCAAAAATTGGTTTTCACTTGAAGAAGTTGCAAGTATCTTTATAAAGCCATTTGGATGGATTTAGGTAGGAGCGCATACTGAGATGGAGCTCGAAGATCGAAAGCTTAGAATTGAGGATGCAAAAAGTGCAACTTTTGCTGCCATGGATGAAGGTATTGTACCTGGTGGTGGAGCTACCTGTGTACATCTCTCGGAATAAATTCCCATCATAAAAAACTCCTTGGAAGATCCGAACGAGAAGATAGGTGCTGACATTATTGGGATGGTAAGTTGTTATTCTCCTCTTCCTTCTTGCTTGGGATCTCTTCACTTTCGCAAACTGAGCATGCTTATGCGTGTCACCTGTCTCCCTCTCCTCATTATCTTCATTAATAAGAAGATAATATTCTCTTTAGCCCATTCTCACAATATAATAAAGCATAATCCCAGCAAGTTGGTATTATTACTTATTAGACACATTGAACCTATTTTTCTCTATTATGCTGTCTCTTGGATCATTTTTTCCTTCAGCGCAATCCCAACGATGTTTTCAGTTAGAACTCGGCCAATGCTTTATTCTGCCTTAACATTTTGACTCATTTATATTCTAAAACTAAAAGTAACTGTCCTTAATAATTTTCATGCACTCACTTAAAGGACAAACATTAATCAAGGAGATCTCATGTTATACACCTACTGAAAGGTTTCCATGTAAAATTCCCAACCACTTTTATATAGAACAATTAAAATCCCTAAAGTTTATGGCTATTGCTGACAGTGAAATGAAATCCTTGCACCCCGCCCTCAGGTGGCAACTTCACTTTATGCTTGAAGTGCTTTCCATTAAATCATGCAAGCTTGGCATTTTTGAATGTTGAGTGAATAGTATTGAAGTTCACGTCTGTTGGAAAACCGACTGTGTTATTAGTTAGTTATAGTTTGCAACTTAACGTAATTAATGAAAATTTTCAGGCTCTTCTTGCACCTTCAAAATCAATTGCAGCTAATGACGGAGTTGATGGAGCTATAGTTGTGGAAAAGATCCGGGATTCTGATTAGCAAATAGGGTACAATGCAATGAACGGCAGATATGAAGATCTTCTTTCAAGGTGTGCACTTCAAAATGCTATCTCGGTTGCTGGTATAGTTCTAACCACTCGAGCTGTATTGGTGGAGAAGACGAAGAAGCCAAAACCACCCGTTCCTCTTTTTCCTGGAATAGCTCCTTAGCACGAAAAAATCATAGCAGCAATGTTCTAAAAGGCGGCCGGCCGGCGAGATTTTTTATTTCAAGTCAATTTTAATATTTTAACTTATATTTATCTAAACAAAACAATAATATAAAGCAAAACAATCTATAATAAAGATAATAAAGGCATTTGCTTAAAATTCAAACACATCCATATTACTGTTAATGTCAAAGTTCAAACATATTTTTAACATATTAGTTTTATTTATAAATTTATAAACAAGATTGCTACTATTAAATAATAAAATTTAAAATTTCAAGAATTTAATTCCATATTAAAACTTAAGAAACTAAACATAAATTTAAGAATTATATTGAATTAAATTAAATATTATAAATATATCATCATTTATATAATTTGAAGTTGGTTCAAGTTCAAAAAATTATAACTATAATAAAATTATCGAGGCAGGGGAGGCTCTTTAAATTATTTTTCAAGTACTAGTGGAAATTTTTGCTCAGGGAGGTCTTTGTTACTCCAGAGAGCAAAGTTTGGTCATTCCTGATTTCCTTCTACGAATTCAATAAAATAATCTTTCCAGTTTGTTTATTGGTATTGAAACTGTATTTTGACATTGAGAGTGATGTGTAGGTTAGACTAGTCACTTGAGACTAAAGTCATAATCATCATAAGATTAAACTTTAAGCTACCAAGGAATCAGAAATTGCCAATACCTCCTCTTAGGCATGGAGAAAACTCAAAACATGGGCTCTTTTTGTTTCAAGGAAAACATTTCCCATTTCTTGGATACGTTTTCTGAGATTTTGGGTGTTTCATATGGCAATGAAAAAGTGATTTCATGACGAGTTCCAAATTCCTGATTCCTGAAGCATGACAAAATAAGCTCTTACTCAAACCGATATTCTTACCAGTTAATGGAACCTTAAACATTGTAAGATGTTACAATAGCTGAATATATACAAATACACGAGTTTAAATAAGCATTTTCAGTAAAATGTCAGAACTGAGATGCAAGTTGTAACTTTTGGAGTTTAAATATTACTCCCAAAATATATATCATCCCATCATAGAATAGCACACTTGGCCTTTTCAGCTTGCATCCGGAGCTCTCGCAGCTCAGCAGCCTCCTTGTGAGCTCTCTCTAAACTCTCTCTCAGCTTATGAATTTCATCATTTGATTGCATCCGAGCATCTTGTGCCATCTTTTCTGCATTCAATCGAGCAGTTTGCTCTTCCGCCAGCTGCTTTTCAAGCCTAGAAGTGGTCTCTCTTAGCCTCAACTCAACCTGTGGGGCAATAACATACTCTTGTAACTGTCAAACTCGTAAGAAGCTGAGTGCCTGATTCACAGATTCTTTATATGAAAATTTAAGCATCAACTTCCACATAATCTCAAGTTTCAACCTTCATAAAATTTATTCATGTGGCAGATGATATATAACAAAGCTACCAATACCTCTAGTTATTGGTCTAACCAATACCTGTCATATAAAATCTACAAATTAGCTGGCACTGTAATCTAGTTGGCTAGAATGAAGTGTTTCAGACACAAATCTATACAGTCTAAAACACGTAGGCGAGCATAACATTGTATCTATGCAGATCCATGATCTCGTGGGGGGTTTCAGCAGATTAATGTCAAAAACATACTTATTAAAAAAGTAAATGTTTCCACTTAAAGGTTGAGACAGAAGATTATCCTTTGCATCCCCAGTAAGGCGTGCAGTGATGCTGCAGTTCTGACAAATTTCTAGAATAAACATTAATTTGCTCAAGACATACTTCCCGTTGTCAAGAATATGACAAAGCTCTTCTATAGACAGTATGTATACTTACCTCTTTAAAATGCTGCAGTTTAATACAGTTTGTTATATTTGTGATTATCTAAAGAGTTTCACATTTCTAAGTTATGCTCCCAACAACAATAGTAATAATAATAGTAATAGTAATAACTAATAATAAACTCAATCATATTGCCTTTTCATTAATCATGGATACAACTAAGTATGCAATGAATGCTGCCATGGATTGACAAACTTTAGATACATTAATACAATAGTCATTGCGGATTAGAAGAAATGAGATATGCAGGCAACAACCAAAATATAGTCTAGTCAGAAATTAAGAATACCATTTCAGTTAATCGCTTAAGCTGCTCTTCATATGCTATATGCATCTGCTCTGTCAACACAGATATCTCTTGGCTAGAGTACTTCTCTGAGGAAATGACTTCTTTTGTTTGGTCATTAAGTTTCATAGCTCCTTTCTGTGGAGGGAGCATAATTAGAACTGTAATTTCACTTTGCCACCAACTATTATCATGATACTTCAAATTGAGAAACATAGAGACAGGAAACAATATTACCTTCAGTTCCGCGAATAACTCATCAGTATACGGTTTTCCACCATTTTTTGCTAAAACAATGTTTACATGAGATAGCAGTTCCTGAACTTGTTCATCTTTTTTCCTTTGATCATTTGTTCTGTTATTAAAGAGCACCCGACGATTTCCACAAAGATGGAGGATTTCCTGAAAAATAATAATATAGTTAATATTAGTAACCCTTTTTTCAATAAAAACATCAAACAATCAAAATACTACAAGTATGTATGATAACTTGAAGCACTAGTTTTAAGAATAGGATTATGTCTGCTTCCTTGCAAGAAAAGAATGGGGTAGAGTGGGAGCTTGAACGTGTACTTAATTTTCTAGAAAATATGAGAACCATACCAAGGAGAATAAAAGATATGTTGAGGTCTGAGGCATACACAAAGTGAATCATTTTTCATCCTGGAACCACTCACAAAGACTATAGTATCACAACACCACAAAATGTTATAAAGTTCATTTTCATTTCAATCTTAAAATTCCCTAACAAAAAGGAGTTCCTCAGGGGATAGTACTTGCAAGTTGAGAACCCTATGGTTAAGAAACCTACATGCTCACACGTGACAAGCAAGAAGGTACCATATGGTTAAGTACCCTTCCTTCAGGACTTGCAAAACAAAAACTACAGAAATAGCCACAACCGCAAGTAAAATCCAAGTGAGACGACCTGCAATCCGTGCCATGATAAGGAGCTTCATTTTATCCTCTTATGTACTTCTTTTACTGGTCTTCTAACATCTCTCTCAAAACTGCTAGCCGTATAAGACAAAGTTGAAGCATAAACATTCCCAAAAAAACAATGTAATGAACAGCCCAATAACTATTTCAACTAGATGCACTATCATAATGAGTAGTTTACCCAGAACACTTAGTATGTGAAACTAGCTGATCCATTTAGTTTTACTTCAAGCATAATTTGTAATCAGAATCTTGTATGACTGAGCTCACTATGATGTTACAAGAGTTGCTATGTGTTATAATTAAATGAATTTCTGGCCTCCAAGTTCACAAAAATTAAGAACCCCAAAAGGATGCAACACAAGCACATTTCTTTCGTAATGGAGACGGAGATCAATAAGACGAAGTACAGCTGAAGAAGACTTCAGGGCATCTGTTTGGAATGCGAAAGGAAAGCACAAATTGTGGTGACATGCTAGTACTAAACTTGAGAACCAAACTTTAATCTCCTACCTATTTTGCTTCCTTACAAGTGGACTCCAAATCCACTAACGAAAAGTTTAAGTATAGTTAAAATAAAGTCGTACAAAATATAAAAAACAAAAACAAAAACAAATCCAAAATTAAAAAATTAAAATATTTGTAATCAATATGGGTTGCTCAGCCTACAATAGGCACTCCACTTGTAACTATTTCTCAAGTTTGCATCATGATAACTTTCTTTTTTTTTTTGCATAAAAGTTGACAACATAAAAGAAAACACAGATATAGTGGAAGAAATGGAATTCCACAGGAAGCCAAAGAAATAAAAATACAAAGTCCTAATATAGGATAAGGAGCCAAAACTAAAGGTGGTAAAAACAATGACAACTGCATACTATACCTTTAATGGTTCAGGACAATCACGACCTAAGTAATCTTCCAAAGTTTCATTTTCATATTCAAGTTCATCTCCACCGGTAAAAACAACAATCATGTAATCAGTTATTTTGTTTCCAAACAAAGTCCTCAAGCTATTGACAGCAGCTTCTTCCTCTTTTGAGAAACGGCTCCTGACTGTGAGAACAAGAAGAACTGCATGGATGCCATCCTTGGCCATATTGATGCACTTAATGATTTCTTTACCAATGAATTCAGTTTCCGCAGAAAAATCAAATAATCCTGCCAAATATAGTGTAAGCAATCAATAATTCCAGGGCACTTGCATATATTTTTATTCATCTTCAAAGATTCATTTTTTAGTGATTTGCTCACAAAATTACGATTTGGGTTCTCTCTTTTTTACCGTTATAAACTTTGAAACATTTCAAATAATATTCTTGCCATTCTAGACTCTAATCAACAACAACAATACTGAAGTCCAACAAGACAATTAGGAAGAAAACTATACCAGGAGTGTCAATAACATTAAGAATCTGGCCATCTTTTAATATAGTGTTATTCATCTCACAAGTATTTGTAACACCAGCTGAGCGAGCTCTAGAAATAAACGCATACTTTTGCAAAATACTATTGCCTGTTGCACTTTTGCCATTTCCTGTACGTCCAACCAAAACTAGAGTTCGAAGTCCATTGGAAGGAGAAGCAAACTCCCAGTCATCATCAATTGAACTTCCACCCATTCTAAATGGCAACACAAGTTAGAAAAATATGCTTCCAACCAAGAAAACAAACACGTATAATTCAAGGAATTATCATCCAGATAACTATTGAATATAGGCTAGTATAGCTGTCAAAAGAATAGAGTAGTGGATTCATCATCAAAAGCTTGTGTACTTTTATGAACTCTTTTTGAGACTCGAATCATTGGGTCTTGACTCTTGATAGATTTCACCTCAGAAGCAAGTATTGTCAAAGATGCACCTTTTCTCCAATTAATGAGCAGAATAGCTTATTATATCTGGCTTAAACTATTTAATTCAGCTATCTTGAAGATTTAACAAGAGTCACTTACTAAGCAAAAACATACAACTATTATTTAATTATATAAAAATTAAAAAAAAAAAAAAAAAACAAACAAACAAACAAAAACACAATTCAAGCACTCTTACATTCCACTATGCTGTTTGACTGCAATAATGTTTCTCTATTTCGATTCACCAAAATTTCAATGTCCAAGGATAAACTTAATTGGTACTCTGTCCCGTTTTACATGACCTACTTTCCACTTCCATTCCCATTTTTAGGACGTCCCGAAGTGTTATTAATTTTAAAAAAAAACTAAAGAAATTATAATAGGAGGTAACATATTACCCTTTCTTCTTTCTTTATGTTTATAGATAAGAATTATCCTTCACAAACTACGGAACAAAACTTGTGGACCCATCCAACACCTATAAAGAAAATTAATCATGAAACAAGTTGGTTAAACAAAAAAATCCAACAAAGGGAATATTGGTTTTCTCATTAAATTAGAGTTTAAAAAAGAACTTGTATACATATATACATACATATATATGGGCTTGCGGGAGACACCCCCTGGCATATAAATTATATACATTAGTTTTATAAAATGAGTTTATCTTAAGTTTTTTTAGTAAAATTTAACCGTACGGATGGAAAGATAACCCAACAATATGAGTAAACGTATATTCTTATTTAGTTTGAGGTTGTGTAGCACCATTATTGAGGTTGTGATGTTTACCATAAAGTCGATAATAAACATCACCAACTCATATGAAAGTTCAGGATTAGAAACTGAAAATTGGCGTCTAGTAACAGTAAAAAAAAACATATCATCTGCTACTACGCTAAGGGTTTGGCTTTATTAACCAGGGTTTATTAATTAGGAAGCACGATTTAGGTTATAAACCAGAATTTATGATTTATTAACCAAAGTTTAGAGTTTATTAACTCCTTTTTTAACTAAATTTAGGGTTTATGGTTAATAAACCTTAAACTTTAATAAATCATCAACTTATAAACCCTAGTTAATAAACTCTAAACCTTAGTTAATAAATACTAAACCCTAATTAATAATCCTTTGATTAGCGTGTTTTTTTATCTACTAATAGTACCAAAAGTCTTCTAATCCTCACCGTTCCTTTTTGCTTTCATAGATTTACTCCCTCATTCCCGAATGGACTATCAAAGGAAAAGAAAAAATTGAAGTGAGGTAATTCATAGATGGGCCTCTACCCCACTTGTTTCTTTTGTTCTTTCCTTTTATAGTGCATTCGGGAAAGAAGGGAGTAACTCATAGGCTCATAGCTCATTACTCTATATATATATATATATATATGGGGCTCCATCCACAGTAACCGGTTGCTGTGGAGCAACCCTATTTTTGGCCTGTGAAATTTAGGCTGAAGGAAAAAAAAAATAAAAAAATTCACAGGCCAAAAAAGGGATTGCTGCACAGCAACGGTTGCTCCACAGCAACGGTTGTTGTGGATGGAACCCATATATATATATATATATATAAGAGAGTGCATAGTATAATTGATCAGAATCCCACACAATAACCGATGTATTTACACAAACAGGCACAAAAATTGGTTAATTTACTCACAAAACCATATTAAAACTGAGATTAAGCGCACCTCAAACAGCTATCTATGAACCCTAAAAATAGATGAAGCAATTAAACTAAAATAAATAAAATATAAGATAAAGTAAGATATAAGATATATACCTCGAGTCTAAAAGGCTTCAGGTATTCGTCGGTGGTTGGCTTAAGATTTTGAGAGAGAGATAGAAGCGATCGTGTTAGATTTGGGGAAGAGGAGTGAGGATAGTTGAAGTTTTATAGTGTCGACTGTAGGACTACTTCGTACAGTCTCGCAGTCCAGCCGTGTAAAGCACGGGAAGATAATACGTACCGTAAGGATACGACATCACAAAGGCAAACAACAAAAACAATTTTATTTGTAAGATTTAAAATTTTATTTTTAAAATAAAAATTTTGTTTCATAATTTATTTTAAATATGATAACTATTTAATTTGATAACAATAATATAATTATTAATTCTTTGATGTTACATTTGATAATTTTGTGACATTTTAAGTTTTGTCAACGAGTGAGATTATTTGTTGGAATATATGTATTTATTTATTGGTATCTATTTATCCCAACTAATTTAAATTTTGAATTTGTGAATTAATAAATGGGTGGTGGTAGGAGTTTCAAATTTTTAATATCAAACACGGTCATAAATTATTATTAAAATATTGCTATTGCCGGGTTATAAATTTAATTCTACTTCAAAGTTATCAACAGTCGTGATCTTTACCAAAATCACTATTGCTGGGTCATAAATTTAATTTTAGAATATGTTTAGATCACTTAAAAATTCAAAATCTCAAAAAATTTATTTCCTTATGTTGGGAATTATATAGAGAAAGTGCTTCAAAATTAGTAGATATTATTATTTTATAAATAAAACATTAAGATTGAAAATGGTTTGAAGGTTGAGAAGTCATGATAATATTATTGTTAATAATTTAATTCTTTATATACATATATATTTTTTTCACATATTATGGTGTAGAATTGAAGTGTTACACTAACGTTAGTAAGGACATTTTAGTTTCTTTTATTTTCTTTTTGGAAGAAAAATTGTGAAGTACATTAAGGTCATGTTTGTTTGAACAAAATATATTTGGAATTACAATATTTATCTTAAATTAACACTACTTTATATTATTTTATTCGATTTCTTATTATTAATACTATTTATGTGTGATTATATAATCTCGTGATGAATGTGAGATTAATAGTACCCCAATTTTAAATTATCAAATAACTTTATGAGACTAAATAGTCCTACTAGTTCCCTGTCAGAAGATTAAATAGTCCAAAATAATATTAAATTAAAATAAACAGTTTAATCTCAAACATACTTTTTACAAATAAACATAACCAAAAAATGCATTATTGGGATCTCTCACTGATCTAGCACAACAAAGAACCGTTGAGAGCACGGAATGTCTAATTTTTTGTTTGGAAGAGAAAAAAAGTACCTTTAAGGTATAATGCTAAATTTCTAGGCTATGTTTGTTTGTAAATATTATATTTGGGATATGACTATTAATTTCAAGTGTTTTGTTTGTTTTTAAATTTAGACTTAAAATTATTAGTCTAAGAATTATAAAATGGTTTAATAGTCTTAAAATTATAATTATAATCCCAAAATTATAATTCAGTCTTGATACTGTAATCCCATAAATTATAATATCGGAATTATAATTATTACAAACAAACGTAATTATAAAGTTCTTTTGCGAAGAAGGAAGCTTTAGCTACTTAGCACTTAACAACTAGTCCATCCGTCCCATGATAAAAGTTTTGGTGGACTTTTCACGCATATTATGTAAGACCCCAAATTATTAATAAATGAAATTTAATTTCCTCTATTTATCATTTTGAAATAGTAAGGGTTAATTTGATTAATGTGGTTAGTTATGGGTAAAATGTGCAAATATTTCAAATAAGCAAGTGGTTATAAAATACTCATTGTTGTTGGGGAATATTCGTTTGGTCGTGGAATATTAAATGACGACCAATCATGACCTTAATGGGCTATAACTAAAAGCGATTGGATGAAGAAAACTACAAGTATAAGTTGTTTATAAATAACTGGTAGCGGTTATTCACAGATTATCTTGTTGGAATACCGGTGGTTAAAAGCAGAGTAATACGCATTGTTGTGGTAGCACTGCAGTATTGCACCAATTATTGATTCTTACGTAAGAAGGCACTACTCAATAATTATTTACGTAATTCTTCGCTCAAAGTATTTTATTTTATTGATTCAATAATTGCTTCGTTGATATTTTATATTATTGTTGTTTCAATAATTGTCACTACACAATATTTTCTATTATCGAATCAATAATTCATATTATCCGAATAATATTATTAGAAAACATTATTGTGCAATGTCTAGAAAGTTACTGTCTACAGGAGAGGTTTGGTCCTACCTAATTCATTGGCCGATAAGGAGAAATTCTTATCGAAAACCCCTCTTTCCAGGAGCGGCACTGGTTGCAAAGATTGTGATTCTGTAATATTATTTGTGAATAATTAATTATTGATTTATATGATGAGGAAAATATTGATTTTATGTGGATATAGATGGAGAAAATTTTTAATGTGACAATTGTTAAAAAATTGATATTTTATCTTTTCTGATAAAATAATATTTTATTATATTATTATAATATAATAATGATGATATTTTTACAATGAATATGGGATATATGAGTATATGAGGAGGAAGAGTATTTTATTGCATTAAATGATTAACACATGTTTTGTGTGTTTAAATTGGACCCCATTTCGAATCGAAATTTGATTATAGCTGTAAAATCATCCAGTATGTGGATTTGGTCAATTTCTCATTTGGAATTTGGAAAAACTTTCTTACGCAAAGTTGTAGAGAATTGAATTTCCTATAAAAATTCGGCGAGATTCAATTTTCCGATAAAAGGCTATTTATTATGAATTATTGAAGTTCAAGTTCAAATAATTGATTTTTGGAAGTTTTAATTATTTATATCAACAAAAACGTTTTATTGTTTTGGTTGGCCCCCATGTGTTGTAAACATGCTTTGATTTCAGGAGTCTTGGTTGGCGTGGGATATATATATATATATATATATATATAATATATTATTATAATATTAAATTTTACTGCTTTGGTGTTCTAAGCGATTTCTATAAATAGGGTGCTTAGGTTAGAATTGAAAATCACACCGAAACTAAAGATTTCTCTCTTCTCTCTCTCTATAATATCGAGCGTATTTTGTGAGTATTTTAGTACTTTGAGTATTCTTTATCTGGTGCTGAGTTCTTTCAAGATTATATCCAAGATTAGGTCAAATGGCATTTTTTGCAAGGTAAGGGATGTTATTTTCTTCTCAAATGATATTATTTCTTCAATATCATTATGCCGAAATATTGGATGGAACTTTTTGTCAAATTTAGAATTTTTTTATGTCGGGGTTACTATTCATGAGTTACTATTCACGAGTTACTATTCATGAGTTAATATTGTAAGACCCCAAATAATTAATAAATGAAATTTATTTTCCTCTATTATTTTTTTAATTAGTAAGGGTTGATTTGATTAATGTGGTTAGTTATGGGTAAAATGCGCAAATATTTTAAATAAGTAGGTGGTTATAAAATATTTATTTTTGTCGGAGAATATTCGTTTGGTCGTGAAATGAAATATTAACTCTTTGTTGGGGAATATTAAATACAATTGTGCTTGCCCTAATGTGAGCCCCATAACGAAAGCGATTGGATGAAGAAAAGCGACAAATATAAGTTGTTTAAAAATAATGGCGTGGTTAGTTATTCTGAATTAACAATCGTTGGAATACTCGATTGGTTAAAACACGAAGAATGGCGTTGTCAGACAAGATTATTTGCGGTATTGCACCAATTATTGAAGGCACTACTCAATAATGGTTACGATGTGATCTTATTCGATATTTTATTTTATTGATTGATAATTGTTGCGTTGATATTTTATATTGCTATTGTTTGATAATTGTCATTACTACGTATTTTTCATTATCAGAGCAATAATTCATATTATCCGAATAATATTATTAGATAACATTATTGACAATGTCTAGAAAGTTACATGCAAGGAGAGGTTTGGTCATCTAATTGCGCGCTACCAGTAAGGAGAGATCCTTATTGGAAAGCCCCTACATCCTGAGAGCTGCCTCGGTTGTCAATAATGTGATTCTCGTAATATTATTTATGAATAATTAATTATTGATTTATATGATGAGAAAATATTGATTTTATGAGGATATAGATGGAGAAAATTTTAATGTGACAATTGTTGAAAATTAATATTTTATCTTTTTACGATAAAATAATTCATTTAAAATATATTTTAATAATATATTAACGATGATATTTTTTACAATGAATGTGGGATATATGAGTATATGAGGAGGAAGAGTATTTTGTGGCATTAAATGTTTAACACGTGTTTTGTGTGTTGGTGGACACAATTATTGGCCGAAATTTGATTATAGCACTGTAAAATCGCTTGATTTGTGGATTTGGTCCAATTTCATTTAGAATTTGAAAAACTTTCTTCCTGCAAAGTTGTAGAGAATTGAATTTCCTATAAAAATCACGAGATTGAATTTTTTTGATAAAAGGCTATTTATTATGAATTATTGAAGTTAGAATTTCGAAATAATTAATTTTTGGGAGTTTTAGTTAATTATTTTGAGAAAACGTTTTTTGCAACTAAGTTGGCCTCACATGTGATTCAAATGAAATTTGAGATCGGTTGTCTAAGGTGGGCTAAGGAAAATGTGAAAAATATATTAATTTTATATTCAATTTTCTACTTTGGTGTTCTAAGCATTTTCTATAAATAGGGTGCTTGGGTTAGAATTGAAAATCACACCAAAACCGAAGTTTTCTCTATTTCTCTCTCGATATATTGAGCGTATTCTTGTGAGTATACTTTGAGTGTTGTTATACGGTGCAAATTCCCTTCAATACGTATCCGTTTTTTTTTCACCGTAATCACAGTCTTTGTGAGGTAAGGGATATTATTATTAAAATGATATTATTTCTTTCAATATCATTATGTCAAGTATTGATCTGGACTTTTAATCAAATTTGGAACTTTTATGTCGAGAATTCTTATTCACGATATCTGACTTATTCACGTATCACGACCTTATTATTCATGAATACTGACAGACTATTCATAGAAAAATAAAATTTTTCCTTTTCGTCCAAAATATTTATTGTGGATACTAGCTTTGATTGTATCCATGTTTTGATCATTCTTGAATTTTACACCACTATGATTATTTATGAGGTATTTTGGACATGAAATATTTGAAATACGAATCCTTAATACTTGTTCTTTTGTTTCTTTGGATTCGTTTTTTTTAAAATATTTTTCATCATCCTCGGTCCTAAATGATGATATTCTTGAATATCTTTGGCACGTAGTACAAAATGAATGATTTCTTGATGAATATCTTTTGGTAGTAGTCAAAGATGAGCAGTGTTTAGATGAACATAATCGATCGATGAATATCTTTGGCCCAGTAGTGCAAAGATGAATATTGATTGATGTTCTGAGGATAAAATAATGATAATGGATCGTTAAATTCATAGATATTAGTAGATTTCATCCTCTACGTAACTCTTCTATGAATTAATATTTTCCATTGCGAATATTGCTCTAAAACTTGTTGTTTAATGTATTCTCTCGATTTTTTTCCCTGTTGAAGACTAACGATAATTTGTTGTATATTATCTTAGTCATAATATTCTTTCTTGGGCTAGTTGAGCTCACCCTTTTCCTTTTTGTTCCATTTTTCTTCTCGGGGAGGCGAGAATGTAGCGAAGTACTAGTCGGGGTATGGAATGAAGGTTCTAGAGAGAGTTGTGTAGTAGTTCTCACCATTTTTATAAAATAATGTATCAATAAATGTGATGAAGATTTATTTGGGTATAGATATCAGATAGAAGATAATATTTGTATTCAAACTCACGCTTTTTCTTGTTGTAATAATAAAGTTGTAGTTGTTTCTGTACCATGTATTGACAACTCAGAATGGGTGATGTATACCTATTTTGGGGGCGTCACAACTATTCACGAGTACTATTCACAAAGCATGATGATGTTTTTGTGAAATTTCTATCTTTTGGTGTCGGAGTTACTATTCACGTATACGACATTATTCACGTATACGACACTATTCACGAATACGGCACTATTCACAGAAAAATTAAATTTTTGTTTTTCGTTCAAAATATCTATTATGGATACTAGCTTTGATTGTATTCATGTTTTGATCATTCTTGAATTTTACTCCACTCTGGTTATTTATGAAGTATTTTTGAACTTGGATTGTTTAAAGTACGAATCCTTAATATTTGTTCTTTTGTTTCACTGGATTCGTTTTCTTTAAAATATTTTTCATCATCCTCAATCCTAAATGATGATATAACTGAATATCTTTGGTCTGTAGTGCAAAGATGAATGATTTTATAATGTATATCTTTGGCCCGTGGTGCAAAGATAAACAGGTGTTTAGATGAACATGAACAACTGACGAATATCTTTGGCCCGTAGTGCAAAGATGAACAGGTGTTTAGATGAACATGACCAACTGATGAATATCTTTGGCCCGTAGTGCAAAGATGACTATTTGATTGATGATGTATATTGATTGATGTTACAGGGATAAAATATCGATGATGGACTTTTAAATTCATATATAGAAGATAGTAGATTGCATTCTCTACTTAACTCTTCTAATGAATTGTTGTTTCAGCTGCAATTATTGATCTAAAACTTGTTGTCTATTGTATTCTATCAGATTTTTTCCTGTTGAAGATTAAGGATAATTTGTTGTACATTATCTTAGTCATAATATTCTTTACTGGGCTAGTTGAGCTCACCCTTTTCCTTTTTGTTCCATTTTTTCTTCTCAGGAGACGAGAATATAGCGGGAACTAGTCGGGGTGTGGAGTGATGATTCAAGATAGTTGTTTTAGTAGTCCTCACTATTTTGTAAAATAGTGTATCAATAATTGTAATGAAGACTTATTTGAGTGTGGATATTGTCTAGAAGACAATATTTGTATTTAAACTCACAGTTTATGTGTTGTCGTATTTTTTACGATAATTGTATTAATGAAGTTGTAGTTGTTTACGTACCATGTATTTGGCGAATTCGAATGGGTTGGATGGAATGGACCTATTTTGGGGGCGTCACAGTTGGTATCAAAGCTTAGGGATATGATCTCTGGCGGAGATCGGAGAATAGAACTAGGAGGGGAGAGACGAGTAAATCCTTCGCTAGTGACCTAAGCTTATTTGTTGGTCGGTCATAATATAGGGGTATTATGTGATTTGTTAATTTGTTTAATTAACCCTTGTTTTATGGCGAGATTGAGAATGGTGGCGAGAACGTTAACAATAGAGTGAATGAGATTGTGGAGACACCTTTAGTCACCAACCGTGCTAATGTGATGTCGGTGAAAAAGGAATTAGAGATATCCATGTGGTGAGGAAGAATTGATAGTTGCACCCAAGATAGTCGCAGAGGTAACAGCTGAGAGTGAGGAAGAAGAGGTACCTGAGGAGAGTTTATTAGAGGTATTATATGATCAAAATATAGAATTTCAAAATCGTATTCATGAGTTAGAAGAGCAGGCTGAAGACTGACAGGCGGTCGTGGAACAAAAGGATGCAACGATTCAAGATTGTGTTACTCGATATGTGATGATTGAACAGAAGCACTATTTGGCAGAGTATAAGATGATAAAGCTGGAATCTAAGCTGAAAGAAGAAATAACTGAACGAGTGAGAATGAGTGATGCATGGATAAAAGCCGCACGACGCGTTGATATTGTGGAAAGAGATGTCCGATCTAAGAAGAGAAGATTTAACTGTAAGACCCCGAATTTTATGAAATAAAAGTATTCAATTTTTCTTATAATTACAATTCAGTAAATGGTTAAATTGATAAAAAGTTAAAGTTAAGGGTGATATATGAAATTTTTTCAAAAATACGCAAGTGGTTATGAAATATTCATTGTTGTCGGGGAATATTCGTTTGGTCGTGGAATATTCTTTCTGTTGGAGAATATTCGTACGACGGCGCAACCATTTGTGGGCCCCATAACAGAATAACTGTCGGATGAAGAAAAAGACAAATTAAAGCTTTTATAAATAACTGGCAGTAGTGGTTTCAAATTAACATTGTTGGAATACCCGGTGGGTAAAGTAAAGTGTACGGCTGCGTTGTACAAAGATACGCACGGATTGCATAAGTATTTTGAATTATTGATTCTTACGTAAGAAGGCACTACTCAATAATTGTTACAATAATTCTTATTCAAGTATTTTATTGATTTAATAATTTTGCGTTGATATTTTATATTCTTCGTTATTTTAATAATTATCACTACACAAGTATTTTCCATTATCGTGAGCAATAATTCATATTATCTGAATAATATTATTAGATAACATTATTGGCAATGTCTAGAAAGTTACGCTACAGGAGAGGTTTGGTCACCTAATTGCTTGGCGCCAAGAAGGAGAAATTCTTATTGGAAAGCCCCTCTTCCAGGAACCGCCTGGTTTCTTATTATTGTGATTCTGTAATATTATTTGTGAATAATTAATTATTAATTTATATGATGAGAAAAATATTCATTTTATGTGGATATAGATGGAGAAAATTTTTTAAAGTGACAATTGTTGAAAATTGATATTTTATCTTTTTGATAAAATAATATTTTATTATATTATTATAATATAATAATAATGATATTTTTACAATGAATGTGGGATATATGAATATATGAGGAGGAGGAGTATTTTTGTTGCAAAAGTTGTTTAAAACATGTTAAACATGTCTGCGGGCCCATTTCTTGACTGAAATTTGATTATAGCATGTAAAATCGTCTGTATGTGGATTTTTGGTCAATTTCTCATTTGGAATTTGGAAAACTTTCTTCTCGCAAAGTTGTAGAGAATTGAATTTTCTATAAAAAACGCGAGATTCAATTTTTACGATAAAAGGGCTATTTATTATGAATTATTGAAGTTCAAGTTCGAAATAATTAATTTTGAAGTTTTAATTATTTTAATAAAAAAACGTTTTTTACATTTTTGGGACTCATTTAACATGTGTTAGGATGGCTGATTTCAGATGCTAGATGTGCGTAGGAAATTTATATAAATATATTATTAATTTATTAAATTTTCTACTTTTGTTTCTAAAGATTTTCCTATAAATAGGGTGCTTAGGTTAGAATTGAAAATCACACCAGAAGCTGAAGTTTTCTCTATTTCTCTCTATTATATCGAAGCGTATTTTGTGAATATTTTAGTACTTCGAGTATTGCTATACGGTGCAAGTTCTTTCAGCACTATATCTAGTATTCCAATCAAAAGTACTATTCTTTTTGAGGTAAGGGAGGTTATTTTCTTCTAAAATGATATTATTTCTTCAATATCATTATGGTTGAATGTTGGTTGGAATTTTTTATCAAATTTGGAACTTTTTCATGTTTCGGAGTTACTATTCATGAGTTCTTATTCATGAGTTACTATTCACGAGTTATTATTCATGAGATTCTTATTCACGAGTTCTTATTCACGAAAGTACTATTCATTTAAACGTGATGATGTTTTTTGTGAAATTTCTATCTTTTGGTGTCTGAGTTACTTATTCACGATTATACGGACTATTCACGAAATGACACTAAAAATGAAAAATGAAATTTCTTCTTTTTGTCCAAAATATCTATTCTGGATACTATCTTTGATTGGATCTATGTTTTGGTCTTCATTCTTGAATTTTACTCCACTCTGGTTATTTATGAAGTATTTTTGAACGGGAATTGTTTAAAGTACGAATCCTTAATATTTGTTCTTTTGTTTCACTAGATTCGTTTTCTTTAAAATATTTTTCATCATCCTCAGTCCTAAATGATGATATAACTGAATATCTTTGTCCTAGAATGCAAAGATGAACATGTGTTTAGATAGATGAAATCGATAAATATCTTTGCTTTATAGGTGATAAATATCTTTGAATATTTTGGTGCAAAGATGATGATTGCATTGATGAATATCTTTGGCTGTAGTGCAAAAGATGACTTGTTGATGAATATCTTTGGCAGTAGCAAAGATGAATTTATCGATGGGATTATGAACATAAAGCGTGATTTGGTATAACCATAATCTTTGATGTTTTGGTGATGAAAATTATATTTGTCCTGGATGAGAAAAGGAATTTAGAACTACAATTACGATTATGAGTTATACATGTGATTGTGGACATGAATTGTTGATTGATATTATAGGGATAAAACATTGTTGGTGGACTTTTAACATGGAGAAGATAATAGACTTTATAGTCTATTTGACTCTTCTAATGGATTGCTCGTTCCGCTGCAACTATGGTTGAAAAGTTTTATCATCTACCATATGTTCCAAATATCTGATTTATTACTGTTTAAGGCTATTGATAATTTATTTATCTTTAGTCATGATATTCTTTACTGAGCTAGTTGTGCTCACCCTTTTGCTTCACAATTCCTTTTCGTGTAATAAAAGTGTATTGGGTTGAGACGAGGGAATAACGGGGAATAGAGCGGTGGTCATCATTTAGTAGTTATATTTGGTGAATCAACTAGGTGAAGCGAACCCAACGTTGGAAGGGTGTTTTTCCACTATCATACAAGATGTCTAATGACATACCACCTCGTGTCATCATAAGATAGAGTTGTGCTCATCCACTTCTTTGAGTATATTTACGCAGCACTACCTATATAATCTTGGTGTTTGTTTGGAGTTTAATTCCCAATTAGAGACAGATTGGAGATAATGATATATCAAGAAGACTCATCATTGGGAAGAATATGATAGTAATTTTCTCATTTTTCTTTGGGGGTTTATTAGATTGACCAAGGATAATTTCGCGTGGCCATATGATATCTACCATAACCTAAAAGCATGGCCTCCCATGTGCACGAAGGTTTCTTGAGCACTTCCCAAATATTCTAATTTCTAAAAGCAGGTTTTCGACTATACCTTTATGTAAGGTGTCATTATGAGGTCTTTGTCCACGGTTGGGACATAGTCATGATTGATATATATTTGTATCAAACTCACAAAGATATGTGTTGTTCAGTATTTTGCACGATAATTGTGAAAGTAGTATGCACCTGAGCCAATCATGTTTGATGATAAAGCATATACTTTGTAATAATCTTATTCATTTATTAATAAAAAGTATTAATTTATTAAAGGCTTTTAATTATCTACGTGAAGCAATGCTTTTAGAATAATGATGATGATCATTCTAATGAGATCTAAATTCTTTGAAAGCTTAAAACTAAAATAGTTCCCAATCGTTGGATTACTAAATTGGGGATTAGTGAATCCAGGATAGATTGGTATACACGTTGCTGTTTCGTTGGATGAGGATGATTGATCTCTGTGATCATTCATTTTGTGGAGACACTAAAAGCAAAGTATGTAGGTGCTTATTAGAGAATAAGTTCATTCTGAACGTGGCTCGCTAAGGAATACCTAATGGAGTTTTATTCACTTTGTCAATAGGAATTCTGTAGTGATAGTAGTCAAGTAATCCTTGGACTTGAGATCATCATAGTATCTTGTGTATGATGAGTTATACTTTGACTTATTCCTTAAGACCCTTAGGGTATATCAAAGGTATCTTGGGTATAATAAGTTGTGCATTGGAGATAATGTATGATCGATAAAGAATCTACCACTTTAATAAAGAAGAGAAATGTCTATGTGATTCGATAAATGACAACCAAAGAGTCTGATCCTTTGGCGCGTAGAATGAAATTAGAAAGGTTCTAATTTGCATTATTTGGAGTTGTGTATTTAAGAATCGAAATACATATAATTAAATAAAATAAGACTTTGCCAGTAATTCCATGTCTTATATTTAATTGGGACATTGTATGGTGGAAGGATTGAATTATGCAAGTAACTATTTACTCAAAGGTTCTTTTTAATGATTAATGTTGAAATCTATATTATCACGGAAAGTCGTTGATCATTAGGGAGGCTTATCCCATTGTAGAATAAATATTATTTAAATAAATTAATTGTTTAATTTATTTATTTAAATAAGATTAGAATTGTTTCTAATTGATTTATTACAATAGGTTTAATATGGAGAACCTAAAGGGTCACACCATAAAAGGAAGAATAATTATTTAAGAAGTTAATGGCATAATCGTAATAATATGTTAAGTATATTTAATTTAATCTATGGTGATAGAATAAATTAAATAGCTTAATATTTATTATTTAATATTTTAGAAATATTAAATATAAATTAATAAGAGGAGTCTTATTAATATTATTACAATTATTATTATTTTAATTTCTAAAAGAGTTTAGGAATTAATTTAATATAATCTTTCTCATTTATTTTAATTGGATTAGGAAGGAAAATTAGTTAAAGAGTTTAATTAATTATCCCTAATAAGATTAGGAGCTTAATTAATTAAAAGAATTTAATTAATTAATTAAAACCCAATTCCTTAATTGTTAAGGTGGGTTGCCCCACATCTATAAATAAGAGAGTCTTATTATGGGTGGTATGGGTTTGTTGACTTTTAAAAATGTACGTAATAATTCCGAGTTGTTGGGGTTTAAAGACTTTTTTCTATAGAGATAGAAAAGCCCTAGGGTTAGCCATAACACCCATCTTCTTGAATTTTATTCTTCGCGGTGGATCGCTCCAGAGGCGAAACATTTGGGTATTAACGTTGATCAAGGAAGGAACCAAACCGGTGGATTCAAGATTGAGCGAAAGGATTTGGAGGGTGAAACTTTGCACAGGAAATTTCGATCTTGAGGTATGATTTTATTCTTTATCTTTTCGTTTAATTAATAATTGTGCGTAAAGGGTGATCAGGGTATATGGTTTGTAAAATTTTAAACTACGATTTTACACGCCTCAGCACTTTTTATACGATTTGATTGCGTTGATGAATATTACAAACCTAACGATTGGTATCAAAGCCAAACCTTTATAAATTATTAATTGTTCAAATTTGATATGTATATTGATATGTGTTTAGAAACAATTTAATTAGGCATAATTTTATTATATAAAATTTATTAAATAAAAAAAAAAAAAAAAAAAAAAAACCGCACGGAAATCATTTAAAGATTACTACGGTTTTTATATATATATCATAGTATCCTGCAACTTAAAAAAAAAAAAAAAAAAAAAAGGGGCTCACGTTTTTTTATAATACTTGATTCGCTGGTGAATTTTTTTTTATTAAGGAAGCATGTTAACATTTGTAAAGAAGTGAGATGCACGGAAATCATGATAACATAAAATAAAAAAAAAAAAAAAAACACCCATATGCACGGAAATCAAGATACTAAGTTGGCAGGATTCACATTTTATACAAAAAGGAAACGGATATGTATATACATATATATTATAGTTATATATATATATAATATATATATTACGAATATATATACATATATATATATATATATTCTTAATTATTATATAATTAAAATAAAAGTTTATTTTAATTTTAAAATAAAAGGTTTATTTTAATATTAAAATATAAAGTTTTATTTTAATTTTAATAATTTTATAATTAAAATAAAAGGTTTATTTTAATCTTAAAATAAAGGTTTATTTTAATATTAAAATAAAAGATTTATTTTAATTAGGATTTCATGCTAACTAATTAGAATTGGAATTGGATTCCATAATAAGCTAATTGGAGTTGAAATTGGATTTCGTGTTTCTTAAATAAAAGAGTTTATTTAGATATGAAATAGGATTTCATATTATTGAAATAAAGTAGTTTATTTGTGAATAGGAAAGATTATCAGTGTTTCCTTTAATAAAGATTTTTTTATATGGAATTGGATTCCATAATTAATTAAAATAAAAGTTTATTTTAATTAAAGATTTTTTACATGGAATTGGATTCCATAATTAATTAAAATAAAGGAGTTTATTTTGATTAAAATTTTGATTAAAATAAAATAGTTTATTTTATTCAAAATAGGATAAATTAAAATAAAATAGTTTTATTTTTGATTTAAATTTGGATTAAAATAAAGGAGTTTATTTTAATTCAAAATTAGAATTTTATACTAAATAAATTTGCCCATTAAATGATATTAATATATATATTAAATGTTTATTATTCATGCTTGAGATGAATGTTATTTATTGATCGTATGGTGATGTGTATGATAATAAATCTGCGTCATGGGATTGATTATGAATTTATTGACCCGATGTGATTGGATTTATTTTTAGTTGGATGGGCAGGGTTTAGAATGTATTTATTTTATTATTTAAAAGGCTGTCGCTTGTGATTCACTGGGCTCTAGTTTTCTTAATAATCAGGGTGAATATCTTATTACATGTATCAATGCTTTATCTTATTATTATATATTATACATGCTCGCGAATAATATCGCGAATTATTTTAAAATACGATGCGGTGCAATCAGATGTGTACCAATTTTTAAGTTATTAATAATATAAACCCCGAGTTTTTATTTTTTAAAATATTAAGTCTGGTTCAAATTATTGTAATAGAATCGAGAACTCTAATAGAACTTATCTTAGTTTGTAATTTAAAATTAATAGTTATATTTAAATATTATTTCTTGCACCACAAGGGTTTTGACCTTTTAGATTTAAGGTGGCTACAGTAACCAAACTAGAATAAAAGTGATAATCAAAGGTAGAATATAATATTACATAATGTGCGTCTTTATCTATATATATATTATATATTATCTGAACATGCTTAGCATGTCTCATTAATATGACGTGTTGGATATATATATAATATGCACCATGATCAAAAAACAGATGAGACAAATTAATAACAAACCCCTCGAATTTTTATATTAAGTCTAAGCGTTCAAAGATATTTGGAATATCGAGCGTCGCCTTGAAGCGTGATAAAATTAATAGAGTATTAAATATTTAATATGATTAATCCATATAGTGAAGTATTAAGTATTTAAGATGTTAATTATCATTTAATTTAAAACAAGTAATAAGTATTAATAAATGATATTTTGTTTTTGAATATATAGAGTAATTACAAAGGGACTGAAATTTTAAAAATTACTATCAACTTAAACATATTAATCTAAATTAAGGCAAAATTAATCACCAAGGAATTTAATAGTTTTCATTATATCCTTAATGTACCATAGTTACTATGAGGAAGACATTCTCTATTTGGCATTTATGAATGTATATGTTATTAATATTGTTTGAAATTTTATAAGCCATCTTATTCTTAATAATCTTTAATTATTTTTGCAAGGATAAGTGAGGGTAATCATAAATTTGAAGAGAAAAATATAGGAGAGGTGATACCGATTTAAAACAAGTTAATTTACCTATTTATTTAATAAAAATGGTTGTGTATTTTAAAGGTATATACATTTAATTAATTTCTAGCAAATCTTTAATGGAATTTCTAAAAACTATATAACTGCGAGGCTTAATTATAGTTTGAAGAAAATTAGTGGGAGATGGTAAAGGAATTTAAAAAACAAGACCTAATTTATTTTGGTAATTAATAAAAGAATGTATGTTAAAATGTTGTTAATTACAATTCATTTACGTAATGTGAGTGTGACTTTACAATAATAAAAATGGATACTATCACATCAAGTAGTTGATGGTGAGGACGTATTAAATGCTAATATTAACGAGCTCAAGAAGAATGGAGCAAAGCAGTAGGAATTTGAGAATAGTTCTCATGCATTGAAAAGCTATCTTATATCACTTAATTTATCCTAGACTGCAATGGTTGCGCATAATGCCTTACGAGGAAGACATTCTTTTAGAAAGTGGCGAAAGATCATGCGAACGGCTCAATGCAAGCATCGTGTCGCGATCCAGAAGTATGTTGAAAAATCTTGAAGCATTTAAACTTGCATGGATCCTTCTATATTTGACGCATATCAAGTAGTTGATGGTGAGGAAAGTAGGGGTGATAGATATCGATATCTAAGAGCTCTTCCGATCTAGAATGTAAGTGAGTAAATCGGCACATAAGATGCAGACAAAAAGTTCTTAACATAATCAATTTGATTGAGCAATTAGACATTTGGTTTTGTAATAGATGGAAGAAGCGAAATTTGATCTTCGCACTCACTCCCGGACTCCTTTCATAATTGTTGTGAATTTTCATAATAACAAGCTAGATATCGCTTTCATTGATTGCTTTTATGTTGAAAATGTTGAGAGTCACTTTCCGACCAAGATCAAGTGCTTCTACTGGTAGAGGCCAAAAGGATCTTCGAAAGAAGAACGATTCAAAGAAGGTAAATAGAAAGCATAAACAAAAGGATAATAAGAACAAATAGTGGATAGAAAGAGGTTTGCTTCCCCGCAATAAGCTTTGGACCTTTGGAAAGAAAGCTGAAATTCTTTGCAGAGGCTAACCAAAGAAGCAAGTGAAGTTTCGATTCTAATATAGTTTTTGTTCAAGTTTGAAATAAATTTTTCTTTGTCGAGGGTTCTACTTGGGTATTGGATCTGGAGCTTTGGTTATCATAAATATAGATTTATGAAAGGACCAAGAAGTAGAAAGTTAAACAAAGATAAGTAATCCTATGTGTGGAAAATGAAGCAAAGGTTGTTGCATTAGCTATAGAAACTTATAGTTTAACCTTGCTATGGGCAAATCTATTAAGTCGATAAGTTGTTATTGTATTCAGTTCTTCTTGTTAAAATATTATTTCCATTTTATTGTTTGAACAATGAAAACTTTGGTATTATAATTAAGAACAATTGTTGTTCTATTTATAATAATAATGTTTTCAGATAGAATCGAATATTACTTAATAGATTTTGTATATGACTTACATGAAAATAATTTTGCATATTGAACAAATTAGTATAAGAAAGGAGATGATCATTCAAAGAGTTGAATGTATGTATTTGTTGAAATACAAGTGTGAATTATTTGAAAGGTTCAAAGAATTCAAAAGTGAAACAAATTAGCAAAGTATTAGGATTCTTTGATCGGATCGAGGAAGAAATACTTGTGCAATAAGTTTCTAGATCATCTCAAATGGTTTTCTCTAATGGACGCCTCGGAATCATAATAATTGATTGATGTATCTGAAAGGAAAAATCATACCTTGTTGGACATAGATACGGTCCATAATGATTTTCTGAGCATTCAATATCCTTCAAGATCATATCTAGAAATGGGCTGCATATCTACGAAAAGGTAATCTCAAAATCCAGCCCCAAGACTCCATAAAAGTTATGGGCCGGGAGGATTCTAATCTTAAGTATGTTAAGATAAGGGGTTGTCCGACTTATGTGAAAAAAGGTTTCAAATGATAAGCTTGGGACAAGATTTGACAAGTGTCGATTTGTGGGACATCCTAAAGTAAGTTTAGGGTATATGTTCTATAATTCTACTTAGCAAAAGGTGTTTGTTCGAAACACGCTTCCTTCTAAGGTAAAGGTGTTTATCATTAAAAGGGGCTAGTGGGAGGATAATAGATCTTGAAAAGTTGAGAACCACTGAAAACACTATAAGTCAAATAAGAGGAACTATAGATAGACCTATTGTACCACTGGCCCGAATCGTAATGCGGAATAGTACATCAAGATACACAGGAGGTATGGATTCATCATAGATGATGATGATGAGGTACACATCATAGAAGATGATGATCGAGTTACATTCGATGAGGTAAAACTTCTAGTGTGTACAAAGGGTCGAGTGGGGGCGTCGTGACATTCCTAATATTATATGTTGATATACTACGGATAAGGAATGACATACTAATGCTACAATCGGTAATGATAAAGTTGTCTAAACATTCCTCCATGAATGATTTGGAAGAGTATCTTAGTTGGGGATATAAATCTATATAGATAGATTGAGAGGATGCTTTCGACTTAACCCAAGAACGATATATTCATTTGATGCTAAAGTTGTTTAGCATGGCAAACTCAAGAGATGTCTCATGTTGATGATGAGCCATGGGTGTATATCTCTTAATAGTCCCCATAGACTCAAAGAAGAGAGATCGCATGAGTGACAATTATGTATGCAATGAAATGTGCGAGACACGATGTTGATCGGTCATAATACGGAGAAGTTCACTATGAGTTAGTGAAAAACATCTTAAAGTTCTTATGGCACTAAGGATGTGATCATATTCATGGTGGGTGCGAATTAAAACTAGAGGGCTTAACGGACTCAAGTTTTTTCAGACGGAACCAAGACGACGAGAAAATCCACTTTAAGGTAAAGTGTTACCATGAGCGGTGGTGCAAATTGAATTGGAAAGGTTCCAAGCAACAAAAGAGTTCTTTGGTTTAGTGATAAAGACAAAAAGTATATAGCTATAAATGAAGGCGCAAGTTGATTGTTTGGATTAAAAGTTCATTCTGAACTAGGAATGGTTCTAAGTCTCATCTTGGATCTAAACATGTGTTGTGGCACTTTCATTTGATTATAAGAATCATTGAAGATGGGAAATCACTATAGAGATAGTGAACTCTCATGAACAACATTACATATCCATTAACTAAAAGCTTATCCAACAGCAGGATAATCGTCACTTAGAAGAAAGAGTATAAGATACCATGACGATTGGCTTTAGTGCAGTGGGAGATTGAAAGTAGTATGCACACAAGCCGATCATGTTTGATGATAAAGCATATACTTTGTAACAATCTTATTCATTTATTAATAAAAAGTATTAATTTATTAAAGGCTTTTAATTATCTACATGATCTTTGTTTTATAATATGTGATAAACCCATAGTTTTAAGCAATGCTTTTAGAATAATGATGATGATCATTCTAATGAGATCTAAATTCTTTGAAAGCTTAAAACTAAAATAGTTCCCAATCATTGGATTACTAAATTGGGGATTAGTGAATCCGGATAGATTGCATACATCGTTTCTTGCTCATTGGATGAGGATGATTGATCTCATGATCATTTGTGTGGAGACACTAAAAAGTGAAGTATGTAGGTCTTTATTAGAGAATAAGTTCACTTTGAGCATTGGGCTCGTAAGGAATACCTAATGGAGTTTTATTTGCTGTCGATAGGAATTTCAGTAGTGATAGTAGTCTGAAGTAATCCTTGGACTTGAGATCATCATAGTATCTTGTGTATGATGAGTTATACTTTGACTTATTCCTTAAGACCCTTAGGGTATATCAAAGGGTATGCTTGGGTATAATAAGTTATACATGGAGATAATGTATATGATCGATAAAGAATCTACCACTTCTAATAAAAGAAAGAAATGTCTATGTGATTAGATAAATGACAACCCAAGTAGTCCTTGGCGAAAGCGAGAATGAAATTAGAAAGGAGTTTTAATTTGCATTATTTGGAGTTGTGTATTTAAGAATCGAAATACATATAATTAAATAAAATAAGAAACATGATAATTCCATGTCTTTATATTTAATTGGGACATTGTATGGTGGAAGGATTGAATTATGCGGTAACTATTTACTCGAAAGGTTCTTTAATGATTAATGTTGAAATCTATATTATCACGGAAAAGTGGATTGATCGCTAGAGGGCTTTATCCCTATTGTAGAATAAATATTATTTAAATAAATTAATTATTTAATTTATTTATTTAAATAAGATTAGAATTGTTCTAATTGATTTATTCACTGCTTAGGTTTAATATGGAGAACCTAAAGGGTCACACCTTATAAAAGGAAGAATAATTATTTAAGAAGTTAATGGCATAATCGTAATAATATGTTAAGTATATTTAATTTAATCTATGGTGATAGAATAAATTAAATAGCTTAATATTATTATTTAATATTTTAGAAATATTAAATATAAATTAATAAGAGGAGTCTTATTAATATTATTACAATTATTATTATTTTAATTTCTAAAAGAGTTTAGGAATTAATTTAATATAAGTACTCTCATTTATTCCTAATTGGATTAGGAAGGAAAATTAGTTAAAGGAGTTTAATTAATTATCCCTAATAAGATTAGGGAGCTTAATTAATTA
Organism: Panax quinquefolius; assembly: GCA_020205615.1. NCBI lineage: Eukaryota > Viridiplantae > Streptophyta > Magnoliopsida > Apiales > Araliaceae > Panax > Panax quinquefolius. The sequence goes on along the minus strand of CM035162.1, from coordinate 29,455,968 downwards.
AAAGAATTTAATTAATTAATTAAAACCCCGATTCTTAATTGTTAAGGTGGGTTGCCACATCTATAAATAAGAGGAGTCTTATTATGGGTGGTATGGGTTGTTGACTTTAAAAAAGTACGTAATAATTCCAAGTTGTTGGGAGTATGCCTTTTCTATATAGAGATAGAAAACTAGGGTTAGCCATAACACCCATCTTCTTGAATTTTATTCTTCCTGGTGGATCACCTCTGAGAGCCAAACATTTGGGTGGCTAACGTTGATCGAAAGGAAGGAACCAAACCCGGTGGATTCAAGATTGAGCGCGAAAGGATTTGGAGGTGAACTTGTACGAGGAAGCTTTCGATCTTGGTATGATTTTATTCTTTATCTTTTCGTTTAATTAATAATTGTGTATAAAGGGTGATCCAGGGTATATGGTTTGTAAAATTTTAAACTCGATTTTTACACGCTCCGCACTTTTTATGCAATTTGATTGCGTTGATGAATATTACAAACCTAACAAATTGTTGTAATAAAGTTGTAGTTGTTTTCCGTACCATGTATTTGGCGACTCAGAATGGGTTGGATGGAATGGACCTATTCTGGGGTCGTTACATTTGGTATCAGAGCTTAGGGATATGATCTCTGGCGGAGATCGGGGATTAGAACTAGGAGGGGAGAGATGAGTAAATCCTTCGCTAGTGTGTCCTACCTAAGCTTAATTGTTGGTCGGTCATAATATATGGATATTATGTGATATGTTAATTTATTTAATTAACCCTTGTTTTATGGCAATATTTGAGAATGGCAGCTGAGAATGCTAACAATGGAGTGAATGAGACTGTTGGGATACCTCTAATCACTAACCATGATAATGTGATGTCAGACGAAGAAGAATTAGAGATATCCGTGTGGTGAGTGAAGAATTGATAGTTGCAATTTGAGATAATGCAGATAACAATTTGAGAGTGAAGTAGAAGAGGAAGAAGAGGTACCGAGGAGAGTTTATTAGAGGTATTATATGATCAAAATGTAGAATTTCAAAATCGTATTCATGAGTTAGAAGAAGCGGTGAAGAAACGATCGACGGTCGTGGAGCAAAAAGGATGCAACAATTCAAACTTCATGTTACCCGATATGTGATGCTTGAATGAAGCATTCTTTGGCGAGTATAAGATGATAAAGATGGAATCGAAATTGAAAGAAAGAAGGAAAACCGAGCGAGTGAGAATAAGTGATGCATGGACAAAAGCCACACGACACGTGGATATTGTGGAAAGAGATGTCCGATCTAAGAAGGCTAAAATAGATGATATGAATTTCTCTTTTTGGAAAGCAATTGGGAGAACTCAACATCGAGTTTTGAATTACCCTATACAGAGCGGTCAACCTGAATTTGATATGGATCTAAGATTGATGATTCAGATCATGAATCGAGAATCTGAAAGAGGCGATTGATGGAGGAATATGCCTATAGAAAAGTATGTTCCAACGGTAGTGATAACGCCAAATGCTGCCCCAGACAAGTCAAAACTGGGTAGTTCGAGGGATAGCGGTTGTCATGACTTCCTAACAAGTGAGGAACCTAAATGAAGTTATCACGGGAGATGAGCAATGGAGAAATCATGATGACCCGGGAGATAGAATCTGAAATAAAAACAAGGTATTCTCAACTTTTCGAAATACCAGGTACGTAAATTTTGGGGACGAAATTTCATAAGGAGGGGAGATTGTAAGACCCCAAATTTTATGAAATAAAAGTATTCAATTTTTCTTATAATTACAATTCAGTAAATGGTTAAATTGGTAAAAAGTTAAAGTTAAGGGTGATATATGAAATTTTTTCAAAAATACGCAAGTGGTTATAAAATATTCATTGTTGTTGGGGAATATTCGTTTGGTCGTGGAATATTCTTTCTGTTGGGGAATATTCGTACGACGGCGCAGCCATTTGTGGGCCCCATAACAGAATAACTATCGGATGAAGAAAAAGACAAATTAAAGCTTTTATAAATAACAACGTAGTAGTTACCGTTAACATCTTTGTTGGAATACCCCGGTGGGTAAAGTAAAATGTCACGCGTTGTTGAACAAGTAGAGTTATTACCAGTATTGCGGTATTTTGAATTATTGATTACGTAAGAAAGCACTACTCAATAATTGTTACGATAATTCTTGTTCGAGATTTTATTGATTCAATAATTCTTTGCGTTGATAGTAGAAGACTTAACGTATGAAGAGGTACTGTCAAGATTTTGGATAGGAAGGAGCATGTCCCTACATACGAAGGTCATACCACAAGTTAAAGTTTTGTGGAGAAACCATGCTATTGAGGAAATGACTGGGAGTTGGAAGCGAAAATGAAAGTGAGGTATCCTCATCTTTTGAAACACAGAATACGTCACGTCAATTTCGAGGGACGAAATTTCATAAGGAGGGAGGTTGTAAGACCCCAAATTATTAATAAATGAAATTTAATTTCCTCATTTATCATTTTGAAATAGTAAGGGTTGATTTGATTAATGTGGTTAGTTATGGGTAAAATGTGCAAATATTTCAAATAAGCAAGTGGTTATAAAATACTCATTGTTGTCGGGGAATATTCGTTTGGTCGTGGAATATTCTTACTGTCGGTGAATATTCGTACGACGGCACAGCCTTGTGTGGGCCCATAAAGAAAAGCGATTGGATGAAGAAAACGACAAGTATAAGTTGTTTATAAATAATGGCGCAGCGGTTGTTACACAATTATCTTTGTTGGAATACCCGTTGGTTAAAACACGAATCTGCGTTGTTGTTGCAGATGATTTGCCAGATTGCACCAATTATTGATTCTTACGTAAGAAGGCACTTGTGAAGACCCTAAAATAGGTCCATTCCATCCAACCAATTCTGAGTCGCCAAATACATGGTACAGAAAACAACTACAACTTTATTACAACAATTGTCGTGCAAAATACAACAACACTTAAACTGTGAGTTTAAATACAAATATATACCAACTGTGACTCATGTCCCAACCGTGGACAGCACCTCATAATGACACCTTACATAAAGGAATAGTCGAAAACTGTTTTAAAAATTAAAATCTTTGAGAAGTGCTCAAGGAAACCTTCGTACATGGGAGGCCTTGCGTCTAGGTTATGATAGATATCATATGGCCACAGAAATATCCTTGGTTGACCCAATAGACCCCAAAGAAAAACGAGAAGATTACTATCATATTCTTCCCAATGGAAAGTCTTCTCTTGACATATCATTATCTCCACTGTCTCTAATTGGGTATTATACTCCAAACAAACACCAAGATTATATAGGTAGTGCTTGTAAATATACTCAACAAGTGGATGAGCACAACCCTGTCTTATGATGACACGAGGTTGTATGTCATTAGACATCATGTATGGTAGTGGAAAAACACCCTTCCAAGTTAAATTCACCTCACCCTCAACATCTATAGACCACCGTTCTATTCCCTTGTTATCCCCCGCTCGACCCAGCTACACTTTTATTACCTGAATGGAATTGTGAAGCAAAAGGGTGAGCACAACTAGCTCAGTAAAGAATATCATGACTAAAGATAAATAAATTATCAATAGTCTTCAACAGTAATAAATCAGAGATTTAGAACATATGGTAGATGATAAAAATTTTCAACAATAGTTGAAGCGGAACGAGCAATCCATTAGAAGAGTCAAATAGACCATAAAGTCCATTATCTTCTTCATGTTAAAAGTCCACCAACAATATTTTATCCCTGTAACATCAATCAATAATTCCTTTCCACAATCATATGAATAACTCATAATCATAATTGTGATTCTAAATTTCTCTTCTCATCTAGAACGAAGATAATTTTTATCACATGTCTTTACCTGAAACATCAAAGATCATGGTTATACCAAATTACAGTTCATATTCATAATCATACTAATAAATCCATCTTTGCACTACGGGCCAAAGACATTCATTAACATGTCATCTTTGCACTACGGGCCAAAGATATTCAACAACAGGTCATCTTTGCGCTACGGGCCAAAGATATTCAACAACAGGTCATCTTTGCGCTACGGGCCAAAGATATTCACCAATAATTCATCTTTGCACTACAGGCCAAAGATATTCAACAAGTCATCTTTGCACTACGAGCCAAAGATATTCACCAATAATTCATCTTTGCACTACAAGCTAAAAATATTCATTATCATTTCATCTTCAGACTCTGAGCAAAAAGATATTCAACAACAGTCATCTTTGCACTACGGGCCAAAAGATATTCATCAATAATTCATCTTTGCACTACAGGCCAAAGATATTCCTCAACAGTTCATATTTGCACTACAGGCCAAATATATTCATCAACAGTTCATATTTGCACTACAGGCCAAATATTTTAATATCTCGAATAAATACATAATCATTTCAGAATTTATATAAACCATAATTATAACCATATATGTTGATCAATTCACCTTTGCACTTAAGCTAAAGATATTCAATTATAAATTCAATGGTCATGATCATATCAGTCAACAATTCAACTTTGCACTACTGGCCAAAGAGAAACTATAGTCACGATCATACCAATAATCTACCCAACTTTACACTCAAGTCAAAGAGAAATATCATCATTAGGGTTATAAGAATGTTATATATGATAATAAAAATAATATAATCAACATATAGATTTAATCTCAAGAGTAAGATTCATAAATCAATGATCTCATAACACCTTAATCAAAATGTTATAAATCACTTAATAATCTCATAATCTAATATTATTAATACTACCACAATATTTTAATCATTTTTAAACTTATAAATAATTTATTTTAATTGTTTACACTTTTACTAATAAATGCATTTAATCATCCTAAAATGCCAAACTCATAAAATTTTATCACCAATAACCAAAACCCTCATCAAAAATCAAGATATATACTTTTATATATGATTCTCAAGCCATAAAATCATATTTTCCAATTTTCTTACTTCACAAAACATATTTAATTCATTTACTCATAACTAGAATATTTTCATGAAAATATCAAATCGGCCCAAAAAATATTTCTTTTAAGGATTTAAGATAATATAGTCCCATATTGAACATATATTTTTCTCAGAATTTTTAAAATTCATTTACTATTTTTCATATGGCCAAAACTGCCGAATATTTAGACATTGATCCTGATGGAATCATGTCCATTGAATCTTCCTCATCATCAGAAACTTCTGTGATGATTGAAGAAGGAATGAAGGTAATTGTACATTCTTACTTAGGGAGTTCTATTTGAGGATAACGGACATAATAGATTAATAGTATAAACAAGGTATTAAATTTCTGTGTTTTTTCTGTACATATTTAAGGAGATGTATTTATTTTCTGTTTACTTCAAAGTAGATCACTATGAAAACATGATTTAACTCAAAACTATCGCTCAGTATAAAAACAGGCTAAAGTGATAGACTTCACTATGGGTTGAATTTGTGACATTATGTATAAGCACTTGAGCTTTTGTTGAGAAAAGTAGTTGTGACAACATGCGTTAATTGCTGATATATCTTGAATTGAATTGGAATTTGAAAAAAGGACGTTACCTTGCAATAATTTGCATACATTAAAATTCTTCCAAGAATATATAGAACACTAATTAATTTGTAAATTAATTACATTATATACTTCTAGATGAAATTTCTCGCATATGTTAAATCAAACCCTAATGTTGCAACTAAAAAACTTGACTGTTGGTTGGTATTCGTATGTTTTTCCCTATGTAATGTTGTATTACCTACTTAACCTCATATGGAATAATCTTTTTCTTTTTGTATAATTTTTTTTATTTATATGTCGGCATTCTTTCTCAACAGATTGACAAAGGGTATATCATATATGTTGGCTCAGTTCATCAGAAATCAGGACAAATCAATTTTGGAGTCTGGAAATGCTAGAGTGCTGGTAACTGATCAAAAGATATCAACTGTCAAAGAGATTATTTGCTAGAAAAGACTACCCATCTGAGTGTTCCACTGCTTATTATAGCAGGATATTTCAAGGCAAGTGCTGGGAACACTGGTTGTGAATAAAATGCGAGGTTTACTTAATGTTGCTGTTATTAAATGTCCAGGACTTGGAGAAGGGAAGAAAGCATTATTGCAAGATATTGCCCTTATGACGGGTGAATTCAGGTGCTGTGTTCGATTTTTAGAAGAAAAAAAATTTGCAATAGGATCATCTTATTGCAAGGATATTGTACTTATGACGGGTGAATTGAATTCACCTGTTTGGAAAGTACTTCGACTTACTTCATATATATATTCGTCTTTATCCATGCATCCCAATCGTAAGTGTGATTTCGTAGAAGTTCAACCTGTACTTCGTGTTATTTTCTTGATTACAAGGAACTTATAATCCATACTAAGATGGAGCTCGAAGATCGGAAGCTTAGAATTGAGGATGCAAAAAGTGCAACTTTTGCTGCCATGGATGAAGGTATCATACCTGGTGGTGGAGCTACCTATGTACGTCAATCGGAACAAATTCCTATCATAAAGAACTCCTTGGAAGATCCGGACGAGAAGATAGGTGCCAACATTGGTATGCTGTCATTTTCCTCTTCCTTCTTGGGATCTCTTCACTTCTGTAAACTGAGTATTGTCATGTTTCCCCACCCGTCTCCCTTTCTCATTATCTTCATTAATAAGAAGGTAACATTCTCTTTAACAAACTTATACAATATTATAAAGCATAATCACAAGTTGGTATTAGACACAGATTTAACCTTTTTCCTCTATTTTGCTGTTTCTTGGGTCATTTTTTCCTTCATTGCAATCCCAATGATGTTTTCAGTTATAGCTGAGCCAATGCTTTATCCTGCCTGACATCTTGGCTCATTTATATTCCAAAACTAAAAGTAACCGTCCTTCATAATTTTTCATGAATTCGCGTAAAGGACGAACATTGATCAAGGAGATCTTGTGTTATACACCTACCGAAAGGTCTCCATGTAACATTCCCAACTATTTTCATATGGAACAATAAAATCCCTTAAATCTTATTGCTACTTCCAACAGTGAAATATATGAAATCCTTGCCCTCCCACACCCACAGGTGGTAACTTCGCTTTATACTTGATGTGAAAGGTCCATTAAATCGTGCAAGCTTTCCCATTTCTTGGAAACGTTTTCTGCAATTTTGGGTGTTTCATATGGCAATGAAAAAGTGATGAATGGACATTAGTTTAGGGGTCAGTTCCAAATTCCTGAAGCATCACAAAATAAGCTTTTTTACACAAACTGATTCTTCCCACTTAGTTGAACCTTAACATTGTAAGATGCCATAATAGTTGAATATATTACAAATAGATAGGTTTAGACCACTGACGTAAGCATTGTCAGCGAAACTGTCAGAACCGAGATGAAAATTATAATTTTTGGTGTATAAATCAGACCCAACAGATTACTAAAATATCTCTGACCCCATCATAGAATAGCACACGGGCGCCCCCGCTTAGCACTCCACAGCTCCTCTCTCATCTTATGAATTTCATCATTTGATTTCATCTGAGCATCGTGCGCCTTCTTTTCTGTGTTCAATCGAGCAGCATGCTCTTCCGCCAGCTGCTTTTCAAGCCTAGAAATGGTCTCTCTCAGCTTCAACTCAACCTGCGGAACAATAACATACTCTTGTAACTGTGGAACTCGTAAAAAGCTGTTTAAGCTTAGAACATATGATTAACTTCTGAATAATCTAAAGTCTCAACCCTCATAAAATTTAGTGATGTGGCAGATGATATATAACAAAGCTACCCATACCTATCATATAAAATTTACAAATTAGCTGCACTGGAATCTAGTTGGCTAACATGAAGTGTTTCAAACACGAATCTTATTACAAGGGTCTAGCCCCGGATAGGAGGGGAAATAGTGTGCAACCTTAGCAGACTACCCAACGGGTGTGGGGAAGAATTCGAATCTCGTATGCTGGGGATTTCAGCAGATTGATGTCCAAAACATACTTAGCCTTTTCATTAATCATGAAAACAACCAAGTATGCAATCAATGCTGGTATACAAGGATTGTTAATAAACTTTAGATACATTAATACAATAGTCATTGCAGATTAGAAGAGTTGAGATATGCAGGCAACAACCAAAATTAAGAATACCATTTCAGCTACTCGCTTAAGCTGCTCTTCATATGCTTTATTTATCTGCTCAAGCAACACATATATCTCCTGTTTAGAATACATCTCTGAGGAAATGGCTTCTCTTTGATCATGAAGTTTCCTAGCTCCTCCCTGGGAGGGAGGGAGGGAGGGAGGGAGCATATATAGTTAGAAGTAGTGTAATTTCACTTTATCACCAACTATTATCATGATACTTCAAATTGACTAACGACATAGAGACCACACAGGAAACACTATTACCTTCAGTTCCACGAATAACTCATTAGTATACGGTTTTCCACCATTTTTTGCTAAAATGAGGTTTACATAAGATAGCAGTTCCTGAACTTGTTCCTCCTTTTTCCTTTGATCACGTGTTCTGTTATTAAAGAGCACCCGACGATTTTCGCAAAGATGGAGGATTTCCTGAAGTAATGGAGATCAACAAGTCAAAGTAAAGAAGACTTGGGGACCATATATAGTGACATGAAGAAACATATCCCTACCGTAGTCCATACCATATATAAACGTATATTTGTACCATATATAGTGACATGAAGAAACATATCCCTACCTGACCTTTTCGTTCTCACAGATATCCGGGTAACATTGATATAGGTGGTAAAATACTATACCTTTAATGGTTCAGGACAGTCCCGACCTAAGTAATCTTCCAAAGTCTCATCATCATCTTCAAGTTGATCTCCACCGGTAAAAACAACAATCATGTAATCAGTTATTTTGTTTCCAAACAAAATCTTCAAGCTATTGACAGCAGCTTCTTCCTCTTTTGTGAAACGGCCCCCGACTGAGAGAACAAGAAGAACTGCATGGATACCATCCTTGGCCATATTGATGCACTTGGCGATTTCTTTGCCAGTGAATTCAGTTTCAGCAGAAAAATCAAATAATCCTGCAAAATATATATAGTGTAAGCAATCAATAATATAATTCCAGGGCACTTGCATAGTTTTTTATTCCTCTTCAAAGATTCACTTTTTCAATGATTTGCTCACAAAAGTAAACGGATCCGGTTAGGGCGAAGTTGGTATTTAAGTCCATATAATTTTATATTACATGAGTTATAGAAAATGTTGCATTAATCCATGCAATAAAAATCTATAAATTTTTTCAATGCAACATTTTTCTGTAACCCATACAATAAAAAACGGTGAAGTTGGTGTCAACCTCACCCTAACCGATCGTCATAAACTATTAAACATTTCAAATAATGCTCGGTCGGTCGTGCCATCCTAGACTCTAATCAACAACAACAATACTGAAGTATTATGAAGAAAGAAAACTATATATATATATATATATATATATATATATATATATATATATATATAGACACACACATACGTAGATGATCAAGTGTATATCCTTTTATTTAACATACCTTGCTCACCACTTTTAGCGACAGACTGGGCGACGGTTCGGTCCGTCGCGTATATCAGAGAATTGTAGTCTTAGCTTTTAGCGACGCATTGAACCGTCGCCATAACATAAACCGTTTATTTGTTCTTTTGCGACGGACCAAACCGTCGCAAAAGGTGGTGAGCAGTGTATGTAAAATAAAGAGGTATGTACCAGAAACGGACTACATATATATACACACGCACACGTACGTACCAGGTGTGTCAATAACATTAAGAATCTGGCCATCTTTTAATGCAGTAGTACGCATCTCACAAGTAGTTGTAACGCCGGCTGAACTAGCCTTGGAAACAAATGCCTTGTTTTGCAAAATACTATTGCCTGTTGCACTTTTGCCATTTCCTGTGCGTCCAACCAAAACTAGAGTTCGAACTGATCCATTCCAAGAATCAAACTCCCTCACAACATGAATTGAACTTCCAGCCATTCTGAATGCATGCATGCCAACATAAGTTACAAAAATATACATGTCCAAGGATAATCTTAATTAATAAGTACTCCGTCGCTTTTAATTACTCACAAAACCATATTAAAACCGAGATTAAGCATAAAATCCTTAACCTAGGTAGGTGGCTCCAGAATTAAACAGATTATATATGTATGAACCTTAATTAAGAATAGATGAAGCAACTAAAGTATTAATTAAATTTAAGTAAATATAGTATATATACCTCGAGGCTCGAGTACAAGCAAGCGCTCCAGGTATTAAATTCGTCGAGGGGTGGCTTAATTAATTAAGATTTTTGAAGAGAAAACTGATCGTGTTTGATTGGAGAATTAGAACAATGAGTTGAGTTAAATTTTTATAGTGACGAGATGAAGCAAGTAAAGTATATTAAATTAAAGTAATTAAATAAGGTATATATACCTTGATTACAAAATTTAAAGTCTCGCAATCCAGCCGTGTAAAGCACGTTTGCAGATTCCATCAAGTGTATGGTGCACTTACTATATGATCAAGTGGTATGACTTGCCTCATGATTTTTATGAGATCAAGGATTCAAGAAAAGTATGTGTAAATATAACAAAAAAGAAAAAAAAATGATGTCACGTACTTTTGAAAGGTAAAGTATATATATATATATATATATATATATATATATATATATGAATAATGCTAGAGACATAAATTATTCTACAAATATTTTATAAACTGTTGATGTAAGATACGTCATCTAAAATATATTATTGTGTGGTAAAAACTATATTGAAACAATTTGTTGATCAATATGTTGAGGTGAAGTACGCCACATCAACGATTTATAAAATGTTTGTAAAATAGTTTGTGTTCTAGCATTACTCTATATATATACCCTATATATATACCTTGAGTACAAAGCGCTCCGGGTATTCTTCGATGACTGGCTTTAAGATTTTTGGATAGAGAACCGATTGTGTTTGAATTTTGATTGGGGAAGAACACTGACGAGAGTTGAAGTTTTATAGTGACGTTTTTCGAATTTCATGAAGTGCATGCATGCATTTACCATCCATCCCGTGTATCATGGAAAGCTGCCACATTGATTAAGGGTGTAAACAAACAGATGGGATCGAAAGACTTGATAATATCACGTTGTTTTGAAAGGCTGCTCAACTTGCTAGACCATCTTATTTTCGAACTCTTCTGTGCGGACATAAAAGTTGGACATAAATATATTTAAATTTTATTTATTTGTATTTTGATCCCCAATAGTAAATAAAAATACAAATAGGTGAAATTTAATGTATTTAAATTTCACTTATTTGTATTTTGATCTCCAATAGTGAGTAAAAATACAAATAGGTGAAATTTAAATACACTCATGTCCAACTTTCATGTCCACGTAGAGTTTTTACAACTTATTTTCTGGTCCAATTAAAAACAGATGTTTTCTTCATCCCTTTCTCTTTAATTTTCCTCGGCAAGGCAACCTCTTTAGATATCTCCCGTCTGATCCACGATAAAATAGTTGTCATTCAGATGTTTTACACTTTTTAGTTATCAAACAGTTTTTTAGATTCAAATATTATTTCATTCAGAATCTAATTTATTAAGATGTATTACTCAATTTTATCAAACACAACCTACTTTGAAAACACTTGGCAATTACTGATTTGAAACAAACCTGTTTTTTTAACCAAGTTTGAAACAATTTTTTCTTTTGCAAGATTCCATAACACTATCTATGTTTTTACAAAAAATAAAAAATAATAAAAACTTAAATCTCATAAAAAAGATTAGTTTATAAATGAAAATAAATAAATTAAGCCTTGTATTCAAAATAATATTTTATCTTTTATATTGGTTTTGTAATATTAATAATGTAAATGATACAATAGACATTACAAAAGATTTATTTATTTGATATAATTTTAGTTAAAATCCGTCCATTTTGAATAAAAAAGTTTGGTAAAAGTGTCCAAAATTTCCATTAATTTCTTATCTTTTTCTTGTTTATTAAGAAACTCAATAACAAAAAAATTGAATAAAAATTAAAATTCTCGTATTTATTTTCCATATATTTTAGAGTCTAGATTAATTATTATAATAAATTTATGTTAAATTATAATTATTATTAAAAATTATAGACCCTATTTATTAATGTTTATCTACTGACAATCAAAAATTCGAAATAATATTCGTAATATATATTATTTTATATTTTAAAACTTAGTAAGACAATCTAGCTGAAAATGTAAAATTATGGGGAGCATATCTATCTAACAAAATATAATTAATTTTAAATTTCTAACTCACTCTAATAAATCATTTGAACGGTCTAAAATTTGAAATAAATCCAACCGTACATTATCGGAAGCCAAATATGTATATATATAACTTTAAAAAAGCCAAAGCCAAAGCCGTGCTCTATATTTACCTTGAAACCTCGTCCACTCTCAGAAGTGGAAACAGATTTGAATTGAGTTTTGTTATAGTCAAATTAGCCCGTGCCCTCTTTTCTTCTTCTTCTTCATTCACGGTCACGGTCACGGTCACGGTCAAGTAGTTGAGCTGAGCTGCACTCTCCTCCCACAGTGGAGAGAGAAAGATGAGCGACCGCGACAGAATCCGCGATCGGGAACGAGACAGGGACAAAGACAGAGACCGAGACAAAGACAGGCGAAAACGAGACCGAGACGAACGAGACCGCGACCGCACCAAACGTTCTCATACACCAGACCGCACTAAATCGCGCCACACTCGTTCCCGTACTCGCTCGCCGGACCGTCACCGGTCCCGTTCTCGCTCCCTCGACCGCTCCCGTCGCCACCACAACCGCCACCGCACTCCCTCGCCTGACCCTGCGCGGAAGCGCCACAAGCGCGGCGAGAGCAGCGAGAAGGACAGGCGGCGGGATGCCGCCGCGGTGGTGTCGGACTTCGTTGACGGCATCGTGAAGGAGCAGAAGCAACAGAAAGCGGGTGGAGTGAATGATGACGTGGAGATGGATCCGGATGAGGTGGAGATGATGAAGATGATGGGGATTCCGGTAGGGTTTGATTCGACCAAGGGGAAGCCTGTGGCTGGTAATGATGTTAGTGGAGTGAGAGCGGTGACGAAGAGGATGCCTAGACAGTATATGAATCGTCGCGGTGGGTTTAATCGACCTTTACCTGCTGAACGTAATCGTTGATTTTGATTTCTCAGAGGTTAGGGTTTCTTCATTCTTATATTTTCATGTTTTTCCCCCTTATTAGCAAATTAATTATATTATACTGTTTTTCCCCTTAATAGCAAATTAATTGTTAGTGATGGATATATTGAGGAGGCAACATTAGGAATTTCATTTGTTTACTCTGCTGTTGGAATTGCAAATTTGAACGATTATATTTTAGCAACTAGTTTAAAATTTAGACTTTTCTCAGTACCAGATTTCATTAGTAGCACATTGGAGATCTTAAAGTATCTCAGTAGAATGCAATAGTTTATTTGACTTCTATTTTGAGTAAATGGACTATTGATGTGGTATTATAATAAGCTGTTGCCTTTGGTATTATAAACTTAAGTTCCAGCACAGTAGCATGGCTAAGGTCTTAGCACGATTTATTTTTTAATCTAAAGCAAAGGAACAGTTTCCATGGTTTTTTTTTGCTCGGATAAGTGATAGGATTAGTTTATTAAGAATGTGCAAAGGGGGTGAAACCGGTAGGCATACTGTGACTCCGATAAAGTATCCTAAAAGCTCCTCCCAAGGAGCATTCGATAAAAGATCCGACTTACAATTCATCTGGCATCAAGGTACATCAATTTGGTAGAAATCTAAGGCTCTAAGCTATATTGTCAATATAGTAACTTAGATCAGGACGAAAATAAGAGGTGGATTGGTATGGACTCCTCTATCTGTATTTCCTAAAACACCAATACCTATTATCCAAATTCTCTGCTACGTGCTTCACTGCCTTTTGCTTCAACAAATTTGTGCCGTGATTTTGATCATCTTATCATCATTTGCAGTTCGCTACCAGGATGATTACCGTGCTTATAGTGCTTTTCTACATAAACCCATGACGTCATTGTACGTTGAAAAACTATTGCGTGGACAAAGAAGAGATGAACAAAGAATGCTAGAGCTAGAAAAATAGGAAATATGTTATCGGAATACCTTTTTTCCTACATCAGAATGTAATTATTCAATATATAAGCACAACATATATAAAGAAAGGCTGCAAGGCTGAAGAAGAAAATAAATAGCAAGTAATCTTGTTAAAATAATCTCCAACAAAAAACATTTCCAAAATTACCATTGCAATCTATCCAAGGAGCATATGCTTGTGCATTTGCCTACAATAGGTGTGAGACTGTTCTTGTGATATGCATTGCTCCTACAGCGATTTCCATCAAAATGGCTAGGATTGTTTATACTTTGATATGCGAGTTTGAGGATGTCTGGGATTTTTTTGAATTCAAACAATTACCTGTGCAGGGTATCTCTTTGCTTCATGGATGCAAGTTTGCACTAAGCTGATTTGTGCAGTAATAACTAACAACTGATGTCTATTTACTATGCAAAAATATACCAGAATCTCATATTCATCTTGACCTTCAGTGTGCTTATTCTGGAATCTGGATGTTTTGGATTGAATTTCATACCCTCAATGGGCTGTCTACCAGTATTAGAAGTTGGATAGAAGTCCTACCTATGCTGATAGAGCAGGGTTTTTCCTGCTTTAGCTTGTCAGAAGCTGTTTACTACCCCGTATTTGATCTTTAGATGTTTGTATGCTAAGTGAAGGTGCTGAGTGCTCAGAGCCTCACTAGTTATTAACAGAGATTGAATTTGATATTGTAATTAAGATGGCTGAGATTAACAGGAATTGGGAGAGTAGTTTTTTTTTTTTGGTTATTATACAGTAGATTGTATTTTTGTGCTTTTTTGTTGACCTGTTGAGATGATTATTTAACCCTTATATTTTACTTTTGGTGTATTTCTGGTTTGTTTAATTGGATATTATCTACCAAAAGAAAAAGAAGATTGAACAACTTTCAAAAAAGTTTCTTAGCTCCTTAAAACTTAATTCCATTGAAAAAATAGATTTGTTAATATTTTATTGGTTAGTTTAGTTCCCCTACTTTTGTTATGACTACTAATTCTAAGAATAAAAAATTGTGAAACATAAATGACTAATGACATATTGAAGATTCTTAAAACACTACAAGTATGATCAGTATTTGGTTAATGTGGAATTTTTCATAAATAATAACTGAGTAGGACTTTAACAGCAGTACTTTGCCGAAATGGATAAAAGTAACCCTTCATTCGATTGAAAATATCATTAGCACAAGAATGTTTTATTTTTTGATCTAAAGCAAACAAAAGGTTTCCATGGATTTTTTTTTGCTTGGATAAGTGATAGGATTGGTTTATTAAGAAAGAATGGGCAGAGGGGTTGAAACCGGTAGGCATACTGTCAGTCCGATAAAGTATCCTAAAAGCTCCTCCCAAGGAGCATTCCATAAAAGATCCGACTTACAATTCATTTGGCATCAAGGTACTTCATTTTGGTAGAAATCTAAGGCCCTAAGCTACATTGTCAATAAAGTAACTTAGATTATTTTGGTAGAAATCTAAGGCCCTAAGCTACATTGTCAATAAAGTAACTTAGATTAGGATGGAAAGAAGAGGTGGTTTGGTGTGGAGTCCTCAGTGTGTACTTACTAAAACACAAATACCTATTATTCAAATTCTCTGCCATGTACTTCACTGCCTTTTGCTTCAACAAATTTCTGCCATGATTTTGATCATTTTATCATCTTTTGCAGTTTTATACCAGAATCGTTACCATGCTTATAGAGCTTTTCTCTAGAAACCCATCATTTTACATTGACAAACTATTTGTTACTCCACTTAATCAGTGGCTACATTGTTGTTGTTGCCAGTAGATAAGGCCAAAGAGAGAGAAAATATAGAATTGTGGACAAAGAAGAGAGGAATAAAGAATGCTAGGAGGGAAATATGTTATCGTAATCCTACTTCAGAATCTAATTATTTAATATATAGGCAACATATATAAAGAAAGGCTGAAAGGCTGAATAAGAAAATAAATAGCAAGTAATCTTGATAAATTATGACCAATACTCAAATCACTTTAAGAAACATTTCCAAAATTATTATTGCAATCTATCTTAGGAGCATACTTGTGCGTTTGCCTACCATATGTATGATTCTTCTTGTGATATTCATTGAGCCATCGCTCCTATAACGATTTCCATCAAAATGGCTTAGGGTTGAGTTGTTTATTATACTACGATATGTGAGTTTGAGGATGTTTGAAAATAGTTTGGATGTTTAGGCTGCTCATTCATCTCTTATCAAATTAAAAAATTAAATGAATAGGTTAAATAATAATAACTGAAAAGAATAGGAGACATAGTAAAAAACTTCTCTTTCTATTTAATGTCTTACTTAACAACCCCCAACTCTCCCTGTGCTTTACTTCGTTCACATTTGTGTATTTGTTTCCTATGCTTTCTCTTTGAGAGTGTTGTCGTGAAAGGGGTCCGGGTATCCAGCTCACCTCGGAGTCCCATCAGTTAGGACGAAAGGGGATCTCCTCTATTTTATCAAACTGAGACTGGAGTCCAGAGACTGGAGATGTTTTGCGTATACTTGTTGCACGACCTTTTGTGACTTCTTCGCTGTACCTTGTAGCATAATATATTGCTTCCTTAAGAAGTTTTTAGGAGCATAATTATTCTTCAGTTCCAATTGTTATTTAGCATTCAAAAAGATATATTCGTAAGTTCCTCTCGAGTCACTTATTTAGCATTTGAAGGACCTTTACAGGAAGATAAATAGCTATATGCTCGTGTTTCTCAAGGAGCTGAGAGTACAGGATAATATTCCTTGTACAATATAGTATGTATTTATTTATACATGTATGCATGTCTATGTACGATTTGAGCATGCCACTCTTATTACTTTTTGTTCTGAACAGAGATGGGAGAGGAAATGTTCTTCAAACTGTGACGATTAGTTGATTGTCTTATTCAAGATTCTTAATATACTTATCCTAATCCATTGTCTAGCTTAGCGAAAAGATAATGGATGCAGTCAACTTGTGATACGATTTTCATGATATACAAACTAGCTAACAATGTATAAGAACATTTCTTTTTATCAGTTTCATTCATATACTGAATGCTTCAAGTTTGGGTGGGGTCTCTGCAGATGGAAAAGCAGCTGCCGGAAAAATGTTGAATCAGGTGTAGGAAGGAAAGGTTCAAGGCTCGGAACCAAGTGTAGAGTTGGACCTCTTGATGAGGAATTTTGTAAAGCACCTTTGAATTGTTTAAGAGATGCGTTGTACCTGAACTTTTAACTTAAAAAATGGTATTGTGACCGAATTTAATGACTATTTTGCTGACTTAGATTTTCAGATTATTCAATGAGCTCTAAGTAAGAATGTTGAACTAAAAATGTTGATATACGGACAACAATTGGGTCATTTCCTCGAGGCTCAGAGAGAGAATTTCCACTGGAATAATTTTTTTATATATATTTTGCCATAGGAGTTTTTACTATCTACTTGCATGATATCACAAATTTGTATAACATACTAGTACAATTAGGATTTAGGTGTGTATTAATATCGCCCTTCCCTTGAGATGGTTGATCATTCAACCAAAGTCACCATTTAGCTCCAATTCTCTGAGAACACCTTTCTTTGATTCAACGGAGGTGATGCCTGAAATATGTAGAAAAACATAAATAAAATATATGCTTTTGAAACAGGATAACACATAATGTCAGTTTGTATGTGATTATGCATTAGCTATAAATAATACTAAGAAGAAAAAGAAGTGCAAATGAAAGGGGACAGACAGAACACCTCAAAGTTTCTTTTGTTCCGCGTCGAACTTTGCAGCGGATTGTAGCAAGTCCTAGGCGCTGGTGGGCCTCAAACCGGTGACACCCAGAGAAACCTGTTTACGAATTAATTAGAGGGAAGAAAATAAATATTAAAAGATATATATTTTTTATTTTTAAATATTAAAAATTAGGATCGGGTAGGAGAAGAAGAAGTGTCATTCAACAGTTTATTTAGAAGTGGTTTTTTGCTTGTTTTTCAAGTTTTCATGCTTCTTAATCCTATAGCTTGGCACCTCTTTTGGAGGTTAAGTGCTCTTTTCTTTCATCTTAGCTAGCTAGCTGGCCGGCTAGTTATTTTTGAATGAACAAAAGAAATAGGTGCAGAAGAAACACTATTTGAAGCGTCGGGAAAAACAGACACACCATAGTAAACTCCATCAACCTCGAGCACGTCAATCTGCATAGGATATAAAGAAAATTGAATGAGAATTACTACTGTCATGGACCTATATTCTATTGAATAATGTTCATTAAGAACATGAAAGAAAAGAGTGACCTTAACTAGGCTGTTTGTTGACTACAAAGACACCTTAATAAAATTGCAGAGCATAAGAAACCTCTCAAGACAACACCATAAACTTATTTTACCACTAATAATTAATAACTAACGTACAGGGTTGATTTTATTACTAGTTTTTTTTTTAATCAATATCATTAATGAAAAAACATAAAACACGAGGCCTGTTGTTCCATCATCAGACATAAAATACAAGAGACGGGATCTAAACTTTTCGGTTGCAGAGACGACATAGCAAACGGATATAAAATTTCGGCTTTAATAACAATGAATGGAATGCAAAAACAAATTCAGACCCATCTTATTTGGATGCCTTCAAGTGAATATGTCATGTATAACTAATAAGAAGCAGAAGAAAAGAAAGAGAAAGGAAGATGAGTGCTTCATCCTTTTCCAAGTCCAAACATGCATTGATTGGAACTGAGAGCAGCTTTAAGACTTTTTAGGAAGTATTATACAAACTTACTCCCACATGAGGCTGCATAAAAATGAAAATATTTGTTTTCTTCTGTGGAAATAAACAACATAGGGAAAGGAACTTTGGAGGGGTGGACATATACACCATATTATATATATTAAGTAATTGAGAAGATTCATGGGGTAAAATCGGTATGTTAACACACAAAACTTTGGACGACCCATATATCTTCTACAACAGTTATGTATGTCGGAGTTATTGCGTATCTTGGAACTTTGGAGGGTACCATCCCAATCCCCAAACAAGTTTATCCCTCAATTATCAAATAATGGCACACTTATATCACAAAAGTAGGATCAATTAGCACCGAATCACAAGCTAGACATCTTCCTTAGTTGCAAATTGTGCACCATTTTGAATATAAGGAAGGGTAGTCTATATCATCATCTCCCAATAATTTTCAGTCTCCATAGTTTGGTAGATCTGATATATATATCCCAAGCATAAAGCATTTCCCATAAATAAATAAAAATTGCTCCATAGGTTGTTGTGGATGCTCATAGGGGAATATCCATCAGCCTAACTGGCAATATCAAATCCACCTAATGGAAGCTACCGTTTTATCTATTGAGTAGTTCAATGGAGAGCTAATCTCAGATTACAAAACCTAATTAAAAAGGAATTCGGGCTTGCCTTCTCAATTCCAACTAATAACTACACTACCCGACATTTATATAGAACTTGTAAATCAGTTGCAGTGCAGCAAATCAGCAACACTAGATTCAACACAACGCAAGTAAAGCATAATGAAGTAGATTTCGAGGTGTTCTTACGGGCACTTGAAGACCAATTTGACTGATGCTGTCCATGAGATCCTTCACCTTTTCTTGATCATTAGATCTTGTACGCAGGAGGGGTCTTCTTATTTTATCCAGGGGAAGTTCTAGAATTACCGGTCCTCCCGTTTGAGGCACACTTGGAGAAGCCCCTGAAACCATATTTGTTTTGCTCAATTGACCTTGTACAAACCCAAAACTTAAATATTCTGAATTGAGCTTATAAGAATCATGGTAAAGTATGTATATAATATGGGCTTGTGGGTGCTTCTATGATATGCATACGCATGTATATAAATTGGTTTTGCAGAATAGAACATAAACGAACCGATTATCAAATCAAATTCTCTCTGTGTATTGAGTGTCTGTGCATATATATATATATACATAAATATATGTATAGAGAGAGAGAGAAAGAGAGAGAGAGAGTATATATACCGTTAGAGGAAGCTGAAACGGAGAAGCTCCTGAAATTGTTTGGGAATTGGACAAGAAAATTCGCCATTTTTGTTGGGTTTCTATTTTCTTGGAGTAGTTATTTGCTTTCTCTTTCTACATAGTCAGTCGGTATCTAAATATTATTGCAAAATGTAAAACCGAAAGGATGTATAATACTAGTAACTTACAACCTTTTCTTCTCCCTCAAACTTCTGTGGTCGTGATTATTTGCACAAAACTCAAAAGGATAAATAAATAAATTAATTAATTAAGAAACAGCTTATTTGATTTCCAAAGATGGCTTATGTTTATGTGAAAGAACCTCTTTGGTATTTTGTACAGTTAATAATGTCAATGTCAGAATAATATTTATGCTGACGGAATAAATAGGTACTTTCATAGTATTTATTTTAGAGTACTTCTACGGCGACATTGAAGTGGTGACATTGTAACGATATTTTTTTTTTTGGTTTTTTTTTGTAGTACCTCTCAAAAAGTGTATAGTATTTATTCCAACTGAAATTTTTATAAAAAACAGTGTTTTAGGTGTAATTTGGATATATCTGAAAGCGAGGGTATATACGATGCAATACAATCATGTTTTTCAGATGATCCAAATTACACCTAAAACACTATTTTTACAAAAATTCAGTTGGAATAAATACTATACATTTACAGGATGATTAAAAAAAAAAACCAAAAAAAAAATTATCACTAAAAAATGTTCCCCTAGACTTATTGTTTATTTTAAGGCAATCAACTCATTTAATCCCTCTACTTGGTGTTTAATTTTATTTTGGAAAGTATATAGTATTACTTAGGTGCTCAACCTCTGCCACCTCATTTAAAAAACTGGCATTATTTTAGAAAAAATAAAAACAATGACATGTAAATTTGTATGTCCAAAACTTGTGAGGAAATGAATATTGGTATCATTATACACTCCCTTCTTCTCAAAAGTCAAAAGGGCTAAGATGCCCATGCCCTATATCCTAATGCTAGCAAACGAGAAAAACGAAACAAAAATAAAATTACAACAACATTTTTTGTGCCGATTTCATCTTATTAGTCTCTTCAATGAAATTTTGCATCATTTTCACCAAATAAATAGAGCTCGACTCGGAATTTTTTATAGTAGAAATCCACACAACATTAGAACTGCAAATCAGAGAGCCTCTTGAGGAGCAATTTCAACACAGGTTTGGTTGCATCGGTTTGGATCGATGATTCTTTGTATGCTTTCTTATTTTAGGGTTTATTAATCCCTGAACTATGGTGTAGGATTTATTAATTAGGGGTTAATAAAGTGGTTAATAAGTTCTAAACCCTAGTTAATAAATCCAAACAAACGGATGAAAATTTTTGATTTGCGTTCGCTACTATTAATAGCGGATGATGTGTTTTTTTAATCGTCCGCTATTATTCGTAACAAACAACAGTTTAAAATGGATGATAGAGATGGTGTATGCCCTATAAAGATCTGTAATAAATACGTGTTATGGATCACTCCCTATATATATATATATATATATTATATATATATATATATATAAACAACCAATTTTCGTGTCATGTGCCTGTTATGTGGATTGATTTACTGCTATTCAAATTTGTTTTGGAGAAAAAGAAAAGTTTGATTGAAATTACAACAAGAACGCCCTTCAGTTTTATGTTCGACTACAACTAAACATAGTTTCAGTGCTTTTTACAAGTATGTAACTATTGTGGTTTTAATTTCCATAGCCAGATGCAATAATTTAAAATGTTAACCGATCATCAAATCGAAAAAGTTATCGGGTGGATGCGTCATTAATGGTTCAAACAGTGGTTGAATAGTTATTGAACTGGCGACGTCATAAATATATAAAAATATATATTATTAGTAATTAATAAATTTTAAAAAATCTCGTTTTTTATGAACTAAAAAACAATAAAGTTGAGTTACAATATTATTAAAAGTGGTTAGTTTTAATATTAAAAAAAGTTAGTACAAAAAATAATAAAAAATTATTTGAGTCAACTTAATAGGTTTTTCCGGTTGAACCAGACCGTGGTCAACCAGTTCAAATCGAGTTTTGATCAAACTGATTCAACCGGATCAAATCGGACCGGACATAAAACTAAACGGTTCAGGTCGGGTCGAAAAACAGTGGTCGGATGTAATTGAGCATTTTTAATAGATCTTTTGAGAAGAAAGGAATGAGAAATTGAAATTCTACCCACAACCTCACACATTTGGAGCTATGAAATATTCATGTTATAATTTTTTTTAAATGCCATGTCAGCTTTTTAAATGAGATGGCAGAGGTTGAGGACCAAAGTAATACTCTCCATAATAGTGCAGGGGTTTTTGTGAAAACAAATTATTTATGGACTAAAATGAAACCAAATCATGAGTACATGGACCAAATGATTTATTTTGCCTTTATTTTAACAATATTCTATATTTTTTAATAATATTTTGAACTTTCATCCATAATTATTGATAATGACCTTATTTTATGTTTCAAAATAATTCCTTTATTATATATAAAAATCTTTTATGGGTAAACCAAATTTAAAGCGGTCCAATAAAATATATTCAGGCTAGTTCGGGGATTACTTAAAATGATTATAAGTTAAAATTTTAAATTATTTTAAGTATTGATTTATATATCAAAGTATTTGACATCATTTTGATTTATAAGTTAAAATAAAATATAAACGTATTTAGTTAAAATGACTTATAAGTTAAAATAAAATATAAAGACTATTAAAATAAGTACAAAGTAATTTTATATTTAATCCAACCTACTTATTTTAAAATAACTTATAAATTATTTTTAAAATATAAAAATTATTACTTCTTAAAAATAATTTATAAATTAAAAATTAAATCATAAATAAATATTATAAAAGATATCATATAAGTTTGTTTGACCAACTTATAACCGGCCAAATTCAATTCGCATTCCTAATAATTAATACTTAAATAAATGAGCAACATAGTAATTTATGGGGAAAAAGTACTTTTAACCCATTGTGGTTGTAGTTTAAACAATTAGCCACTTACTGTTTATTTAAAGTGTAAGACCCCAACTTTTTATAAATAAAAATTTAATTTTTTTAATTATTATTTTGAAATAGTAAGGGGTTGATTTGATTAATGTAGTTAGTTATGGGTAAAATCATAAATATTTTAAATAAGCAAGTGGTTATAAAATACTATCGTTGTTGTCGGAGAATATTAGTTTGGTGCGTGAAATATATTCTTCTTGTCGGGGAATATTAAATGCAAAGTACTTGACCTTAATGTGGGCCCACAACAAAAGCGATTGGATGAAGAAAGCACAAGTATAAGTTGTTTATAAATAGCTTGGCGTAGTTATTCATCAGATTATCTTGTTGGAATAAATTGGTTAAAAAACACGATGTCTGGCGTTGTTGTTGCAAGATAGCACCGCGGTATTGCACCAATTATTGATTCTTACGTGAAAAGACACTACTCGATAAGCATTACGGTGAATTCTTTATCAAAGTATTTTATTTTATTGATTCAATAATTGTTGCGTTGATATTTTATATTATTGTTGTTTGATAATTGTCACTACACGGTATTTTCCGATGATCGAAGCAATAAGTTACATCAAGGAGAGGTTTGGTCACCCAATTGCGTCTTGGAGTAAGGAGAAATTCTTATTGGAAAGCCCCTCTTCTCTGGACCCGCCTGCAGTTATCAATATTGTGATTTTGTAATACTATTTGTGAATAATTAATTATTGATTTATATGATGAGGAAAATATTGATTTTATGTGGATATAGATGGAGAAAATTTTTAATGTGACAATTGTTAAAAATTGATATTTTATTTTTTTGATAAAATAATATTTTATTATATTATTATAATAGAATAATGATGATATTTTACAATGAATGTGGGATATATGAGTATATGAGGAGGAAGAGTATTTTATTGCATTAAATGATTAACACATGTTTTTTTTGTTTTAAATTGGACCCCATTTCTTAAGCGAAATTTGATTATAGCTTGTAAAATCGCTTGTTTATGAATTTGGGCCAATTTATTTGGATTTTGGAAAAACTTTCTTCTACAAAGTTGTAGAGAATTGAATTTCTATAAAAAGTCACGAGATTCAATTTTACGATAAAGGGCTATTTATTATGAATTATTGAAGTTCAAGTTCGAAATAATTAATTTTAGAATTTTAAATTATTTTTATTAAGAAAAACGTTTTTATTATTTTTGGCACATGTGTGGCTGGAGTTTGGACAGATTTGTGTGTGTAGAGAATTTGATTATATATATTATTATTATATTAAATTTTTGCTTTTTGGTGTTCTAAGCGATTTCTATAAATAGGGTCTTGGGTTAGAATTGAAAATCATACTGTAAACTAAAGATTTCTCTCTCTTTCACTCACTATAATATCGAAAGTGTATTTTGTGAGTATTTTAGTACTTTGAGTATTCTTTATACGGTCTGCAAGTTCTTTCAAACCTTATATCCAGGTATTTTAGTCAAAATCTTGTTTTTTTGCGAGTAAGGGATGTTATTTTATTCGAAAATTATATTATTTCTTCAATATCATTATGCTTGAAATATTGGTTGGAGCTTTTATTAAATTTAGAACTTTTTCGTATGGAGTTCTTATTCATGAGTTCTTATTCACGAGTTCTTATTCATGAGTTACTATTCACCAAAGTCTTATTCACGAGCGTGATGATTTTTTTGTGAAATTTCTATCTTTTAGTGTCGGAGTTACTATTCACGATATCAAGACTATTTATTCACGAATCTGACACTTATTCACGAGAAAAATTAAATTTTCTTTTCTGTGTCTAAGATCGTCTGTTATGATTCCTATCTTGGATTGGATCTATGTTTTGATCTTTATTCTTGAATTTTACTCCATTCTGATTATTTATGAAGTATTTTTGAACTTGGTTTGTGTAAAGTACGAATCCTTAATATTTGTTCTTTTGTTTCACTGGATTCGTTTTTTAAAAAATATTTTTCATCATCCTCAGTCCTAAATGATGATATAACTGAATATCTTTGGCCTGTAGT
Source organism: Panax quinquefolius (assembly GCA_020205615.1). NCBI lineage: Eukaryota > Viridiplantae > Streptophyta > Magnoliopsida > Apiales > Araliaceae > Panax > Panax quinquefolius. The sequence continues at coordinate 29,430,756 of CM035162.1, read as the reverse complement.
GTAAAGATGAATGATTTTATAATGAATATCTTTGGCCCGTAGTGTAAAGATGAACAGGTGTTTAGATGAACATAGCCAACTGGTGAATATCTTTGGCCTGTAGTGCAAAGATGAATATTTGATTTATGATGTATATTGATTGATGTTACAGGGATAAAATATCAATGATGGACTTTTAAATTCATAGATGATAGTAGATTTCATTCTCTACTTAACTCTTCTAATGAATTGTTGTTTCATTGCGATTGTTGATCTAAAACTTGTTGTCATTGTATTCTATCAGATTTTTCCTGTTGAAGACTAAGGATAATTTTTTGTACATTATCTTAGTCATAATATTCTTCTTGGGCTAGTTGAGCTCACCCTTTTCCTTTTTGTTCCATTTTTCTTCTTAGGAGACGAGAATATAGCGGGAACTAGTCGGGGTGTGGAGTAATGGTTCAAGACAGTTGTTTTAGTAGTACTCACTATTTTGTAAAATAGTGTACCAATAATTGTAATGAGGACTTATTTGAGTGTGGATATTATACAGAAGATAATATTTGTATTTAAACTCGCGGTTTATGTGTTGTCGTATTTTGCACAACAATTGTATTAATGAAGTTGTAGTTGTTTACGTACCATGTATTTGGCGACTCGAGAATGGGTGATGTATACCTATTTTGGGGGCGTCACGGTTAATATCGAGCTTAGGGATATGATCTTTGGCGGAGATCGGGGAATAGAACTAGGAGAGAGAGGCGAGTAAATCCTTAGCTAGTGTGTCCTACTAAGCTTATTTATTGATCGGTCGTAATATAGGGTATTATGTGATTTGTTAATTTGTTTAATTAACCCTTGTTTTATGGCGATATTTAAGAATGTCGAATGAGAATGTTAATGATTGGAGTAAATGAGACCGTGGAGACACCTTTTGCTCACCAACGAGTAGAGAGCGTGCAATGGTGGCAAAGTTCCTCCTGTGAACAACACCGCGAAAGCAGATGATGAACGATGGTATGTTTAGGAACTTTCTAGAATTCATACAAAACCAAAGCGAGAAAGACTCTTTACATTCAAAATGCGGTGGAAACACCGGCAACTCACGGATGGTCACCGCATTAGCGATTAAAGGAGTTAGGGCCACGGAGTTTTTGGGAAAGCGAGAACCACTTACGGCAGAGATGTGGATAAAGTAGATCACTAAGATATTTGATGTCTTGGGATGCTCGGAGGAGCAAAAGGTTCCTTTGCCACTTTCATATTACGAGGAGAGCTGATTATTGGTGGGAATTAAGTAAAAGCGTACTCGATTTCTCATTGCTGAAGATGTCTTGGGAGAAGTTCCAAGAATTGTTCAACGACAAGTACTTTCCCAAAAATATTCGTCACATGAAGGAGGTAGAGTTCATCAAGCTGGAGTAAAACAATATAAACGTGTCGCAGTACGAAGCTAAATTTGTCGAGTTGTCCCGATTTGCATCGCATTTGGTTGATAATGAGGAGAGAATGACACGAATGTTTCTACGAGGTTTGAAACCCAAAATATTTCAATACCTCATTTCTCACAAACTTTGTTTATATTCAGATGTTGTGAATAGGGCTCAGTTATTGGAGCGCGATAATGAGTAGGCTCAACTGAAGAATAATGACCAATAACTCGATGATAATCGTACCGGTGGCGACGGTCATCGGAACAATGATAACCATAATGGAGGAAATTATCATGCCAGAAATGGTAACCACTTGATGGTGTAATCGTAGCGAGTAATAGAAGAAATAACTCAGTGGAAATTTCAAGAAGAGAAGATTTAACGATGGCGGGAAGATGTAAACACTTGAAAGACTAGCAACAAATTTTAGAGGAGGAGAAAGACCGCGGTTAGAATGCTACGAGATGCGGAGAAGAGAGACACATAAGTCAAAGCTATTCCTGACCTTCAAGGTATGTTTTAGTTGTGGAAAGGGCGGATTCGTATAGCTCGAGATTGTCTATAAGCGAAACCAAGTCCAGTGGGGATAGTGACTCCAAAGACTGTCCCGGACAAGTCAAAGTCATTGGTTCTTGATGTTTGGTTTGTAATATTCATGGACGCAATCAAATTGCATAAAAAGTGCGGAAACGTGGAAAAATCAGAGTTTAAAATTTTTACAAACCATATACGGATCACCCTTTATGCACAATTATTAATTAAGCGAAAAGATAAAGAATAAAATCATACCCTCGAAGATCGAGCTTTCTCGTACAAGTTCACCTCGATCCTTTTCGCGTTCAACTTGAATCCACCGGGTTTGGTTCCTTCCTTTGATCAACGTTAGCCACCCGTATGTTTGGCCTCAGAGGTGATCCACCAAGAAAGAATAAGAATTCAAGAAGATGGGTGGTTGGCTAAACCTAGTTTTCTATCTCTATAGAAAAGGCGTACTCTCCAACAAATTGGAATTATGTCAGTATATTGTAAAAGTCAACAACCACACACCCATAATAAGACTCCTCTTATTTATATATGTGTAAACCCTCCTTAACAATTAAGTAATTGGGTTTTATTTTAATTAATTAAATTCTTTTAATTAATTAAGCTCCCTAATCTTATTAGGGACAATTAATTAAAAACTCCTTTAACTAATTTTCCTTCCTAATCTAATTAGGAATAAATGAAATACTTATATTAAATTAATTCCTAAACTCTTTTAGAAATTAAAATAATAATAATTGTAATAATATTAATAAGACTCCTCTTATTAATTTATATTTAATATTTTAAAATATTAAATAATAAATATTAAGCTATTTAATTTATTCTATCACCATAGATTAAATTAAAAATACTTAACATATTATTACGATTATGCCATTAACTTCTTAAATAATTATTCTTCCTTTTATGGTGTGTGACCTTTTAGGTTCTCCATATTAAAGCGGTTGTGAATAAATCAATTAGAACAATTCTAATCTTATTTAAATAAATAAATTAAACAATTAATTTATTTAAATAAATAATATTTATTCTCTGATAGGGATAAGCCTCCTGCTTGATCAGCGACTTTCCGGATAATATAGATTTCAACATTAATCATAAAAGAACCTTTGAGTAAATAGTTCTGCAAACAATTCAATCCTTCCACCATACTGATGTCCTAATTAAATATAAGGCATGGAATTCTTTGTCGAAGTCTTATTTTATTTAATTATATGTATTTCGATCCTTAAATGCACTGACTCAAATAATGCAAATTAGAAACTCCTTTCTAATTTCATTTACGCGCAACCGAGGACTCTTGAGTTGTCATTTATCGAATCACATAGGACATTCTCTTCTTTTATTAGAAGTGGTAGATTCTTTATTGATCATACATTATCTCTATGTATAACTTATTATACCCAAGCATACCCTTTGATATACCCTAAGGGTCTTAAGGAATAAGTCAAAGTATAACTCATCATACATAAGAATCTATGATGATCTCAAGTCCAAGGATTACTTGTACTACTATCACTACAGAATTCTATTGATGAGACAAATAAAACTCCATTAGGTATTCCTTAGCGAGCCACGTTCGATGAACTTATTCTCTAATAAGCACCTACATACTTGCTTTAGTGTCTCCACACAAATGATCGTGAGATCAATCATCCTCATCCAATGAAGCAAGCAACGTATGTACCAATCTATCCGGATTCACTAATCCCCAATTTAGTAATCCAACGATTGGGAACTATTTTAGTTTTAAGCTTTCAAAGAATTTAGATCTCATTAGAATGATCATCATCATTATTCTAAAAGCATTGCTTAAAACTATGGGTTTATCACATATTATAAAAACGACACCGTGTAGATAATTAAAAGCCTTTAATAAATTAATACTTTTTATTAATAAATGAATAAGATTGTTACAAAGTATATGCTTTATCATCAAACATGATTGGCTTGTGTGCATACTACTTTCACTTGAAAGAGCGTTTTTCGTGACTTCTCAAAAAGCGAGTAACCCGAACGAAGTTAGCACGGGTTAATTAATTATAAATTTTGCGAAGTTATACCTTATTGAATCTGGGGTTCTACCCATTCATTTATCTCTCCTGCTTATACTCAGCGTTTAAACTTGACTCAGGAGAAAATTAGACTTTGACTTATCTGTTGAAACTCGTTATGAGAAACTTTCGTTACATCCACTGTTTATAAATCTTGTTTGATCCAAGTTGGCACCATCACATTACCTGTTGACCTTATTTCTTTAAAGATACTTGCTTTTGATGTGATTTTAGGGATTGATTGATTGATTAACTACTCATCATGCCAAAATTGATTGCTTTTCGTAAGGTTGTTAGTTTTATATTCCTAAGCAACTTTGTTATTGAATTCAAACAACCAAACCAATGAAAGTCAATCATTATCATATCAAGCCATAAAGCCATTCGTTTATTGAAAAATGGATGTCAAGCTTTCTTACCCATGTCATGGACTTTAATCGTCGTATTTGAATAATATTTTGTTTCCTGACGTATTTCTTAAAGAATTTCTTGGCTTACTCCCAAAGTGTGATATTGAATTTTGTATCGACTTTGAACCCGAGACAAAACCCATTTCTAAAATCTCATGGCTCTATTGAACTTCGTGGAGTTAAAATTCATCTGTAGAAGTTTGTGCAGAGCCTCTATCTGGTGACTTCCTTTGTGGAATACACCGAAGCCAGACTCTCTGTAGGGGATGCCATATTTGTGTGGTAGTAAACTGATAGGTGTCATTGTGACGTGTTATCCAAGATTGGGATATGAGTCACAGTTGAGAGCAACCTAAGCCGGTAATCAAAATACGTAGCTTTCTATGCTTAGTTGGTTATTATCGAAGATTTTGTGGAAAGATTTTCTCGAATCTCTACTCTATTAACTCAGCTGACTCGAAAAGATACAAAATTCGAATGGAGCGAGGAATGTAGAACTTAACATGTGGCAACGACGTTGGCTCGGTACATTGAAAGATTACTACCATACCATTGATACCATCACGGAAAAAAAAGCGAACATGGTAGTTGTGCGCATTGAGTAAAAGATCGTATCGTTCTGAGTCGCGATATTGTTAACCAAAGACCCATTTCGTATGACTTACAGAAGATGGAGATAGAGTTAAAGATTCCAAGAACTTGCGTGAAGATAACGAATATACGATTAGAATCGACTTTAATCGATAAATTTAAAGATGCTCAAGCTACGGACTTGGAGTTGATGAATATGAAGAAGAAGATGCAAGAAGTCGTTATTCCAAAAGCGAGAATCGGCGATGTGAGGAAAGCTCAAACCTTTAATTTATTAGTCCATTTGAAATCCTCGATTGAATAAGAAGTATGGCTTATAGACTCGCTTTACAACTAAGTATGACGCGTGTTCATAACATTTTTCGCGTATCGATGTTACGTAAATATGTGGACGACCCGAACCACATTATTGAGTTAGAACCAAACGAGATAGTAGAAGATTTAACGTACGAAGAGGTACCATTCAAAATCTTGGATAGGAAGGAGCATGTCCTACGCACGTCAATTTCAAGGACGAAATTTCATAAGGAGGGGAGGTTGTAAGACCCCAACTTTTATAAATAAAGATTTAATTTCTCTAATTATTATTTTGAAATAGTAAAGGGTTGATTTGATTAATGTGGTTAGTTTATGGGTAAAATGCTAAATATTTTAAATAAGCAAGTGGTTATAAAATACTCATTGTTGTTCGGAGAATATTCGTTTGGTCGTGGAATATTCTTACCGGGAAATATTAAATGCGATGGCTTGACCTTGTGTGGGCCCATAACTAAAAGCGATTGGATGAAGAAAGCGACAAGTATAAGTTGTTTATAAATAACTAGCAGTAGTAGTTATTCTGCAATTATCTTGTTGGAATACCGGTGGTTAAAAACACGATGTCTGGCGTTGTTGCCGCGATAGTACATGGTATTGCACCAATTATTGATTCTTACGTAAGAAGGCACTACTCGATAAGCTATTACGGTGAATTCTTATTAGGTATTTTATTTTATTGATTCAATAATTGTTGCGTTGATATTTTATATTCTTGTTGTTTTGATAATTGTCACTACTACGGTATTTTCCATTATCGAAGCAATAATTCATATTATCGAATAATATTATTAGAAAACATTATTGGCAATGTCTAGAAAGTTCTATCTAAGGAGAGGTTTGGTCACCTAATTGCTTGATGAAGGAGAAAATCTTATTGGAAAACCCTCTTTCTCTTGGGCGCACGGTTGTCGATATTGTGATTCTATAATATTATTTATGAATAATTAATTATTAATTTATATGATGAAGAAAATATTGATTTTATGTGGATATAGATGGAGAAAATTTTTAATGTGACAATTGTTAAAAATTAATATTTTATTTTTTTTAATAAAATAATATTTTATTATATTATTATAATAGAATAATGATGATATTTTTACAATGAATGTGGGATATATGAGTATATGAGGAGGAAGAATATTTTTGTTGCATTAAATGATTAACACATAATTTGTGTGTCGGTGGACCCCATTTCTTGACTGAAATTTGATTATAGCCTGTAAAATCGTCCGTTTATGGATTTCGATCAATTTTTGTTTGGAATTTGGAAAAACGTTCTTCTGCAAAGTTGTAGAGAATTGAATTTTCTATAAAAAGTCGCGAGATTCGAATTTTCTGATAAAAGGGCTATTTATTATGAATTATTGAAGTTTCGAAGTTCCGAAATAATTGATTTTTGGAAGTTTTAATTATTTTTATTAAGAAAAACGTTTTTATTATTTTTGGCACATGTGTGGCTGAAGTTTGGACCAGATTTGTGTGCGTAGAAATTTGATTATATATATTGTTATTATATTAAATTTTCGCTTTTGGTGTTTACAAGCAATTTCTATAAATAGGGTCTTGGGTTAGAATTAAAAAATCACACGAAACTAAAGATTTCTCTTTTCTCTCTCTATAATATCGAGCGTATTTTGTGAGTATTTTAGTACTTTGAGTATTGCTATACGGTGCAAGTTCTTTCAGCGCTATATCTAGTATTCCAGTCAGAAGTACTGTTTTTGCGATGTAAGGGATGTTATTTTATTCGAAAATGATATTATTTCTTCAATATTTTAAGACCCCGAAATTTTTTTAAATAAAAAAGAATTTCTTTTATTTATTATTTTGAAATAGTAAGGGTTGATTTGATTAATGTGGATAGTTAAGGGTTAAATACATAAATATTTCAAAATAAGCAAGTGGTTATAAAATATTCATTGTTGTTAGGGAATATTCGTTTGGTCGTGGAATATTAAATGATTGTCGAGGGAATATTAAATACTGATTGGCCTTGACCATGTGTGGGCCCCATAACGGATAAGCTGTCGGATGAAGAAAAGCGACAAGTTTGGGTGGTTATAAATAACGGCGTAGTTATTCTGAATTAAGGCATTGGAATACCCGGTGGTTAAAACACACTAATCGCGTTGTTGAACTAATACACTATCTGGCGTTGTCCACGATGAATTCTTATTCAATATTTTATTTTATTGATTCGATAATTCTTTGCGTTGATATTTTATATTATTGTTGTTCGATAATTGTCAACGCACATTATCTCCATTATCGGATCAATAATTCATATTATTTGAATAATATTATTAGATAACATTATTGGCAATGTCTAGAAAGTTACATCTAAGGAGAGGTTTGGTCACCTAATTTGGCGCCCGATGAGGAGAAATCCTTATCGGAAAGCCCCTCTCTCGGGAGGAGCGACTGGTTGTCATAAATGTGATTACGTAATATTATTTGTGAATAATTAATTATTGATTCATATGATAAGGAAATATTTATTTTATATGAATATAAATGATGGATTTATTTATGTGGTTATTAATGAAGGAATTAATCTTTGAGATGTTTTATTTGTATTTTTGTCGGATTGGAGGTATTAAAAAAATCAAATCGGTGTTATTACGACTTTATTTGTGTGAGTTATAATATTTAATCCAAATAGTTGGATCGTTGTAATTTTTGGATATGTTATACATATATAAGTTGAGTATATGTCCACAAATTTTGAACCGTTAAAGATGAGCGTATAATTTATTATGAATTTTAAGAGGTGGTGATTCGAGAAATTAGGTTATAAATGATTTTGATGGAAAATTCTAGAATTAGTGGGCCCCACTTTTGGTTGGTGAGAAATGTGCTCAATTGAATTTTCAAATGTGGTGGGTGGGAATAGTAGCGAGTAAAGCCATCAGTTCTTGAGTTAAGTGCTTGACGTTTAACATTTTCCTATAAATAGAAAGGCTAAGTTAGAATTGAAAATCACACCGAAACAAAGTTTTCTCTCTTTCTCTCTATATTATTGAGCGTATTTTGTGAGTATTTAGATACTTTGAGAGTTCTTTATTCAAGTCTAAGTTTCATTCAAAGATCACTTGAGCCTTTCCTTGAAATCTTGATTCTTTGAGGTAAGGGATGTTATTTTCTTCTCAAATGATATTATTTCTTCAATATCATTATCTTTGAAATATTGGTTGGAACTTTTTATCAAATTTGGAACTTTTTCATATCGGGGTTCTTATTCATGAGTTCTTATTCACGAGTTACTATTCATGAGTTCTTATTCACGATTCTTATTCAAGTCTTATTCATGAAGCGTGAAAATGTTTTTTTTGTGGAATTTCTATCTTTTGGTGTCAGAGTTACTATTCACGTATCTGACCTTATTCACGATATCTGACCACTATTCACGTATCTGGCACTATTCATCGAAAAATAAAATTTCTTCTTTTTGTCCAAAATATCTATTACGGATACTAGCTTTGATTGTATCCATGTTTTGATCATTCTTGAATTTTACACCACTATGATTATTTTTGAGGTATTGTTGGACATGGATAAAACAAAAGTACGAATCCTTAATCCTTAATCCTTGTCATTTTGTTTCACTTTGGATTCGTTCTTTAAAAATATTTTTCATCATCCTCGGTCTTAAATGATGATATTATTGAATATCTTTGGCAGTCAAAGATGAATGATTTGAAGAATATCATTGGGCTGTAGTGCAAAAAGATGAGCAGTGTTTAAATGAACATGAGGCGAGTGATGAATATCTTTGGCCTTTAGTGCAAAGATGAGCAGTGTTGAGATGAACATGACCGATTGATGAATATCTTTGGCTGTAGTAAAAAGATGAATATTTGATTTGAGATGAATATTAATTGATGTTTGAGGATAAAATATTGATGATGGGTATTAAATTCATAGATTATAGTAGATTTCATTCTCTACGTAACTCTTCTATGAATTATTATTTCATTGCGAATATTGATCTGAAACTTGTTATACATGTGATTCTATCGATTTTTCCTGTTGGAGACTAACGATAATTTTTGTATATTATCTTAGTTATAGTATTCTTTCTTGGGCTAGTTGAGCTCACCCTTTTCCTTGTTGTTCCATTTTTTTTTCTTCTCGGGAGGCGAGAATGTAGCGAGTCTTAGTCGGGGGTATGGAATGAAGGTTTTAGAAAGGATTGTTTAGTAGTCCTCACCATTTTTGTAAAATAATGTATCAATAAATGTGATGGGGATTTATTTGAGTATAGATATTATCAGAAGATAATATTTGTATTTAAACTCACAGTTTTACTGTTGTAATAATAAAGTTGTAGTTGTTTCTGTACCATGTATTTGGCGACTCAGAATGGGTGTGGTGTATACCTACTTTAGGGGCGTCACAAATATCATTATGTCAAAATATTGGTTGGAACTTTTTATCAAATTTAGAACTTTTTCATTTCGGGGTAACTATTCATGAGTTACTATTCATGAGTTACTATTCACGAGTTACTATTCATGAGTTACTATTCACTAGTTACTATTCACGAGTACTATTCACGAAGCATGATGATTTTTTTTTGTGAAATTTCTATCTTTTAGTGTCTAGAGAGTTACTTATTCATGTATACGGCAAGACTATTCACGATATCTGATCTTATTCACGAATCGACCATTATTCAATAGAAAAATTAAATTTTCATTTCCGTGTCCAAGATCGTCTGTTATGATTCCTATCTTGGATTTGATCTATGTTTTGGTCTTCATTCTTGAATTTTACTCCACTCTGATTATTTATGAAGTATTTTTGAACTTGGATTGTGTAAAGTACGAATCATTAATATTTGTTCTTTTGTTTCACTAGATTCGTGTTCTTTAAAATATTTTTCATCATCCTCAGTCATAAATGATGATATAAAGCGAATATCTTTTATTTTGTAGTGCAAAAGATGAATGATTTTATAATGAATATCTTTGGCCGTAGTGCAAAGATGAGCAGTGTTTAGATGAACATGACGGTCGACGAATATCTTTGGCCGTAGTGCAAAGATGAGCAGTGTTGAGATGAACATGACGGTGATGAATATCTTTGGCCGTAGTGCAAAGATGACTATTTGATTTATGATGTATATTGATTGATGTTACTGAGGGGATAAAATATCGATGATGGACTTTTAAATTCATAGATGATAGTAGATTTCATTCTCCACTTAACTCTTCTAATGAATTGTTGTTTCCATTGCAGTTGTTGATCTAAAACTTGTTGTCTATTGTATTCATCGATTTTTCCTGTTGAAGACTAAGGATAATTTGTTGTACATTATCTTAGTCATAATATTCTTTATTGGGCTAGTTGAGCTCACCCTTTTCCTTTTTGTTCCATTTTTCTTCTCGGGAGGCGAGAATATAGCGGGAACTAGTGGGGTGTGGAGTAATGGTTCAAAGCAGTTGTTTTAGTAGTCCTCACTATTTTGTAAAAAATAGTGTATCAATAATTGTAATGAGGACTTATTTGAGTGTGGATATTTATGCAGAAGACAATATTTGTATTTAAATTCACGGTTTATGTGTTGTACGATATTTGCACGACAATTGTATTAATGAAGTTGTAGTTGTTTACGTACCATGTATTTGGCGACTCAGAATGGGTGTTGTATACCTATTTTGGGGGCGTCACAGTTGGTCCCTGTACTCATGATTTGGTTTTATTTTAGTCCATAAATAATTTGTTTTCACAAAAACCCCTGCCTATTATGGAGAGTATTACTTTGGTCCTCAACCTCTGCCACCTCATTTAAAAAGCTGACATGGCATTTAAAAAAAATGCTAACATGGATATTTCATAGCTCCAAATGTGTGAGTGTAAGACCCCAACTTTTTATAAATAAAGATTTAATTTCTCTAATTATTATTTTGAAATAGAAAGGGGTTGATTTGATTAATGTGGTTAGTTATGGGTAAAATACGCAAATATTTTAAATAATCAAGTAGTTATAAAATACTCATTGTTGTCGGAGAATATTCGTTTGGTCGTGGAATATTCTTCTTTGTCGAGGGAATAATTAAATGCGACGGTAGCGACCTTAATGTGGGTCCCATTACGGAAAGCGATTGGATGAAGAAAACTACAAGTATAAGTTATTTACAAATAACGGGGTAGTTATTCTGAATTAATCTTGTTGGAATACCGGTGGTTAAAACACGATAATACACATTGTTGACAAGATGATATGGTATTGCACCAATTATTGATTCTTACGTAAGAAGGCACCACTCGATAATTATTACGATAATTACGTTCGATATTTTATTTTTGATTGATAATTCTTTGCGTTGATATTTTATATTCTTGTTGTTTCAATAATTGTCACTTACTACAGTATTTTCTATTATCGAAGCAATAATTCATATTATCGAATAATATTATTAAAAAATATTATTGGCAATGTCTAGAAAGTTTACATACAGGAGAGGTTTGGTCACCTAATTGCGTGTCAGTAAGGAGAAATTCTTATTAGAAAGCCCCCTCTTTCACAGGAGCGGCTTTGATTGTCATTATTGTGATTCTGTAATATTATTTGTGAATAATTAATTTATTGATTTATATGATGAGAAAAATATAGATTTTATGTGGATATAGATGGAGAAAATTTTTAAATGTGACAATTGTTGAAAATTGATATTTTATCTTTTTTGATAAAATAATATTTTATTATATTATTATAATATATTAATGGTGATATTTTTACAATGAATGTGGGATATATAAGTATATGAGGAGGAAGAGAATTTTTGTTGCATTAAATGATTAACACATGTTTTGTGTGTCGGTGGACCCCATTTCTTATTTGAAATTTGATTATAGCACGTAAAATCGCTTGGTTTGTGGATTTCGGTCAATTTCTGTTTGGAATTTGGAAAAACTTTCTTCTGCAAAGTTGTAGAGAATTGAATTTTCTATAAAAACTTGCGAGATTCAAATTTTCTGACAAAAGAGCTATTTATTGTGAATTATTGAAATTTCGGTATATCGGGTGTGAATTGATTTTTGGAGTTTAAATAATTTTTGTTAGAAAAACGTTTTTTGTACTTTGGTGGCCCTCACTTGCACATGTTAATGGCTGAATTCAAGTATCTAGAGGTGGGCTTGAATATTTTGTGATTATATTAATATTATATTAAATTTTCTGTTTTGGTGTTTTAAGCAATTTCCTATAAATAGGGTGCTTAGGTTAGAATTGAAAATCACACCAGAAACTAAAGATTTCTCTCTTTTTCTCTCTCGATATATTGAGCGTATTTTTGTGAGTATTTTAGTACTTTGAGTATTGCTATACTGATCTGAAGTTCTTTCAAAGACTTTATATCAGGTATTCGGTCGGAAATCTTTTGTTTTTGCGAGGTAAGGGATGTTATTTTCTTCGTAAATGATATTATTTCTTCAATATCATTATTCAGAAATATTGGTCTGAATTTTTATCAAATTTAGAACTTTTCAGTATCAAGGTTCTTATTCATGAGAGTTATTATTCATGAGATTCTTATTCACGAGTACAATTCACAAAAGCGTGATGATGATATTTTTATGAAATTTCTATCTTTTTAAATTGGAGTTCTTATTCACGTATCGACCTTTATTCACGTATCTGACCTTATTCACGAATCTTACACTATTCACGAAAAATTAAATTTTTTTTTTTGTGTCCAAGATTATGCATTATGATTCTATCTTTGATTGGATCTATGTTTTAGTCTTCAAACTTGAATTTTACTCCACTCGATTATTTATGAATTATTTTTGAACTTGAATTGTGTAAAAGTACGAATCCTTAATATTTGTTCTTTTGTTTCCTTTGGATTCGTTTCTTTTAAAATATTTTCATCATCCTCGGTCCTAAATGATGATATTCTTGAATATCTTTGGCACGTAGTGCAAAGATGAATGATTTTCGATGAATATCTTTGGCTTTGTAGTGCAAAGATAAGCGGTGTTTAGATGAACATGACCCAGTGATGAATATCTTTGGCCCGTAGTGCAAAAATGAACAGGTGTTGAGATGAACATGACCAACAGATGAATATCTTTGGCCTGTAGTGCAAAGATGACTATTTGATTTATGATTTATATTTATTGATGTTATAGGGATAAAATATCGATGATGGACTTTTAAATTCATAGATGATAGTAGATTTCATTCTCTACTTAACTCTTACAATGAATTGTTGTTTCATTGCGATTGTTGATCTAAAACTTGTTGTCATCGTATTCTATCAGATTTTTTCCTGTTAAAGACTAAGGATAATTTGTTGTACATTATCTTAGTCATAATATTCTTTTTATTGGGCTAGTTGAGCTCACCCTTTTCCTTTTTGTTCCATTTTTCTTCTCGAGGAGGCGAGAATATAGCGGAGAACTAGTCGGGGTGTGGAGTAATGGTTCAAGAGCAGTTGTTTTAGTAGTCCTCACTATTTTGTAAAATAGTGTATCAATAATTGTAATGAGGACTTATTTGAGTGTGGATATTATCAGAAGACAATATTTGTATTTAAACTCACGGTTTATGTGTTTGTCGTATTTTGCACGACAATTGTATTAATGAAGTTGTAGTTGTTTACATACCCATGTATTTGGCGACTCGAGAATGGGTGATGTATACCTATTTTGGGGCGTCACGGTTAATATCGAGCTTAGGGATATGATCTCCGGCGGAGATCGGGGAATATAACTAGGAGGGGAGAGGCGAGTAAATCCTTCGCTAGAGTGTGTCCTACTAAGCTTATTTGTTGATCGGTCATAATATAGGGGTATTATGTGATTTGTTAATTTGTTTAATTAACCCTTGTTTTATGGCGATTTAAGAATGTCGAATGAGAATGTTAATGATGGAGTAAATGAGACAAGTGGAACACCTTTGCTCACCAACGAGGAGAAGCGTGCAACAGTGGCAATGTTCCTCTGTGAACAACACCCCGAAAGCAGATGACGAATGATGGTATGTTTAGGAACTTTCTAGAATTCATGCAAAACCAAAGCGAGAAAGACTCTTGCTCAAAATGCGGTGGAAACACTTGGCAACTCACGGATGGTCACCGCATTAGCGATTCGAGGAGTTAGGGCCGGAGTTTTTGGGAAAGCGGAACCACTTACAGAGAGGCGTGGATAAAGCAAATCACTAAGATATTTGATGTCTTGGGATGCTCGGAGGAGAAAAAGGTTTTTTTCGCCACTTTCATCTTATGAGAGAGAAGATTATTGTTGGAAATCAAGTAAAAGCGTACTCGACTATCACATGAAGATGTCTTGGGAAAAGTTCAAGAATTGTTCAACGACAAGTACTTTCGAAAGTATTCGTCACATGAAGGAGGTAGAGTTCATCAATTTGGAGCAAAACAATATGAGCGTGTCATGAGACGGAGCTAAGTTTGCCGAGTTGTCCCGATTTGCATCCCATTTGGTTGATAATGAGGAGAGAATGACGCGAATGTTTTTGTGAGGTTTGAAACCCAAAATACGTCGATACCTCATTTCTCACAAACTTTGTTTATATTCGGATGTTGTGAATAGGGCTCGATTATTGGAGTAGCGATAATGAGTCGGCTCAATTGAATAATAATGACCAACAACTTGATGATAATAAATGCCGAATTGGCGGCGATCGTGAACAATGATAACCATCGTGGAGGAAATTATCATGCGAAATGGTAAACATTTGATTGGTAATTATGGTTAAGATAATAGGAAATGTGAGTCAAGTGGAAATTTCAAAAGAGAATATTCAACAATGGACGGAAGGCGTCGGCACCGACATCATCAAGCGAATTCTAGGGAGGAGAAAATGGCCCGAGTTAGATCTACGAGATCACGGAGAAGAGGGACACATAAGTCCAAACATTCACAAACTTTCGAGGTATGTTTTAGTTGTGGAAAGGCGGCCCATATAGCTCGAGATTGTCTCAGTAGCGAAACCAAGTCCATGAGGGGATGGTGACTCAAAGGTCATCCGAGACAAGTCAAAGTCATCGGTTCTTGGAAGAGCATTTTTCGTGACTTCTAAAAAGCGAGTAGTAACGAGAAAGTTAAGTTAGCAGGTTAGTTAATTATAAATTTTTGCCAAGTTATACCTTATTAGATATCGGTTCTACCCATTCATTTATCTCTCCTGCTTATACTCAACGTTTAAACTTGACCCTGGAGAAAATTAGACTTTGACTTATTTGTTGAAACTCCGCTAAGAGAAACTTTCATTACATCCGCTGTTTATAAATCTTGTTTGATCCAAGTTGACACCATCACATTACCTGTTGACCTTATTTCTTTAAAGATACTTATTTTTGATGTGATTTTTGGGATTGATTGATTAACTACTCATCATGCCAAAATTGATTGCTTTCATAAGGTTGTTAGTTTTCATATTCCTAACCAACCTGTTATTCGAATTCAAGCAACCAAACCATTGAAGTCAAACACTTTCATATCAAGCCATAAAGTCATTCGTTTATTAAAAAACGGATGTTAAGTTTTCTTAGCCCATGTTATGGACTTGAACAAAAATATGTCATATTTGAATGATATTTCTATTGTTAGTAAAATTTCCTGATGTATTTCCTGAAGAATTTCTTGGCTTCCTCCCAAAGTGTGATATTGAATTTTGTATCGACTTTTAACCCGGTACAAAATCCATTTCTAAAATCTCATATCGAATGGCTCCTATTGAACTTCAGGAGTTAAAAACCCAACTATAGAAGTTGATAACCGAGCCTCTATCTGATGACTTCCTTTGTGGAATACACCGAAGCCAGACTTTCTGTAGGGGATGCCATATTTGTGTGGTAGTAAACTGATAGGTACCATTATGACGTCTTTATCCAAGATTGGGATATGAGTCACGATTGAGAAGCAACCTAAGTCGAGAATCGAAATATGTAGCTTTACATGCTTAGTTGGTTATGATCGAAGATTTTGTGGAAAGATTTTCTCGAATCATTACTCTATTAACTCGGTGACTCGAAAAGATACAAAATTCTAATGGAAGCGAGGAATGTAGAACTCAACATGCAAGAACGGCGTTGGCTAGAGTCATTGAAAGATTACTGACCATACCATTCAATACCATCCCGAAAAAAAAATGAGCGTGGTGGTGGCGTGTTGAGTAGAAGATCGTATGCGTTTACGAGTGCGATATTGTTAACACAAATACCCATTTCGTACGACTTACAGAAGATGGAGATAGAGTTAAGGATTCCAAGAATCTGCGTGAAGATAACGAATATAAGATTAGAATTGACTTTAATCGAAAAAGGTAAAACCGCTCAAGCTACACACCGGAGCTGATGAATATAAAGAAGAAGGTGCAAGAAGGCGTTATTCTAGAAGTAAGAGTTGATGAAATGAAGAAATCTCAACCTTTGATTTATTAGTCCATATGAAATCCTCGATTGAATAGGAACTATGACCTATAGACTCGCTTTACAGCCAAGTATGACGCGTGTTCATAACATTTTTCGCGTATCGATGTTACGTAAATATGTGGACGACCCGAACCACATTATTGAGTTAGAACCAGATGAGATAGCAGAATATTTAACGTACGAGGATGTACCGGTAAATATCTTGGATAGGAAGGAACATGTCCTACGCACGTCAATTTTGAGGACGAAATTTCATAAGGAGGGGAGGTTGTAAGACCCCAACTTTTTATAAATAAAGATTTAATTTCTCTAATTATTATTTTGAAATAGTAAATGGTTGATTTGATTAATGTGGTTAGTTATGGGTAAAATGCGCAAATATTTTAAATAAGCAAGTGGTTATAAAATACTCATTGTTGTCGGAGAATATTCGTTTGGTCGTGAAATATTCTTACTGTCGGGAAATTTTTAATGTGACAATTGTTGAAAATTGATATTTTATCTTTTCTGATAAAATAATATTTTATTATATTATTATAATATATTAATGGTGATATTTTTACAATGAATATGAGATATATGAGTATATGAGGAGGAAGAGTATTTTTGTTGCATTAAATGATTAACACATGTTTTGTGTGTCGGTGGACCCCATTTCTTGACTGAAATTTGATTATAGCTTGTAAAATCGCCCGTTTATGGATTTTGGTCAATTTCTGTTTGGAATTTGGAAAAACTTTCTTCTGCAAAGTTGTAGAGAATTGAATTTCCTATAAAAATTTGCGAGATTCAAATTTTCTGACAAAAGGGCTATTTATTGTGAATTATTGAAGTTTTGGTATATCGGGTGTGAATTGATTTTTGGAGTTTAAATGATTTTTGTTAGAAAAACATTTTTGTACTTTGGTGGCCCTCACTTGCACATGTTAATGGTTGAATTCAAGTATCTAGAGGTGGGCTTGAATATTTTGTAATTATATTAATATTATATTAAATTTTCTGCTTTGGTGTTCTAAGCAATTTCCTATAAATAGGGTGCTTAGGTTAGAATTGAAAATCACACCAGAAACTAATGATTTCTCTCTTTTTCTCTCTCTATAAATTCATAGATGATAGTAGATTTCATTCTCTACTTAACTCTTCTAATGAATTGTTGTTTCCGCTGCAGTTGTTGATCTAAAACTTGTTGTCTATTGTATTCTATCAGATTTTGCCCTGTTGAAGACTAAGGATAATTTGTTGTACATTATCTTAGTCATAATATTTTTTACTGGGCTAGTTGAGCTCACCCTTTTCCTTTTTATTCCATTTTTCTTCTTAGGAGACGAGAATATAGCGGAAACTAGTCGGGGTATGGAGTAATGGTTCAAGACAGTTATTTTAGTAGTCCTCACTATTTTGTAAAATAGTGTATCAATAATTGTAATGAGGACTTATTTGAGTGTGGATATTATGTAGAAGACAATATTTGTATTTAAACTCACAGTTTATGTGTTGTCGTATTTTGCACGACAATTGTATTAATGAAGTTGTAGTTGTTTCTGTACCATGTATTTGGCGACTCAGAATGGGTAATGTATATCTATTTTGGGGGCGTCACAGTGAGGTTGTGGGTTGAATTTCAATTTCTCATTCCTTTCTTCTTAAAAGATCGGGCAAAGGTGCAAAAATATCCCTGATATTTATACGGATGTCTTACTTTCACTCTAAACTAATTTTTTTCTAAAAGTACCCTTAACGTTACACATTTTAGGTCAACTGTGCCCCTGCCCTTAACGGAGATGCCACATAGACTAACTCTGTTAATATGTGGATAATTTTTGCTGACGTGACAACATTTGCTGACGTGTGTAGAACAAAAAACTATATATACATCATTTAATCAAAATACTTAAATTAATCCAAACAAAAAAAATACTAAAATTCAAAATAAAAAAGCATAACATATTTAGAATTTTTTTATTTATTTAAAAAAAGCGCAGATTTTTTTAATAAAAATAAAAAAACAGTTTTTTTAATAAAATAAAATTTTTAAAAAGCAGCTTTTTTTTAATAAAATAAAAAACACAGCTTTTTTTTAATAAAAAATAAAAAAAGCTTAATTTTTTTACTTTTATTATAAAAAAAATAGTTTTTTTAATAAAAAAAAAGCCTTGATTTTATTTTTTGTTATACAAATAAAAAAAACATTTTTTAATAAAATAAAAATTTAAAAAAATTATTTGGGTATAAAATGACACAATAAAGAGTTTAATTTTTATTTTTTTTTGTTTTACAAGAAGGTACTCTTTTTATTGATATTAGTATAATATCAAGCAATTTAATTAAAAATGACACAAATTTTTTTATTAAATAAAACTATTTTTTTATATTTTTATAACAAAAAAAAAAAGCTGCTGCTTTTTTAATTATTCTAAATAATTTTTTTATTAAAAAAAGCGCATTTTTTAATAAAAAAAACTACATTTTTTAATTTTATTAAAAATAATAATAAAATTGCATTTTTAAAACTTTTATTTTATTAAAAAACTACTTTTTTTTATTTTATTAAAAAAATAAATCTGCATTTTTTAAATTTTTATTAAAAAAGCGCATTTTTTAATAAAATAAAAAAAATAAATTTTCTAAATATGTTATGCTTTTTTTATTTTGAATTTTAGTATTTTTTTTGTTTTTAATAATTTAAGTATTTTGATAAAATGATGTAAATATAGTTTTTTTTTCTGCACACGTCAGCAAATATTGTCACGTCAACAAAAATTGTACACGTATTAATAAAGTTAGTCTATGTGGCATCTCCGTTAAAGGCAGGGGCACGGTTGACCTAAAATGTGTAACGTTAAGGGTACTTTTGAAAAAAAAAATTGTTTAAGGTGGAAGTGGGACATCCGTGTAAATATCAGGGGCATTTTTGCACCTTTGCCCTTAAAAGATCTATTAAAAATGTTGAACTACATCCGGGCCTCCGGCCACTATTTTTAGATCCGACCTGAACCTTTTGGTTCTATGTCCGGTCCGATTTGACCCAGTTGAATTAGTTTGATCAAAACCCGATTTGAACTGTTCAACCGGAAAAATCGATTAAGTTGACTCGATAAATCGATTTTTATTATTTTTTATACCAGATTTTTTCAATATTAAAACTAACCACTTTTAATAATATTGTTACTCAACTTTATTACTTTTTAGTTCATAAAAAACGAGATTTTTTAAATTTTATTAATTATTAATAATATATATTTATGACGTCACCGGTTCAATAACTATTCAATCACTGTTTGAACCAACGACACATCCACCCTGAAAACATTGCATCTAGCTATGGAAATTAAAAGCACAATATTTACATACTTATAAAAAGCACTGAAACTACGTTTAGTTGTAGTCGAACATAAAACTGAAATGTGTTCTTGTTTTAATGTCAATAAAACTTTTCTTTTTCTCCAAAACAAATTTTGAATAGCAGTAAATCAATCCACATAACAGGCACATGCCACAGAAATTGGTTGTTTATATATATATGACTTTACTCATTAATTCGGGACTTAAACAACTAATAAATAGATTTTATAGTAAAATTCAATATACTATATTATTCCTTTAATATAAATAATTTTTATATTATTATTTTGTCCACTCATGAGTCAACTCGGACCATTGTCTGATTTATAAACATTTTATCCCGCTAACACACTTACTGTATTTTTCGTTTTGCAAATATTCACATTTTCACTATATATATTTATATATTAAGTGTATATATAAATCTTGGCTCAAAAACTCCATTTTGATCCCCGCAAATCTTCATTGCATCACTTTTATGATTATTACAACTTTTTAATGATTTCATACTTTTCGTTTCGTTATAAAACCATTTTTCATGTCAATTCTGGCTTACATTCGCTTAAATATGCAAATTCGTATTTATATAATATTTTTATTGCATTATTTATGTCCGAAAGAAAATTTCATGACGTAAAATATCACATACAGTCAAATCTCTTCTCTTGGAACTTTATTAGATCTAATATTGTCTTAAATTTAGCCCAAACACACTTTGGAACGACGAATGTCAACACAGCCCAAGTTGTAGTTTTGACATGCATGTTCATTTATTTTTAGTTCCCAAATCCTAAGTCATATAACAGCGAAATTTTGGGCATGTTATAGAGCTTATGGCGTAGTATTTTAGAAAAATTTCTAATTGCGAAAACGGATCACAGAAACTCATCAAAACAGTGTGCGAAAAGGACGTCAAGTAAATTGCCCAAAGACAAGCACAAGCGCGTGATGGTAAATAAGACGCGGCGCGCTTGGCGCTTCGCAGACGTCGGCAATTCTTCATTCTTCGGTTCGTTCTCAACTACCACACTTTGCGATTTTCTCACGCCTTTCTCGTTTATCAGAAAATTCCCAACTTTGGATATGTTATAGGTACCATAGTAGGCTGTTTTTAAAAAATATAACCCATCCATTTCGGACCTCATAGGCAGCCTAAAACAGGCCCCAAAAATGTCCACTAGTAACAGTTTTCTCCTTTTTCCCAGCTTTACCCTCTTTCGCTTAAACAGTCATAACTTTTTCATATCAAAACATTTTTTAGCGATATTTGATCCCATGCGAAGCTAACTTCAGGGACTACAACTTTTATTATTTTACCTTTTCCCAATTCTAAACACATAATTCCAAAAATTCCGTGTAAAGGGACTGATACGAGTTGGTTAGACAGTTTTGACGTGACTACTTTGAATGGTCATAACTCTTTGCTCCGAAGTTGGAATTAGTCCGTTCCAGAGTCTATGGAAAACTTATTCAGTGTACTATAACATACCAAAAGCCTAGAATTTTGTGGAAATATTAACTGATCAAAACAGTGTCCCAAATAGCACGTCTCGCTGCTGACTTCCAGTTTGACAAATTCGACACATTTTCTTTCAATCACCATAACTCCCTCATTCGAGGTCGGAATGAGGTCATTCCATAGCCTATGGCTTCCTAACTCAGTGCAATACAACTACCCAGAAACTCAGAATTTTTCAGGCAACATAGCTATTCCAGAATTTGACACTATAGTCACTGTTCATTCCGTTTTCATTTCTAGACATGGTTTACTAAATCTTCACCACGGATTCGTTTTAACTCCGTTTTGGTTCATTCAAGTTAGGAAATCTTCAGAACTTAGAGGGCTATAACATACAATCATCAAATTAAGCTTTTAGACATAAATCAAAAGCACAAATGATCCTCAACCTCAGTCCCAAAAACTATCCAACATAGCACTCAAAAATGGCTTGACACACTAATGTTTGGAGTTTTTATTTTGGGTTAAAATTGCCTTTCTTACTATTTTGATTCCTTCAATTCTTTTAACTAACTGTATAAAATGTTCATACATGTAATCTTAACTTTGGTTTTTTCCAAATTCTTAGTTTTTAAGAAAAACAGTCCATATAGGACTTTTGTCAAATAATAGGTGTACATTGAATTATTGTATACTTTATGTGACGCCCCCAAAATAGGTATACATCACCCATTCTGAGTCGCCAAATACATGGTACAGAAATAACTACAACTTCGTTAATACAATTGTCGTGCAAAATACGACAACACATAAACTGTGAGTTTAAATACAAATATTGTCTTCGAAACTGATATCCATACTCAATAAGTCCTCATTACAATTATTGATACACTATTTTACAAAATAGTGAGGACTACTAAAACAACTGTCTTGAACCATTACTCCACACCCCGACTAGATCCCGCTATATTCTCGTCTCTCACCGAGAAAAAATGGAACAAAAGGAAAAGGGTGAACTCAATTAGCCAGGTAAAGAATATTATGACTAAGATAATGTACAACAAATTATTCTTAGTCTTCAACTTGGAAAAATCGATAGAATCTGATGATAACAAGTTTTAGATCAACAACTGCAGCGGAAACAACAATTCATTAGAAGAGTTAAGTAGAGAATGAGTTCTACTATCTTCTAAGATTTAAAAGTCCATCATCGATATTTTATCCTTGTAACATCAATCAATATACATCTTTAATCAAATATTAATCTTTGCACTACAGGCCAAAGATATTCATTTGTATCACCAGTTGGTTATGTTCATCTCAACACCTGTTCATCTTTGCACTACAGGCCAAAGATATTCATCAGTTAATCATTCAATTTTGCACTACAGACCAAAGATATTCAGTAATATCATCATTTAGGACTGAGGATGATGAAAAATATTTTAAAGAAAATGAATCCAGTAAGACGGAAGGACAAATATTAAGTATTCGTATAACAGTTTATCCAAGATCAATAATACTCCACAATAGCAAAATTCAAAAATAAAGACCAAAACATGGATACAATCAAAGATAGTAACAATAATAGACATCTTGGACAAAAAGAAGAAAATTTTATTTTTCGGTGAATAGTGCGGATTCGTGAATAGTCAGAGTATCGTGAATAATAACCCGACACAAAAAGTTTCAAATTTGATAAAAAGTTCGGATCAATACTTGGCGATAATGATATTGAAGAAATAATATCATATATGAAAAAATAACATCCCTTACCTCATAAAAAAAGATAAGATTTGGAATATTTGGATATAGTCTTTGAAAGAACTTGCACCGATATAGCAATACTTAAAGTACTAAAATACTCACAAAATACGCTTCGATATTATAGAGAGAAAGAGAGAGAAATCTTTTGTTTCTGGTGTGATTTTCAATTCTAACCTAAGCACCCTATTTATAGGAAATTGCTTAGAACACCAAAGCAGAAAATTTAATATAATAATATATATAATCAAATTTCCTATACACACAAATCTGGTCCAAACTTTAGCCACACATGTGCCAAAAACAATAAAAACGTTTTTCTTAATAAAATAATTAAAACTTCCAAAAATCAATTATTTTAACTTCAAACTCAATAATTCATAATAAATAGCCCTTTTATCGGAAAATTGAATCTCATGACTTTTTATAGAAAATTCAATTCTCTACAACTTTGCGTAGAAAACGTTTTCCAAATTCCAAACAAAATTGAAGAAATCCATAAGCAGACGATTTTCTGTGCTATAATCAAATTTCATCGAGAAATGGGGTCCACCGACACACAAATTATGTGTTAATCATTTAATCGCAACAAAATACTCTTCCTTCTCATATACTCATATATCCCACATTCATTGTAAAAATATCATAATTATTCTATTATAATAATATAATAAAATATTATTTTATCGAAAAAATAAAATATCAATTTTTAACAATTGTCACATTAAAAATTTTTCCATCTATATCCACATAAAATCAATATTTTCTTCATCATATAAATCAATAATTAATTATTCACAAATAATATTATGAGAATCACAATATTTGACAACCGATGAGCTTCCAGGAAAGAGGGCTTTCAATAAAATTTCTTCTTCTTGGTGGCATGCAATTAGGTACCAAACCTCTCCTTAGAACAAAACTTTCAGGCATTGCCAATAATGTTTTCTAATAATATTATTAGGATAATATGAATTATTAGCTTCGATAATGGAAAATCTTGCAGTAGTGACAATTATCAAAACAACAAGTAATATAAAATATCAACGCAACAATTATTGAATCGATAAAATAAAATCTTTGAGCAAGAATTCTTCGTAATAGTTATTCGAAAGTAGTGCTTTCTAACGTAAGAATCAATAATTGGTGCAATACTGCAGGTATCTTCACAAGAACAACGCAGACATCTTGTGTTTTAACCATAGCGTATTATTCCAACAATGATAGCAGAATAACTACGCCAATTATTTATAAACAACTTATATCTTTGTCGTTTTCTTCATCCAATCGCTTTTCGTTATAAGTACACGCGCTGTTTTGCGCGTAAATTTAATATTTAAAACGGTAAGAATATTTTACTGACCAAACGAATATTCTAAAACAACAATGGTATTTTATAACCACTTGCTTATTTAAAATATTTCAGATTTTACCTATATACTTAATGCATTAATCAAATCAACCCCTTCTTATTTCAAAACAATAATTAGAAATTAAATTTTATTTATAAAAAGTTGGGGTCTTGCACCAAATGATTTATTTTGCCTTTATTTTAATAATATTCTATATTTTTTAATAATATTTTGAACTTTCATCCATAATTATTGATAATGACCTTATTTTATGTTTCAAAATAATTCCTTTATTATATATAAAAAATCTTTTATGCGTAACCCAAATTTTGAAGCAGTCCAATAAAATATATTCGGGCTTGTTACTTATTTTAAAATGATTAGAAGTTAAAATTTAAAATAATTTTAAGTAGTGACTTATATATCAAAGTATTTGACATTATTTTAATTTATAAATTAAAATAAAATATAAAAATATTTAGTTAAAATGATTTATAAATTAAAATAAAATATAAAGATTATTAAAATAAGGACAAAATAATTTTTTTATTTAATCCTATCCACTTATTTTAAAATAACTTATAAATTATTTTTTAAAATATAAAAATTATTACTTCTTAAAAATAATTTATAAATTAAAAATTAAATCATAAATAAATATTATAACCGGCCAGATTCAATTCGCATTCTTAATAATTAATACTTAAATAAATGAGCAACATAGTAATTTATGAATGAATTTCTATTATATTCCTAGAAAGCTGACCTCGAGGCAAATGAGAATATCCAAAGAGTCGTGCGACTGAAACTCAGCCATGGCTGCCATCAACCCCTTCTCTCTGTTAAGGTAATCTGTCTCTCTTTCTCTTTCTCTTTCTCTCTCTCTATGTATTCTCTCTCCATTCTGTTGATTTTTAATTGGGTCTCTCAATAACAGGAGTCCGCTACCATTGCGAGCTTTGGCAACAAGTAGAGCCTCCAAAGCTGGCATCTTTATTCCCCCAACTCAGTCGCTCTTTCATAATCCTCATCATTTTTGTAGGTACATTAAAACGCCCCTTTTAATTTCTCACATTCTTACGCTGGTATTGCTAATCCCTTGTGATTGGGTTGTTTCATTTCTTCTGTGAGAGCAAAGTTTATTCTACATTATTTATTTATTTTTCTTTCTTTCTTTCTATTTTACTTGATTTTAGACTGTATTTAGTTTACCCAATGAGTTCATGTGTTAAGGCCTAAGGGCTTTGATTCCTTTATGTTACAGAACTATGCCTTATTATGATAGTTTCTTTTATCGCTGGTGAAATGCAACTGAGGGGGAGAGGAATATTGAAAAAATTAAATATGTGCCATGAATGTTTGGGATGCAGAGTACTGTGGAAAATTCCACAATTTAATACGGGGAACATTGAATTATTTCTTTCTGTTTAGGATTAGATTGTCTTGTTTAATACCCATTTTTATATCAACAAAACAAATAGATCACTCAACACTTCTTACGGATAAACAGCCTGACTTCTTGCAATAAAGAAAAAGGGAATAACCTGCTTCCGCATATCTTTTAATCTAGAATATTTTACACATATTTCTCTATAAAGTTTACTCTTTTTTTAATTTCTTTGTAGTTTGTTCACTTGGTAACTTAATATCAACAAAAACTTGTGAGAAACTTTAATTTGAATGCTGTTCTATAACTACGCGTATGACATACTTATGTGCTTCTAATACTTATGTTTTTCCAGAACAATGTCTTCTGTCAGTGCTACAAATGATGAAGAAGCTTCTGCCAAAGCAACTGCTGCCATTGCTGACACCGGAGCTCCAACCATGTATGTAATCAGTCTTCAAGGCTGATGAATATGTAATACATCTCTTTGTTATATCGTTTAATTCATTTGAAAGCTTCTTGCATAACTGGATTACAAGACTCCCAATTATAAAATCTTTGCTAATGTGGGCAGTGATTTTGCAAGTATCAAGTATAGATTGGAAACATAAAATAGTTCTTATCAGATCTTAGAGTCTAGGAGACATTGAAAGGCTAAATTAAATTAAAATACTCACCAGGAGACTGATCTAAAGAGAATTCCTTGCTGGATTTTGTAATTGATTGACTCAGAGAAACAACACCTTCTTAGCCCCTTTACTATTTCTTTTATCCTGGGGTTAACAGGAAGACTTAGAATGCATTGTGTATGTCTAAGAACTCTGACCATGGGCATGTCTGTGTGTGTGTGTGTGTGAGAAAGAGAGAGAGAGAGGAGGAGATAGAGATCTTGTTCCTTTGAGAATATGTACTGTAGCATCTCACAAGGTCTTGAAAATTTGGCATCTTATTTGAAGTTTCGACGGTTATATAAATGAATATGCGTTTTGGCATCTTATTTTGAATTTTGAGAATGCTGATAACTCCATTTATTTAAAGTTTATCTGCAATCAAATGACAGTAACTTCAATTTTAATTTGTTTATTTTTATTTAATTCTTTTTAGATTTGACAAGATTATTGCTAAAGAGATCCCTTCAACCATAGTATACGAGGATGAAAAGGTCCTGGCTTTTCGGGATATCAACCCTCAAGCTCCTATTCATGTTGTAATCATTCCAAAGTCTAGGGATGGGTTAACACAGCTTGGCAAGGTTATTATTTTTCTGCTTTCTTCTGTCTCTTTTTCTGCTGAGCCAATAATGTTCAATTAAGGATACTGTTCCCTCTCTATCTCTCTTATATTTTTTTCTAGTGCTTGTGCTGCTAAAAACACATAGCTTAAATGCTTAATCAACTTGTCGTTTGTCAGACTCGTGTAACTTTTGGGGCATGATTAGGCCTTAGGGTGCAGTTAGTGGGTTTGATCTAATTTCACTGCTTCGTCTTACATGCTTAGTCTGACTTTTCTAGACCTCAGCTAGAAGGGAAATAGTAGAGGGGCATTCATCTGGAATCTGGGTAGTAACAAAGACTAAAATTTAAGTCCAGGATGAATGTTGCCCCCAGTTCTAGAAACCTTTTGAGTGTACTTAACTTGGGCTAGGACTGTGACTAATTGTGAGAACTCAATTTTGCATTCTGTATCGTGCAAATTTGAAAGTAGTTTTCTATAAGCTTTGTCGTTTCTGTTATTCCAGTTAACTGTTAGTTATAGAATTTGTGTTCACATTTTCAACGTATTCCATGAGCCAATATGCCAAATGTTGGCTGGAGATTCTTGCACCCAATTTCCATAGCAGGTTACCAGACTGATCCACAAATGATCTGGTGAAAAAAAATTAGTATTATGTGGAAACATAATAGAATCCCTAGCCCTTTTCCCAACATATTATGTTGTATCTTGGTAATACTTTTTAAATTTCAGCTGTACAGAGATAATGCTTCCATCTTAAAATAAGAATCTTGTTTTGTTGAGTATATTTACGAATAGTAATATTTATATAGGACAACACTATTGGACATAATTCCCAATAATAAAATTTTCTCTTTAAAGTTTGATACGGAAAATAAAGCATCAAGAATATTATAGTAAAACATTTGTTATTAACTACTCAACTTAAACAGAACAACTCTTTCGTAGAAAAATTACTATAATATCGAACAAATTCTTCATGACTTTCAAACTATATCAGTATGAAATTTTGACATTACAAAAATATAATGTATCCACTTCTAACTACTAGTAATAAACATTGAGCTTTGTAACATCCCCTTCCCGAAAAGGAAAGGGAGGTCACGTGCAAAACACAACGAACCTCAAAAAAATAAGTAAGCGAGCACTAATGACTTCACATATTAATAAGCGGTGATCCATTAATAAAGTACTAAATACAATTCTCCAAAGCGAGTCAAAATAATCAAAACTTAAAATTGAATCAACCTAGATGATCAAAGCAACTCTCTCATCACACTAGCTCTCGAATCACCCACGTAAACTGCTTGGGAAGAAAAACACAAGATGAGCGATTTTCAAAGACGGATACAGATATACAAAAGATATCTGGCGATATGACGAAAACAATCTGAGACAAAATATTGAAGTAAGCCTCAAGTGTAAATCTTGATGAAAATATATTCTCCAAAGATCTTAATGGAATATATACAATCAACAGAATCGATGAAACCCATAGAAGAATAAAGAAATAATGAAGAAGTAAATAATTCAATGAATTTAATGAACGAAACAAACAAAACTAATCTGATGAAATAATATATTTGAATCAAATGGTTGAGTTTTATTTTACAAAGTGAGCTCATAAATATGCATGCCACACGTGCAAGTCAAAACAATGCCACTTGCCGCCAACGTGCAAGTCAAAATAATGCCACCACATGTAGAGTCAAATGATGCCCATGTGTAAGTCAAATGATGCCACATTTGGCAAGTCGAATGATGCCACATAGGCAACCAAAATAATGTCACACAGGCATATCACACATTGGACCGCGAATCCAAATGTATGCAAATCGGATAGGTGTGTTTGGCACAATATCACCAATCCGCAGAACAGAAAACTAGGGTTAACCCATACGCCTCCCATAACAAAACACCAAATGGCCCACTTCCTCCAGAACACAAACGGAGACGCTGTGGACTAATCACACCGCCACGGAGAGTGTCATGCCTCTCGTGCCAAGACGACATGCCTGTAGTACCCCCATAGGTGGTTATAGCTCAGGTATACCCTACGGTATATTTTAACAAAAATACTATGTCACAACACATGCGACATAATACCAACAAAAGGGTTCTATATGTACATGTTGAACCAAATCAAATTATAGTCACAAGGTCTCAAAAAGAAGGTAGCAACATGTACCGCTCTACAATTATCAAAAATAAATACTAAACATGATATCCTAATTTAAAGAGTACAAATACGAGTCATGTGTATCAACTCCAAAATGAAACTAATATATTTATTTCACATGAAACAATTATGTGAAATCATAACATAATTCGAAATAAGGAAACAAACGAACAAATCAAATTTAACAAGAGTTTCGCTGAAAGAGTACGGAATCTGTACATGGATTAAGCAATGTATTATCCCAAGTATATTCCAAAAACTCGTTTAGACTCTCTCCATTCAATCTAAATAATTTAATAAGATTTTATTACAATCCAATCATTAATAACATAATACAATTAAATTTTATTATTAAGATCTAGAAGTGGTCCACCTCTTGCATCATCTGCGGAAAGTTGAGTACAGGTTATCTTGTAATCACAATTTATTACATAAATTTTGATACAGGTTATCTTGAATTTGGATTTTGTGTTAATTATTGATGTAGCTTAAAACTTGCTAGGCCGAAGCAAGACATGGAGATATATTGGGTCATCTTCTCTATGCTGCAAAAATAGTGGCAGAGAAAGAAGGTATTGTGGATGGATTTCGTGTTGTGATCAATAATGGACCTGCTGCATGTAAGTTGTTCACATTCTTTTTTTCACTCTGTATATTTATATATATTTGCGAGTACACACTAACAGTGCTTTGTTTGGCTTTAAGAAAAAACTTCGGGGGAGAAAGAAAATTATGTTGGCTTGAGCAAATTCATATGCTACGTTTGGATTGGAGTAATGAAAGTGGGAATGGAACGACTCATTTTTATGGAATGAAAAAAAATTGTGTTTGGTTACGATTAGAATGAATTGAACCATTCTTATTCCTCCCAAATTTATGAATTTTATTCCTTGGGGAGTGAGAGTATGGAATAACTCATTCCAACTAGAATAGAATGAATCATTCCAGTCTCCATTTCATTCCTTCAATCCAAACGTATAAGATTAAAATGTTACAAGCTTTTGGGAATCAAATAAAGTTTATACGAGTCATCATTGTACTCCATGTCAATTCTCTCTCTGTAGGTCAATCAGTTAACCATATTCACTTGCATGTTCTCGGTGGGAGACAATTAAAATGGCCGCCAGGTTAAAGGTCAGGACTCGGGACAGATTTTGGTGCCGGAAAACTTTCTCATGTTTCGTTTTTCGCTCCCAGCCTCCCTTTTTGGTAAACATTTCTTTATTTTCTTCCCAATCCATTTTGTAAATCTTTGGATCTTTCTTTTGGAGACAAGTGCAGTTTGTTATTTACTGTTCCATTCTGTAATTTTAGGGTCTTTGGCCAAAATTTTTGCCACTAGTCCTGTGATATTCAATAAATTTCTGGATTCGACTCCCCTCCATTATACCATCCCTCAATTACATTTATTGCACCGCTTCTTTTTTTTTTGAATAGTAAAAATCCAACTATGTTAATAGGTACTTCATGAAAATGAGATAAATTATATAAAAAAATTGAATCATTGAAATCATCTTTATCGAAAACAAATTCTTATTGTTTTTAAAAATAATAAAAAAATTAATGATAATACGCTCATATTCATCAAGTGGTGGTGACAAAGTGTCCGACAACAATATTTTTTTATATAGGTATAGTGAGAGTAGTATAAATAAAATTTAATAAACTTAAAAGGTAAAATTTATATAAAAAAGTTAAATTTTGAGGCAAAAAAATATTAAACTACTATTATTATAAAAAAAATTAAACACTGTGTAATGTACTCAAATTGTTATCTACCTCTCTAAATTTCAGTCTAAAAAAATTCGTTCCTGGATCCATCCCGCCCTGTCGACGATCAAAATATCAAATCAATTTTAAAATTTTGAAGTTAATTCGATATATTTTAAAATTAAAAATTAATATAAATTTATTTAATTTTAGATAATAAGAAATAGAGGAAACAAAAAAGCAGAAAAAAGTTTAACTACGTTTAACCCCTGCATCTCCATTCTCCTCATCACGTAGTCTCTCACTTTTATACATATAATACATCAGACCTATTTGTACATAAAAAAAAATTCTAAGTAATCATTGGAGCCAACTGACCACACTAACTGAGCTAGATCTGCTACTGTTTCAGATGGACGTATAAAGTACCAACTAACAAGCCGAAGAAATATACCCATATCGTACACTGTATCATGGAAAAGTGACATTTTCCGTTCTTGTTTTCGTGCTGCGAATTGTATCGAACCGCGATCCAGGTAACTTTGTCTCAATCGGACAAATGAAATTTTGTGTTGATATAAAGACTTTATATTCTTGCTAAGAACTTGAGCAATTTTGAATATTCCATTACCAATCGCACATCCCAAAAGCAGCCTCATAGCCTGGTAAAGATCCCTGACTGGTTTGAACAGAGACACGAGCAGTCCGGTTCAGTCAATTCCCTCTTCACAAGCCTTTTGTAACGATTGATCATAAGCTTAATAAGTGGGAGTTTTAAGGAGACTTGACGCCAGATCTCATTCACTGTTCCATCTGGATCTTCATACTCAAAGTAATGCTTCACCTGAATCAGAACGTTAAATTTGAGAAAACTGAACTTATGCAACCAGAAACTATAATCACCATAAGCGAGATTATGCAAAATATAACAGTAGTGAATTTTGATGCAAAAAGAAATAAGAGAACAAAATCCCTTAGTAGTCACTGATCACTCTTTGACACCCTTTAAAATGGTTAAATTTTGGATAAGTCGATTAGGCTAATGAACATACCATACTTTAAACTTTAAAGCATGCTAGTGAAATGACAGAAGCTACCATTAATGGCCATTCACATAACATTAGCATATGATTGACAATATCAAGTAGCATTAAGGAGTTCACTTCTTAAGTTTGCACTTTACTTGCCTCTAGGGCTTTGAGGCATTTTAAAGATGAATTCGCCAAGATTCCCAACCATCTCCATTACTCGCCTTCAAAACAATGTTGTTTTTTCAACTTTTTTTGACCTCGTAAATGCATTAAAACCGCTAGAAAGCCTGGCTCAAAAGAAGCAGCTCATAATGAGTCCTTAAGCTTAGTAATATGTAAACAGAAACAATATAGAAACTAAGAATTTAGTATTCTTCTACAAACCTAAGCCCAGGTTTGTAGAAGTGTGTATTTGAACACCCCCACCCCCCCCCCGGTCGCGGAAACATAAGCTTATTCTTGCCAATTGCTGTCATTTTGATAATAATCAAGTGAAAGAGCTTTATCAGCAAAAACTAAGCAGCTCTTAAGTAAACGGATCACATCTATCCTAGGGTGAAAATAATTCCCTGGATGGAGGAGCCTGGAAACGCAACAGAAATGAGAGAATGGCAATCAGTCACAAAATTATTGAAGTCAAAATAATTAGGATTTTCTTTTTGATAAATTCATATTGGGACAATTAAATCATTTATGATAAAAATAATAAATTCTAGTGTATAGATTGGAGGTATTGCAAACCAGAGCCTTGCAATGACAGACACCAAATAAATCATAAAAGATAATAAAACTTAAAAAACAAATTTAAGAAGACAAAAATTGTTGTATCGAAAAGCTGATGGCAAGTCATACCACGTCTACTCCAAAAGCTGTTCCATAATGACACTGATCTTAGGACTAAGATAAGAACAAAAACAATTAGATGCTTCCCTTTGTATTGAAGTGCTCACACTGAGAAATAGCAATGGGAGAAGTAAAAATATGACAACTAGGAAACAATGATTCATTATTTATGCTCACATGCAAGAGAAAAGTACAAATGTCAAATGACCTTTGACAAAAATGCTTTCTAGATATAAAAGGGAATTCTGGAGTTTCCATCTGTCAAAACTTATATACTTGTAAAAAAAGGAGAGCGTATTCGCAATATATGTAAACGTACATGAGGACAGAAAACAAGAAAGGAAAAAAAACATTGTAATTCTCTTGGGACTCTTTCTACTAAAAGCTAAAGGATGTATGCTTTATTTGGGTTTTTGAAAGGGATGTCTTAATATTTTTCATTTCTAGAAGATTTTTTCCTTGCCTCTCGTTTCTCAAGTTGCCGACCTCAATGGTTCCTTACTTGAACCAGAAAGTGCGAAGCAGAATAGAGTCTAGTCATCATAATTATAACCTGTTTGTTTGTAAGTGTAAACTGTAAGCTCTATATCATAAAAAATACACCTTAATCTCTATCGCCAGAGGTATTCCAAATGTAGAAAACAACTGCTGTGTATTATTACATGATATATTGTGGGTCTGTGCAAGAACAGTCAAGTGTATAGACATTTTAGCATATTTAAAAGAAATTCTGATACATAAAAAAGATAGTCCCAATATGGTAATTTTAAGTACCTTTTTCATTTCCTGTTGGTATTCCAAAATCCTCTCTGCCCTTATGCTCCTGAGTAACTTCACCAAGTACCCAGGCTTTACGGCTGAGTTCGAATCCACAAAAACTGCGACTTTCCTGTAGTCTATGACGTCCTCAAAAGGCAACTCAATATAGTCACTTATTATAACAGGGACACACAAGCTCACAACAGCATCAAAGAGTCGACATGCTGATGGAGTATCACCAGCCGGATGTAAACAGAACTTGGAAGTATGCATGCCTTGTGAAGCTGTACGACGACTCTCTCTGGATTGCGCACCATGTTTTATAACAACATCTTTTTCTTTCTCAAGTAATTGGAAAAGCAAGTCACGAATTTTTCCACCCTACAATGACATTAGCACGAGCAGAAATTAAGGATCTAGGTGAGAACAAATTCAATTATTCTAAGCTTTCTCACAAGCAGAACCTCGACCACTGTTGATACCCATGCCAGTTAGTAAACCATGGAGAACTATGATAGGTTTAATAGTACCACAACTAACTTTCTTCTTCTTCTTCTTCATTTTTTTTTTTCAATTGAACAATGCAACACCGAAGTTCAAACTTCTTTAAGACTTTGAAATTCTTAATCCTAAGATTAAATGTTGAGATAGGCAAGGAGACATATAAAAGAAAGTTTTCAAAGGGACCTGAAGATAACACCAATGAATGACATGATAAGAAAAGTCAACCGACATGGCTTTGCTATGTGAACCCAAGAATACCAAATGCAATATACATATAACGATTCACATAATGCACTTCAAAGACTCAGAGAGAGGAAAAGATGGAGAATGAAACTTTGCATTTCATTCCTATTTCAGTTCAAAACTTTTTTTTTAAATGATGAATAATTGAGGTCTAACAGCAAGCCCACAAGCCAACAAGCCAATTTCTCTGAAACCTGAAGCCTGCCTCCTCAAGGAATCTATTCAGTGTCTCTAAAACTATATAATACTCGTCTAGCTTATATACTTCTTTTCTTCACTAATTTATTAGTGAACTTAAGAAGAGATAGCAAATATCACTGTAAGTACTAGCTCATTTGGCAGCAAAACACATTCTTTCATCCTCAACTGATCAATAAACTAAAATTAACAATGCATAGGAAAGATAGAATCCTATAGCAAAACACAAAGCATACTAAAAATGCGTAAGTATAAACGGCAGCAGTTACCTCCTTTCGATACCGATTCCCCATAAAGAACAACAAAGATTTTCGGTCCTCAACACCAACATCCCCCTTAAACGTATTGATCCGGTGTGAATAAGGCAGTATCACATCCTTAACCAATGATGCCTGATTGAGCCCCAACCTTCCAAAATCCGAAACCAACAACACCCCATTCTTCACCTTATCAACCACCTTATACAATGCATTAGGATCCTGACATATAAAAACATGATCCCACCCATTGTTCCTCTTCCAATACCCTTGATCCTCTAGCCACACAATCAACCCCTCCTGCATCTCCTCATCACTATAAACCGCAGTGGGACCCACAGTCCCCGGTGGTCGAATCGGGTTCACCACCAAGCTCAACGACGAAAAGAAGGGCACATAAAACAAGTCAGCCTCCTCCGGATCCATGACCCGAATCACCGGAGAGTTGACCCTTTCCGGCCGAATCAAATCAGCAAACAGATACCACTCAGCTGGGTGCTGATTACCCGGGTACTTGATGTTCGAAAGGTCACCATTTCGGGCCTTTGCATAGCTCTCTATGACCCCATAGGTGAATTTTCTGGGGAGATCATACATGTAAACTTTGACAGGGGCTAACTGGGTTTGTTTATCGGGAAAATTTAGGAGTAATTTTTCATCCGAATCAAAAAGGGATATGGGGGATTCGAGCTTTGATGGGTTTAAAGTAAAAAATGCGTAGAGGGCTAAAAGAAACAAAAGAGTGAGTAAAAGGGTTGGTTTGATGAATGATTTTCGACCCATTTTTGAAATTGGTAGGGTTTTGGCACGGGGTGATGATGGAGAAGATGATTGAGTAGATGAATTGGGTGATTTAGATTTGGGTCGCTGGTTCATTGCTTAAGGTGGCGCATTGTTATAACACAGAGAGTTCGTGACCGGTTAGTGGCCGGAGTTTTGGATTTTTAAGTAATTATTGTACATTTGTACTCGGACAAGTGTGTATATATATATATATATCCGATCCAGTTCGGGACCGGAAGACGTACTAAATTTTATTTTATTTTTTGATTTTTTTTTAAAACAACTAAAAATATATTTTATAAACAAGACGACAAGTATATACGATGTGTATATATATATATACATTTCAGTATAGGTATTAATAGAGTTTTGTTCTAGTTCATAAAAATTTCAATTTATAAAATATTAATTATTTTAAAAAAAAAAAAAAAAAAAGTCGGGACGGGACTAAAATCCAGGCGTCGGACTATATATATATATATATATATATATATATATATATGTGTATATATATATATTATATGTTCATTGACAAATAGAGTTTTGTTCTAGTTTGAGGATTTTGGGATGCTTGGTATCTTTGATTGTTTGTAATAGGAAAAAGGAAAAATAAAAGTTCTATGTTAAAGGAAATCGAAAATAGAATAACAAATTATCATGTTAAATAAAAGTTCATCTCCGTTTGAAGAGTTATCATGTTATTATATTTTTTTAATATATTGTTTGTTTGTCTATCGCCGTTTGAAGAGTTTAATGTGTTTAAAAATTTCAAATGCAATAAAAAAAATTGTTCGCTTACAAATAATTTATTTTAAATACAACTTAGTTAACTCACAAATGCTGTATTTAGAGTCCAAACTTAAGACTCCAAAATTTGTGCGATATATTTGAACCTCCAAACACGCTACTAACATTTTTAGAGTCTGAACAAACTTAAGACTTTAAAAATTTATTGTAAATTGAATGTGTAAGGAAAGAGTTCGTATTCACAAATAATAAGATTAAATATTAATTAAAAGAATCTCAACTTAATGTTAGAACTAATACCGTTAACTATATATATTTGGTCATTGTGAGGCTTTCTTTTCTCCTTGTGAAATTTTTAGCTTAATAAAGTGCAAGATTAAATGATATTTCCCAAGGTTTCAAAAAGAATAATTTAGTAAATTTTTTTTTCACACTACTTTCAAATTTGTACATCCTCACTTGATCAATAGAATGGATTCCCTAGCTATGACAATCTTTCTGGAATGAGTTAATGGTATCTCCATAAGATGATATGCCTAAATGACTGGAGTCTTTATTCAAACTAAAAAATTAACCATATTACATATAATTCCAAAGTTTTACATTGAACATTATAGCATCCATGTTGATCTAATAATAGAGCATATCGTTTCAATAAAAATTTGACCCATAAAAAAATTCATAACTTTTTGACCCATAAGTAGTAAAAATATAGGCACTTTATTTGTGAAAA
The DNA here is from genome assembly GCA_020205615.1 of Panax quinquefolius. Classification (NCBI taxonomy): domain Eukaryota; kingdom Viridiplantae; phylum Streptophyta; class Magnoliopsida; order Apiales; family Araliaceae; genus Panax; species Panax quinquefolius. The sequence goes on along the minus strand of CM035162.1, from coordinate 29,393,493 downwards.
TACCAACCAACTAAGTAGAAATATGCATTATACCAACCAACAGACGGGAACTGCATAATGTTAAGTTGGAACGAAAGAAAACATCAATATAGGTGTTACCCAGGAGAATAATGGCAATGCATCCGATACAATGGTTCAAAGTATCGGCTGAGTTGCTGAAATCTTGGCGAATCGGTTACTTTTTTAACGAGTCATAAATTCTAATTTCAAGCAATCATTACCAATCTATAAATGTTGGCCTGTATCTGTATCACATAGCTCAAATTCCTCGTGTATCTGGATCACATCCCTGTCAAATTCCTCAAAACTTGGAAATGGTTCTATCCATCCCTCCAAAAATCCAAATCCTTTGGCCTGGAAAGTTGATGAAGCAGCCTTGCCTATCATAAAACTCCTGTTACTTGAACTCCTCCTCCCAGTTGTTTTGTCAAAATTAATACAGATGGAAGTGTTAAGCAGGATGGCTCCGCAGGTGCTGCGTCCATCATAAGAAATTCGGAAAAGACTCGAGTGGCTGGTATTTCTACCAAGCTTTTTGGTGTTGGTGCTTCCATGGCTGAGTTATGATGGTCTAAACTTATGTTGGGACTATGGGGTTTAAGCAAGTTCAACTTGAATCAGATGATCAGAAAGTTCTAAATCTCATTTTACCCTCTTCAAACAATTTATCTCCCATGTCTAATTTAATTCCTGCTTGCAGCGATTCAGTCAGTACCTCGGGAAGCAAACCCGTCTGCTGATTGCCTAGCAAAGAACTCCTACCAACAAGACGAGCTGTATAAAGTCCATGCTGATCCCCCTATTCTTGTTCACTCGTTTTTCGAAAAAGACTAGAGGGAGAGCCACCCCTCGTTGTGTTGCTATGCTCAGGACAAGGCTCATGAATAATCTCTAGAATTTATAGCAGTTGCAGTCCTCAATTCCAAATTCGGAAGGATTTTAGAATCTTCGTACTCTTCAATTATTTTATGGTTTTGCTAAGAAATTTCCTCTATATTCTCGCGCATTTTAGTACCTAATACACTTGAAAGTAAGCAACACTCCGAAATGTTAAGGTTTGAAATGAATGTTTCAAGGTCATGTAGGCTATTGAATCTTCTTCTATTCTTATTAAGAATACTAAGAATTATAATAATTATACTGTGTCAATGGTTAGTACAATAAATGATTTCTAGGACAGAATACTAAGAATTATAATAATTACTCTGTCAATGGTTAGTACAATAAATGATTTCTAGGACGGAATACAGTGGTAGACCTGTAAGTATGACTAATCATATCAACAAACAGAGGAAACTGTAACAAAGCAAACACAGTTACAGGAATACCTGCAACTAAAGCCATTGGAATAGCAATCCATACCAATCCATGGCCAAGGACAATAAAAAGCGCGCCGCAAAAAGCTACCATCATGGTGCCAATTGAGATAAACAGCGTTGCAAGTCCTATTATTAACCTCTTAGGCAATAAGTCGAGAAAATCTTCTTCAGCATAACGCGAGGTAAGAATAGACAGGAACATGAGAATTGAAGTGGCTGATGAGAATAATGCCAGTGCATCTGAAATGGCAAAAACTATGAAGGACCTTTCTGATATAAAAAAAGGTGTTCCCGTATTGTTATTGTTGCCACCTGGTACAGTGAAGGCAGCAGCAAACATCACAGTAGCTATGAGTGTGGCAACAACCATGCATGACGATGCAGTATCTTTCATCCACTTTTCTCCTTCGCGTACTAAAATCTTGTGCTCCTCTGTAAATAGAATCTGCGGAGTTTTGCCATTGGAGTTCTTCATTTCTGTATATAGAGGTTGGACAATCTTTTCTACTTCCTTCAATCATAAAGAGACACCAACATGTAAGAACTAGAAGCTACCACTCAAAAAAATTAATATTTTTGCACAAGAAAGATTTTTAACTTCTACTTTTATCATTGCTTTTGTTTCCTCAATCAAGTAATCTAACCCAAGTAGATTTCTCTTGTCAGCAGTGCCCTCTAACCAAACAAGCGCTAAATTCAATATAATAGCAGCTTGAAGTCATTGAAACAAGGAATAAGTAGATAAAAAATTTCACTTTTTCTGTTCTCTTTGTATTATCTTTTTTACTTGGCTTTTGTGATTAATTGTATATTATAATGTGCAAAGGCAAAACAAACCTTGAACCATTGTAACTCCCGTCTCAATTGCAAAGCTGCCCCAGAATCAATATTCAGCCGATTTGCTGGTGCTAGATTTCCAGCCAAATGCAGCATGTTATTATTGCTTTCATCTTTATAAGCTGCGATCAAATCCTTAATAGAACCTATCTCATATATGAGATTGAAAATCTTTTCCTGACGATGTTCCACTGCTACATGAAATATACTTCGACTTTTTTCATCAACTTTCCAAATAAGATCAGGATATGATCCAATAAGAACAATTATGAACTCCACATTTCCCAGCTCTGCAGCAGTGAACAATAATCGAGAAGGGGATCTAATAAAGTCCCCAATCTTTAAGTCATCCAGTACAAGAACCTGAATCCAAAGTCGATTCACCAGTTCCAGTGCTTGGTTATGCATCACTCTTTTGTCATAGATATCTTTGAAACCTGGAACTGCAAGAAATATTGAGTCACACTAAATCTATGAAGCATAGGAAATTATAATCATGTTGCATACCTATAAATTGTGCTACTCTACAGACAGGTGCACTGAAGATAGGAAGCACTGCAAGAAAGGCCATGACATCATTAAATCCAAGAGAAAAGCAGACGCATTAAGCGAAAGGAAGTTAATTCAATATGTAAGAGATATCATTAAATCTAAGAGCACAAGTGCTCAGTAGGCGACCAATAACATCACAGCACCATATTCAGCAAATAGACAATAAGAAACAGCAGTTCAGATTAGGTTACTAACACGAGTTTATGCAACTCCTCCATATTCCAAATTGACTTCCACTGTAAAATGCTGAAGGCTTTCTAGCCAAAACATGAAGTGCTGTATCTCCATTTGCATCCCGAGCTATAGCTAAATCAGGGTGGAGTTTAATAACATCTAAGGCTACATCTGGAGAATCAACAGAATTATTTTCTCAGAACTTGTAGCATCATTCTCACAAGGTTATATCAACAATTAAAAACAAAAAAAAAACAAAAAAAGGACGTCGTCAAAAAGAATTAATACAAACTTGATAATCAAATAATATGATTCTATTTCAATGCGTACTTGCAACACATGCATTTCTTAGAAGCATGCATGACTATAGAAGGTTACTAACCAAACAGATTGGCAGTGATAGCAGCAATGAGTAGCGCAATTAGATCTTCTGGAGTTAAATATTTTCTTTCAGTTTTGTTGTAAAGATACCATACCATGTCTCTATGGCCTAACAAAGCAGCCATGTAAAGCGGCAGTGCTCCTTTACTACCTCGAATCATTGGTAACTTTGTATTTTTGTCCACCATTAATTCAGCAATCTTTGTAATTCCAGATGCTGCAGCAAAACAAAGTGCGGTGTTTCCTACCCGGTTCTGCAATGCAAGGTCCTCTGGTGTTATCATTTTCACCAGTTCCTCAACAAACCTTGTTTTTCTTGCTCCAGCTGCGATATGGAGGGCAGTTTCAGAAGCCCTTGTTATCCTAGCTCGCACTGCTTGTGGATATAATTTCAAAAAGTTTTTAGCTGTTTCCCAATCACCTTTAAGGGCAGCAAGGTACAGGGTCACATAGGCGCCAAGGCCACTGCTTCTCATCTCCCCTGCAAAAGTTCAAGCACCAAATCATGATTGCACTCCAGCTTGTATTGAATGTTAAGAATCTAGACCAGGAAGCTCAAGAGCAGGGATCTCAATAAATTTTGAGATTACAATCACAAAGATTGAGAAGGAAACTTAAGCAAAAGTCATGAAAATCCTATTTACAGTTGAGTAACTTAATATATGCTTTTCCATGTACAATTTGACTTAATGAGCATGTAAAAATATATTGACTACACTTTTTCCATCACAATGTAAAAAAGCATTAGTGGGAAGTTTCACCTGAATAGAGCACTGTTGCTAGTGGAAAACTTGAAGATGCATCTGCCTCTCGGGTATTTAGTTTTTCATCAAATCTGGCACTCCGACTCATTGAAGGATAGCTGGAACTAACTTGCCACTTAGATGGTTCCATAATGACTTGTTCATTAGTTCCTGCCATTTCTAGACCAGTGGTTGAATTTGACAGAACATGATGTGATCGAAGATTAGAAGTACGAGTATTGACAATTGATGGATAAGTGTTGCCTTTTTCTGTAGGGATTGAATGGTTTGATTCAACAGAGGGACGAAGACCAGAAAGAGCTGGTGAAATTCCAGGTATATCAAGGCAAATCCTATCTACACCATGAATGTCATCATAAGAGTGCTCCATGCTTATGCATATATCACCATCCTCGGGAACCTGGCAAGCCTTTGCCGAGTTGACTTCTGGGAAGCATGATTGGATAGAGAGATTCCTTCTATGTAGTGACATGGACAACTTTTTAGATATGACCATCATTCTTCTAGATTTGAAAGAGATGGCATGAAAGTTAGATATTGAGATGATTTATTACATAAAATAGAGCAGTTACAATTTTCCTGTTTTCAATTACATCCACCTATAACATATTCACATGGAAATAACATGTAATGGTTATCAACTATAAGGTTTTCAATTCATCCACCTAGTTGATGCCCGTAAATTACACTTAATGTTCTACACTATTTTTCCCGTACAAAGTTGTGGTCAATATCGATCTGCTAATTAGTCGTGCATTTTCCTATCTCCACTTGATTGAAAGAAACTAAGCTGCCCAAAATCCCTTCAGTTCTTACTAACATCCTTCAATTCCTAAACTATCCCTTATAGTAAACAGTGAATTGTATAGTGAGCTAATCATGAAAAATTAGCAGGATTGGATTTGCAGCAGGGAACAAACCTTTCAGTCTTCATCTATCAAACTAATAGATTGAACAAGGAAATTGACAAGATCTGTAATTCGAAGTATATTGAAGAACAGAGTGTTTATCACATTTCTTAGAAATGAAGCTTACAAGAAGGTATTTATATCACTTGTAGACTATCTATACATACAGTATACAAGCATGAAGGAAAATAACGAAGTGACAAAAGCTAGAGTGACAGCTGTGCTATCCCTACAATTTGTAAAGGCATGATAAGCAGTTCCTTCCCACCCCATTTAGGATTTGTAGAGCAATCATAATTTCATCAAAAAAAGAAAAGCTAACAAATACTAGCATGCACATATCTTGCTTAACTAAATATGCAGCATAAAATCTTCAAACAAATGGAAGCTTAAAGATTGTTATGTCAAACTAAATAATTATCAAAATATACCTTTCTGAGTGTTCTAAGAGCTTGGGAAGGGCTAATAGAGTTGACCCTCTTCCTCAATTCTAAAACTTCCTAGTCAGCAGGGCTAATTCAA